>JBBBDQ010001349.1:1390000-1675000 GCA_037127315.1 Ascarosepion bandense
TTAATACCTAGTCTAATACCTACCTATATATATATACGCTCTCACACCCTGATTGAGCATTCCGGAAAAATGGTAGACTTTGAAAAACAGTAACTACTCTGGCATGTACGCATCGTTCATTCACCAATGAATTAGAACACTCTCAGATATTGGGCGTGTAAAATGATAATATACACGCCCAAACAGACTGCCTCCTTCTACCGAACACCCATAGTTTATAGGTAGAATCACCGACTGACACCAATTTGGTCGGGTTTAAATGTTTGGTAAAAAGCAATCGGATGTCTAACCGTACTGATGAGCTGTGATACAGCGAAAAAGATTTGTCTGTGGATGACTAAATATCTCATTGTTTGATCATTTTACCTTTAGAAATCTGTTATTATAACACTAGAGGACAAAGATTTGTGGATATGTCCTGCATTTCTATGAATTGTCCAAAATGCTGAATGTAAATTTAAAACTAATTTAATGACCCATTTGGGGATCTTTTCTTCATAAAGGTTTTTATCGTATATTCAATATCAACAATAACAATAAAAACAAGGGCTGTCAACGACGACAAACCTCCGCCAAGGCAATACTGCCATCACCTTAGCGTTTATCAACCGATGATTATTTAATTTTATTAAGAAAGATTTATTCAGAAAATGTAATGACGTAAAACAATCTAGTGGATGAAAGTCCGTATTTAACATGTGAATTGTACAAAAAATATATGAGTAAAAAAAAGAAAAAAAGAAAAAAACGGAAAAATAACCCAAAAACTTTATCCCATCACGGATGAAACCCAAAATCTAAGCAGCTATGGTCAATCACCCCTAAAAATTTCATCCAAATCCAACGAGCAAGTTTTAAGATATCGGGCAGACAGTCAAATAAACAAAGTGACAAACGCAACCGAATACAATACATCAATCTTAAATCAGATGTAATGACTCATAATAGTTTGAAGGTTCCTTAAAATAATAGTTCCGCTTGTATAATGGACCTTGCTGCCTAATGGTATGCATAGGGCTAGCGGATTCTAAATGTTATGTAAATCCCTCTCCAAAATATGGAAGCCGTTCACTAATGGTTAAATGTTTTTGGCATCCTACTCTAATAGGAATTAATTAAACTAAGGAATTTAGGATAATTACTAATTATTAAACCCAGCTGGTGGTTGGTTGCCTGCCTATCTATCTATCTATCTATCTATCTATCTTTTTAATATGGTCTACTCTATTGTAGAAATTCCATATCTATCTGTTAATGTTTGATTATACCTATGTATCTATTAGTTTATCACAATTTGATAATATCTTTTGCACTCATACTATCTATCTATCTATCTATCTATCTATCTATCTATCTATCTGTCTGTCTGTCTATCTATCTATCTGTCTGTCTGTCTGTCTGTATGTCTGTCACAGTATATTCATATCTTTTTATTTATCTTTGAGATGATTTAATAAGCATAGCTGAATCTTGAGGTGGGCAGGACTATGAAAAGGGAAATTGCATTTAACTCATTAGTAAAGGGTTAAAAAACAATCTGTTAAGCATAACCTTACAACCACCATTAAAATGAATATTTACTTAGATTAATTCCATCTTAAAGACAGCCTTTCTGATAATCGTTGAAGTAGTAATGGCCGTCTTGCGTATAAGACTAACCTTGTTATTTTGCCTCTGGAGGCGTTTCCCTGATATAACAAGACGTTCAAATTAAGTTGGCGCATTCTGTAAAGATCCAACTCAAAAATCTGTCAGTGATTTCCGAAGAATATGAGTCTAATATGAAAAACTTAAGATCGACTTTAGGGATTAGTAATGATTTGCTATTTAATAAGGTTGGTTAAAACTTCTCTTACGATTATTATCGTATGTTACGTAGAAACAACCGAACTTACAGGAAAATAGGTTGCACACAATATTTAATATATCAATGTTGATCCTCATTGGGTAACCCGACATTTATTTTGAGTTAAATTTACTTTGTCCTGAATATGACAGTAAACTTCATCCAGCATCAAGGCCTCTTAGCAGATAGAAAAGAAAAAGTTCTATTTTATTTATTACCTCAAATCGAAATAAAATTATTTATCGCTAAAAAACATTGTGCTTATTTGTAAATTTATTCAAATTCACCTTTTTATAGCAAGCAATATATTTCATTTCTGCCCAAAAGTTGCGACAAAAATACCTCAGCCATATAACTATCACATAACGGTAAGATATTAGACTTCATCAAGGTAATTTATCGAAAATATGTATGTAAATAAATAGAGAACCACGGGATGGCTTAATTACTGGTGCACTAATGTACTGGATAACTGTGTAGTGAGGTCGATCGTTACCGAGACTCCCACACATTTGGCCCTCCGCCAAGAGAAAATTAGTAAATAAAGTTTGGATGCTTCATTATTACTAAGAAAAGAGTAAAGTTTTCACTGTTTTCCTCTTGTTTGTGAAATTATACCTAAGCTTTATATACAGCAAAATAGATTTGACCAAATGTTGATAGTTTTTATATACACTATTGATCCCGAAATTTTAACATCTGCGATCATATTCTCAATTTTTACCACCATAGATCAATCAGCAGTAACTGTGTCTAATGACGTTTGTCACCGTCTTCAAGTAACACTTGCGCAAACTTTAGTAAATTTACTTTGGTTTGCTTGTTTAACAGCATATCAACTTCTTATGTCTTGTTTATTGTCAAAATTTTATTTTCTTGCGAGCTTTGGTAATATTTTTTCCAAAATATACTGGTGGTAATTTTATATATTTCTACGATGAAAATATACTGCTGGTAATCTTTTCTCATATATTATTTATTTCAAGTTTTGACACCAGTTAGATTGTTCACAATACGCCCATAACTTGGACTCTAATAAGTTCTATCATTTTCGGTCAGCATGGACCTGAGAACAAACAAAAATTAAAAGATTGGTAAATACTTCTCAAAACCTCCCGATCAGAGATCTTGATGCTGAATGAAGTTATGTAATTCTTCATCTGGCCTTTCAGTACATAAATTATATTAAACTAATGAATTAAATATGGAAAACTATTTTGTTCCATGCTTCTCCAACTATTAAGTGTCTCACATAGAAATCAAGGTTTTTAAATAATTACTAAATCGAAAATATATATCCGCTATATAGGTGATATTTTTGTTTTAGCTTTGAACAAAAACGAAAGTCATAATCATAAACCTACATTTGAAAAAAGTTCCGTCCTCAAATTTATCTATGAACTTAGCTCAAAGAATAAATTCTCATTCTTGGATATTCTGGTGGAGACTAGTACTTGATTATATAAAGCACCTGCAAGTAAAAAAACTCTTGCCACTTAAAATTACTCAATGCCTTCTTTGATATGTTATATATTATCTGAGCTGGTGTATAAATTCGCGAAGTAATGTATTTTTATGAAACAGCAAAAATATGCAAACTGGCTAGCAAAAGAAATAAAGACATTTTTTTTATAAATATTTGATTGTTGTCAAAGTTAAGAATGCGGGCAAAATTCCGGTCATGAATATATTTGATAGTATTTAAACCAGCGTAATCAAGGTCAGATAATGTTGGCCTTAAAATGTGGTAATCAATGTGCTAACAGTTGATTAGTAGTAGTCGGTCAGTTCGTGTGTAATTGAGACAAAGTAAGACACAGGGAAAACCATGGACGAGCGCGGCCTCTCGTTGGCTCGATGCGTGTGTGCAGATACCTCCGACTCCAGCCCTACTCTACGCCACTACATCTGATAAATAAAAAAATGTGTGCCTTTATTTATATATACGTGTTAAAGTCGTCATTTCATAAGCGTAAAAATAGGTAAGCTATTTTATAAGAGAAAAAAATAACAAGTTTTGGGACGCTATCGTCGTCCAATTAATAATCGTCGTTCGATCGAAGTGTATGCAACATATATTTCGTTCTGGTTGTAGTTTAATTTTCATTGTCTTGGTATAGAGTATACAGCACTATTGGTCGTTTTAACGAAATAATCGTCTTTGACGAATTGATATATAACAGATATAAGATAGGTTTAATTAAAAATTTTCATTATGAGAACACATGAGAATTCATCCTCTCGATCGCTTTTTTATAAGAAAATTAATATCGTGAAACAAACGCATATTAATAACGTCTTTCCGAACCATCTTATAGATTACCATATTGGTTTTTTCTTTCTAAGGTAACTAATAGAAACAACGAACGTACAGGAAAAGAAATAATAACATTAACATTTATATAAAAAATCAAGTGCATACGAAGTATAAGCAAAACGAATGTTCACTTAGAAACATTGTAAAGAAATGCGCAAATCCAGTTGAAAAAACTAGGAAATTATATTTATTACAAAAATTTTAAAACCGTTAACCTCATTCTCAAAAATAATAATTCACCAGCAAAATATAAATTAGATAGAACCAATATTGTTTACGAATTTACATGTTCTTTAAAAAACTGCGTTCTTGATCTATCCAAACTCGTTAATAACTGCATTGTTAATTACAAGATGTTTAAAAAGAAAAATCACGTTACATCTCTCTGACATAACTTTATTTATAAACTCTCTGACAATAACTTTATTTATAAACTCTATCCGTAACAATCTCGTTGATAATACATACATAATAGCATCATCCACATATAAACTTAGTTAAATATAAGTAGAGAATTATTAATAAAGAAAAAGGCAAAACTGAATAATATCAACTATGAACACGGTCACAATATGTTGACTATGTTTAGAAAATAAGAACATTCCTATGATTTTAGATACATCAAGCAATCCATATATTCAGCTAAACTTAAAATTCACCCTTGAAAATGGCAAAATCTATAGCCAAAATTGCTTGGATAAGTGAAACATTCGGACAATTTTTATATAATTTATGTACTAGACAAAAAAATGAAAAATTATATAGAAAAAAAATTATATAGAAATCTAACTATGTCTGACATTTTAACAAAACATATATATTAATAAGAATACAAAGTATCCATCACCAATACACAACTCGGAATTTTATACCCAACGCTATCATCAGATGCTGAGTATAAACTGACCATTATGCAATTGAAATTTCTGGTCATCACAATGGTGCTGCAGTTAGATATTAAACTAATATGGCCTTTTTTAATTTAAAAAGAATTCAAAAATATTTGGTACTTAAAATAAGCGGTGTTAGCATATACGAAATAAAAAATATAGGGTTGTAAATATTAATTTTATATTATTATTAAGTATAAATTGAGAGAACAAGGTGTTAAAAAAGAAGAAGCAAACCACAATTAATATTAAACTATAATCTATATTATAAAAAATAATCTATATTGAAAAATAATCTATATTAAAACATTAATCTGGATCGACATATTTACGCAGATATATATTTTTACGCTTGCATGTAATCATAAATTCATTTATCTTGTTTAATATGTTAGGGTATTTAAACATTTTAAGGTAATTATTTTTTAAGCTAGGTATAAATTACATCAATTATATTTTATTTTCCTTTATTAGATCTGACTTTTGCAATGACACCCAAGGTGGTAAAAGAAATTTTATTATCATTTTTTAATTGGCTGAATTATTTAGAGAGAGAAGTGCTTCTTTTTTAATTTTATATTGGTTAAAGTCATTTCATGACGGTAGAAACAAAATTTCGACAAAGTTTTAGTGGAACGAATTTTTTTCTTTACTACAATAAATGTTAACTCGATATGCAAAACTCCCAGACATATCTTGGCCGTTGAAGTTGCATTTATGTTTTAAAAGATCATCTTTGTTGTGTAAGTTTGCCATATATTTACAATATAATATTGTTATGCTGGAATATAGACTTATCAATGTTACTAATTATCAGATACTCGCTGATAGACAGGGAAAATTACAAATATCAAACTAAATGAGTGTTCATTCATTCTTCTTTTTTATTTTAGTAAACTATGCGATATCCTCTTCCGTTTTATCCCACTGAATAGTTCGTAGAACACTCTTTTCACGGCATTTTTACTTATTTTACTTATATTATTTTTACCTGGTCTGAGTAAGTTGTATTGAGAGTTGTTTAGTAAATTTTCTTTGTGGTTTCAACTTTTTTACTTTACTACTTTCTTAATTGTTGATATTCTTTTTAGAAACTTATATATATATATGTATTCAACAAAGCTCTAAACAAATTGGGTTGGTATATATATATATATATATATATATATATAATTCATGTGGCTATTAAAGTCAGCTAATGACAACAACGAACGATATCTGGAACTTGGTAGATATGAGTAGAACTTACAGGAAATAAAAATATATTTATATTAAATGTAATCACATATTCCATTATAAAGGAAAGAACAATAAGAATAGCATAAATTTTAGTCAAATTACACAAGATAACACTCGAGATTAAAAAAGAACAGGCATTTAACAGGCAGAGCCCAGGTGTAGCTAGTAATCAATAGACGTCTGCAAACACTAGATTAACTGATCGTAAAAATAAAAGAATATACCAAACGATTTTTGTTTACAGCTTGGTTGAATATGAAAAGACTATTGATTCAGTAGGAAACTCGATTAGCTTTAATTCCATATAAGAGCAGACCATTAAAGAAAGCCATAAAAAACTTTATAGAATGCATGTACGACAACAGTATTTTAATATTTAAAAGATGTAGATAAAAATAATGTGAAAAGGTTAAGATTTGAAAAGTTGTGACAAAATAGAAAAAAGTTTTACCTAAACTATTTAAAGCTGTCTTACCAAAGATAACGATACATGGAACCATGTTTATTATGATTTTGGACGCAATTACAAAAAAGAAAACAGGAAAACGAGACAAAACTAACCTTAGAAAACTTTTAATTGAAAAATTGTCGCCAAAGACTTTCGACACTTCATAACAATTTTAATGATAGCCATAGCCAGTGTTGTTTAATTTACTCTTATTTATGTTGCGTGACATGAAGGATGTGCATTGTGGTGCAGTTGATATCGGCTCAGAACGAGAAATCAGAGAGTCGTGTTCGAATTCCAATTGAATTCGTTGCACTCACATTCGCGCAAAAGTACTTGGAATTATATTAATCAGATGCTTTTCCATTCAGCTATGGGTTAAACAGCAGGATAGTTTGGATTCTTTAGCTATGGTTAGCGACCCGTCTATTGCAGGAAATAATTACAACTTACTACAGAAAAATCTTATGACTAGTCAGTCATGTTTCTTTGGAGATATGATTGCTTAAGCGTGTATCACGTATGGTAATTAACTGACTAATACGAAAACAACAAAATGGCAATTTTGATTAAGAGGTGTAGACATAGCAATATTGGAGGCATCTAATTCCACCAAAAATCAAAGGAACACTTTCATCTATAGAGTTCAGCTGCAAAACACAATTCTCTTTGAGCTCAACAATAGCATTACTTTTAGGGAAAGACTTAGTGTTCATCAATGGACGAATTTTATTAGAATACGAAGGAAATCACTTGGAATCGTATGAAAATTTAACCAATGTCTATCAACTAGAGACAGTTATAAATAGGGGCAAAAACAGGGCAAGGATGTAACCGAATGCTATTATGACTTACATCATACCCGAATATTTTGATAGATATTACATTGTGTAAGACCCCATTTCTGTGCAATCTTTTGGAATCTCTGGAAATTCGGATCAGAGTGTTTTTGATAATAACCACTAATATCCTTTGGTATAAATATTATTCTGAAAAATCCAGTGATTATCTGTAGTTGTTGAAATCTATTTGTTTTCTGTTTTTTGTTTATTTATACAAACGCAACATCTGCACCCTCCTATCCCTGAACGCCTTTGTACAAATGTAGGTAGTTGAGTATTTATTACGGACATACTTATCTTCGAAACCGGTTTCCAGGTATTCCTAGAGTGGCCAATCTATACTGATGTTACCACAAAGCTGAATTCAGATCTTTTCCAAGATTATGTTTCTTAAAGTTAATGTTACGGGATCGCCTCGTCGATCTCTTGTTTTGAGCCGTTAATGATTGCCTTACATCCTTCAAAAAGATCTACCAAAAAATGAACTGGACAGTTATGTAAATAATCATAGCTACAAACGATTTAAACTACATATAATTCATTGAAAATGATTTACTAGTAATTGAATTATCAGATTTATTACAAGAAATAGAAAATTATGTAAACAGAGAGCGACAGAATGTAAGTTTACAAATGAACAGAAATAGCACAAAATTAATAATCCATATCTCCTTGGCATCATTTAAAGCTGGCAATTTTTTTATGTATTATAGCAGAATTACATTGCAAAAATATTGTTTCCCGTGCGAGCACTGAATTTGAGCAACATTTTTAATGGCTATTCATTAAAAATGAATAACTACCGGACAATACTAAGCCATGTAAGCCATGCAACATACCTATGTATGGATACGATCTCGTTATGTGCGTAGTGGTGTAATAGATATGGCTCGTAATGAGAAATCAGAGAGGCGAGTTCGAATCCCACTCGAATTCGTTTCAGTCACTTATGCACAAGACACGTGGGAAAGGTATTCTTCCTTCATCTATGGGTTGAAGAGCAAGACAGATTGGGTTGTGTAGCCTTGGTTGACAACCAGTCTATCACAAGACGTTATGACAACCTAATGCGTGAAAATCTTCTGCCAAGTCAGTTATAGCTCGAAAGAGACGTCATTACCCAAGCGATGTATGGCGATTCACTGACTAATAACACTAGAAGATTTCTATAAGTAGAGTTGATTCTGAACTGATAGGTTTCATGGCGTTTTTGGAGTTTGATGAATGAGACCATTTTTTTCCGTATTTCAGATGAAAGCTTGAAAAGTGTCCAGTAAATTTCAGTTCGATATCAATTTTCTAATTCTAGAATTATAATTTACATTCGACATATTTTCTTCATCGGTATTATTGTTATAACAACATTTCGGTCGTTGTGCCCTTCAGTCTTCATCAGGTGTGTATCGATTCAGCTAACATCCAGGGAATTTCGAAATGAATCTTTTATTTAATTTACTGGGTAAACGATTCTCGTTCTGCTGCTCCTGTCTGGGGATATCTAGTGTATTATCTGATCAGTTATTACTAGCCCTGTTTCTGCGGAATCCAAGTACACTCTGCCAGGTTCAAGGATTAAACTCACAATTACTATGTCACCAAATTTACTAACCGATGTTTTATTTACCAGGCTATAATTATAGTTATGATATATAGGCATTTCTTACTCGGTCAAGTATAATATCCAAAAGATTATTCATGAGTACGAACAGATTTTATTAAAAATAAGCAGACATAATATTTGCAGTTTATTTAATCAGAAATGCGTAAATAGACTTTATTGCTTAATACACACACGCACAGACACACACACACACACACTTACACACACACATACACAGACACACATACCCACGTATATATATATATATATATATATATATATATATATATATATAATTCCAGGTTAAAAGGACTCAAGGTTTTATTATTTTCAGTGTCCAGGCATTTATTTTATTATGGACAGTGGTAAATATAATGAGTATTATAGAGATTAATATAATCATATAGTTATGAATTAATTGTATATTGCGACACGGAAATTTCTATGTTTCGAGATAGATTCTCATCATTAGGAAATGTTGATGTTGGTTGTACAGATAATTTACATTTAAATGACAAAAACCGTTGGGTTGCTGTGTATGTATGTGAGAAGATATAAAATTTACATGTGCGTTTATTTTGACTAATCAGAGCGGATATTCATTTTGGGATTTGGCCCCAAATAATAATTACTAACCAACTTTTTCTCGTTTTTCCTTTTTTCTTTTTTCCTCCTTCAACCTACCCTTTTCCCTTGTTTCTTTTCTCTCCTTACGGGTCAAGATACTAACATGCCTTTAACCTGCTCTTATCATGTTCCCTTTTTACCACTTTTCTCACTTTAGTTTTATTGCTTTTGATGTGATATTCTCATTTAGTCCTAATGCTGTATTTCTCACTTACTTATCATTTTTAGTCTACCTATTTATTTGTTTTAAAGTTATTTTTTTATAAAAAGTAAAATTTTTTTAATAGTTTTATGTTTTGATTTATTTTTATAGTCAGTAATTATTTTCCTTAAGCATTTGTTGGCAATATGCATGTTATTTTATTTAGATTTTACCCATTTTCTAATGTGGACAATTTTCAATGTCTACATATGACATTTATCTCATTGTGTTTATTTCATAGATGTTTATTCGTAAGTGATTTAATAATAAATAGTTTTTTGCATGAACATAATGAACATGGTTCATTTAAGGACTTACATGTTTTAGCTTCTGTTAGAATTTTCCACTTTATTGTGCATGTTTTTTTTGTTTCTTTTAGGTACAATGATATTTCGAAAGGGATGTTCTATTTTTGTGTTTGTTATTATTAAATGAAGAGGTCTGCTGGTAAATTCGCTGTTTCAGAGTATTTTTAGTACTCCCTATATATTTTCTATATTATTTGGGTTTTCCTTTGAAGATATTTTGCATTGATTGAATATTGATTCCGTTAAGCACATGTTTTCTAAGGGACAGTCTACAGAGTTTTACAATTACATTTTTGTTGTTTAAATTGTTATTTTCTGTTGTCCGGTTGTTTATATTAATTTTGTTAAACATTTTAAAAATATTATTATTGTGATTTTTTATAATTTTTTCTAGATTTTTCATACATCTGTAACTTTATTTAATAGTGTTTCTGTTAAAGATCTGACTTAGTGGATTTTTTTGCTGGAAAGTGTTTCCTAATTAACGTGTCACTTTTTCCCCCAAATTGAAAGGGGTGTGTGCCAGATGATGTTTCTATTCCTATTTTCTTCTTCGGGGGTTACTTTTCCCGTTTACATAGTTAATATTTGGGTTTTTGTATCCACTCTTTTTTAATGCAGTATTATAATAATTGCTATGTTTATTAAATACTTCTTCATTAGCTGAAATTCTACTAATTCTGTATTCTATTGATGTGGGTATATGTATAATAACAGATGGAGTGTGGTTAGACTTTGGGTGGATGTATAAAGTATTTGGTTTTTCGTATGGTTGTTGTATATTTTTCTCTAGATCTAAAATTACATCGAGGAAATCTACTTTTTTAATATTTGTTTTAATTGATACTTTTAAATAAAGATTTTTAAATTGTTTATGTATCATCTTTCTAATTTTATCTATTTTAAAATTTGTGGCATTTCTTATTATCATAATTCCGTCGTCTCTATATAATCCAATCTCTTTAGTATCTACTTCCCTATAGACTGTGAGATTATATAATATTAATAATCCAACCAGATTTGAAGATTTCATAGAGTCCATAGATCCCATGGTGATACCAAAATTGTCTTCTTTGGAATTAATTTTTCTCCACTGTTCTTCTTTATGTTGTTTTTGCATTCCTTATTATTATATTCTCCTCCTCCGTTATATCTGAGAAAAGAGTGGCGAATTCCAATGCTGTAACAAATAGTTCTTTTGATATCGATGGATAGTACTCCTCAATATCGAATTGGATAAAAGAGCTGTTATTCTTTCTTTTATAATTGTAAAACCAATTAGTTACATCTCTGGTGTCTTTCCATAATGTTAATCCCAAGTATTTATGATTTGTTTGTTAAATCTCCTAGTATATTCTTACTAATTATTCCGACCTCTGGTCTGGTAGGATTTATCATTCTCGTGGTGGGATTTATATTATAGTTTACCTTATGATCCCACCTTAGAATTCCACCACGAGAATGATAAATACCGCCAGTAGGAGAGATGAGGGACGCACAAAGATAGAAAATGACAATTAGCGTTACATTTAAACTAATAGAGTTACACAGGCAGGGAATGATACTACTAGAATAGAATTGGCGATCACATTTGCCTATTTTGAGAATAAAAGGTTGGGACCTATAAAAGGTTGGGACCTAGCCGCCAGTTTATTTACAGGGGTATACTCATGAGCGCGGTGCACCAGTGAATATAGCTCGTTAAAGCAGAAGTCTTGAAAATACTTCTAGAATGGGCAGAGGGAAGCCACATTCCGTTCAGAAAGAGACTGAAGGTAGTGAGCCAAATCAGGACCAACTACACCCTACTCTGTATTTTATCAAAAAACCTGAGATGAACAGCAGGTCCATCTGTCCAAATATGACAACAACAATGAATGTACAGAAAAATGGTAAATTTATAAATGTGTAAATCGGCACAGCGACCCAACCTTGTTAGCAGTAAATGTGGCTAACGATTCGATGTACTCATTTCACTTGAGGTCTGGTGAGAGAGTGAGGCCGAAGAGGTGCAGTGTAGTACTGTCGGGAAGGCTAGTGTAATCCATATTAATGGAAGGTAGGAGCGGCTCGCTATAGTGGTTACAAGTGAGCAGCTTTGTTTTGGAAGCATTAAAATTTACGAACTATTTTTTATCCCAATTCATCATAGATTTAAGATATTTTCCAAGAAGAGAAACGAGATTCACTTTGTCAGACCTGATACACTTTTTATTGAGACAGGAGTAGATGGTAGTGTCATATGCAAATATACAAAATTGGGAACGATTAGATTAGAAAGATCAGCGATAAATATCAGGAAGAGCGTAGTACCTCTCATTGAGCCTTTGGGACATCCGAGTTCAGATGAAAGGATTTCAAAGTAAGCAAATCTAGAAAGACCATCATTTTAAGATTTACATGAACGATTGGATAAAATCGAACAGTCATCTAGTTTTACCGAAACCCTGTATCTTTTGCAAAAAGCCAGCATGCTAAAACTTATAAAATATTTTTGAGATAGCCAGACCAGCAGCTTGGTCTTCACTGTTCATAACAAGGGTCTGATATATGTACTCATTGATGGCCTTATACATTATCTATAATACTTATTAGAAAATAATAATTATTCTTAATAACCTCGAAAACTTTGCCAAAAGGCTAAGAATCTGATAGGTCGATAGTTAGATAGGTTGAAGGGCTCTCCAGAGTTTTTGCAGACAGGAACTAGAATAGAGGATTTCCAGCAAGCAGGGAAGCAAGAAGAAGCATGGCAATAATTATATAGTTTGGGGAAGACAAAAGTGAATTTATGGGCACATATCTTAAGGACAGGAATACTGGAATACTGTCACATCCAGTTGCTTTATGGGAATCAAGCTTAGAAATAATGTTAGAACCTAGAGAGAGGCTTATGTATTTATCAATCAGTTAGGCCTCAACTTTAGGAGGGAATTCAAGTGTAGGTACTTCAGACGAGACAAATGTCGTGTTGTAAAACAATTTGCGAAAAATACACTGCTGTGAACCTCAGAATTATAGAGAAGTAGAGGGAAGGTTTACAGTAGTTTAGCATTTTTCAAGATTGCAAGTAATTTTTAGAGCCAAACTTGCGGGATGCTATAGGCTGGTTCATTCTATTAGCAAACAACAGCTTAGCATCATTTAGTACTCGGTCACATTGATTCCGAGCAGAGACAAAAAAAACCGCTTGTGATCATGCGTGTCTCTCCGGTAATATAGTATATATCTCGGAAATATAGTTCTTGTGGGAAACAGAGAAGTGGTTCCACGCACATACTTAATATATATATATATATATATAAAGAAATACCTTTGGCTATTAGACAAACGCTCAGAAATATTTATGAGATTTAATGAATATATTAATATTTTATAGAAAATTAACCGTTTTCTTTTAATATTTTTTATAGATTTGTTTTGTATATTCGTCTGGAAAAGTATAGTTTCTATTAGGAAAAGTGACATTGTGAAAAACCCGAATGTAGACTAATATGATGATAATATTTGATGGCAGCGCTCTACCGAACTTCTTTTCTGAATAAATTGTTTTCTCTGTTGATGAATATGCTGTTTCTTAGGTTAAAATTTTGGTCGAAATTTATATCTGTGAATAACCAGTGCATTAGTAAAATTATTATTTATGAGGTCTCTTTTGTGTTCATAAATACGTTTTTTTCTGCATGATTCTCTAATGTATGTAAAACACACACACGCACACACACAGGCACGCACACACACATATATATTAGGACGTTCGTTCTCTTACTATGAAATCTCCGTTCGAATCTTCCCATTTTGGATTAAACAAGCATTTTAAATAGAGATTGACTCGTCAGCCAAGCAAAAGGGTGTGCTCAAGCAACGAGTAGTAACTGACGATAATATACATATATATGTCTGTATGTATACATGAACATATATACACCCACATATATATATATATATATATATATATGTGTGTGTGTGTGTGTGTGTGTGTGTGTGTGTGCACTTAATAAGCATTTATATAATAGAAACATTAATCACTTACCGACAGAAAATTCTGAATGATTATAGCGAATCAAACAAATGCATATATATGTATACATATATATGTATGTCTTTGAATGTGTAAACTTATATATCTCGATCTTTTCAGTTATAAAATATAGCTCAGATATGAAAAACTTAATGAGGTCAAAGCGGGACTGACTTTACGCAGTAAATAATATTATAATTTTTAAATATATTTAAACTGTAACGAAATTAATAAAACTGTTAAAAAGAGTCCAAGGAGAAACGAAATTGCTATTTCGATTTATCTCACATAAGAAAAATAAATAATACATTGCCGTGGTGACATGTTGATTGTTAGTTTGACCGATGGTAAGCCTTGCAATTAGTAGGCTTCTGATTGAGTAACACACAGCTCTCGTTTTTTTCAAATCTACACTCCCTAGAAAAAATAGCAGAACCTAATCAAATGGTATTCTTGAATATTTCCATCTCGTACCAAATATTCAGAGCAGATAAAATTCTTTAGATTTAGGATTCTGACGTCTGAAGGCAGATTGAAAGATAAGTATTTTCCATAGAAACGCTTGTCGTGGAACGAATTTTCCATTTCCTGCCACCGGTAAGTTTATTAAATATAGTAGTTAGCAAGAAAACAGAATGCGAAAGTTGTGTTCTGAGGTGCCAGACAAGATACTATTAGTTGTGTTCTGAGGTGCCAGACAAGATACTATTAGCATACAAATTATAGTTACAATTAACAATTTAAACAATGAAATTATAATCACGTACAGCGCTTAAATTTGTGAGGTCGAAATACCATCAAGGAAATGTCCGAAAAATTACCTTGAACATATTTATAGAAAATGTAAAGGGTAACTACGTTACGATGGTGGGAAAGTACCTGAAGATGAGATGCCATATCAGGACCAATAAATTTGCTGATTATTCTTCAGATTTTATCACAAATATCTAGATAAAATAAAACAGAGGCAATAGACAACAGCAGTATTCGATGCACAAAATCTAACGAGAAAAATTACGAAACACAACAGTCTACGAAATTGATTAAGTGTAAACAATTCTCTTCATGTAAGAAGATAATGTAAAATTAAAAAACACAGGAATTTGCTATGCTGGAGGATACCATTAGCAATGATGATGATGGATGAACTCATAGAATACACTGGATGTTTATAAAAAAAATACTGGATTGATGGAGAGAGGAATTTTTGCGATTTTCTAAATTTACGTTTGTGTACAACTACAAGTTAAAAATAAATCCTCCACATTTACTTTGATAAAGTTTCTCAAGAGAGGGCAGATATTAGTAAAGAAACGTTTTGTCCTTATATATATATATATATATATATATATATATATATATATATATATATATATATATAATGAATTATAAGAATGTGAAAAGTGTTTTGTGTGCGGCGTTTGAAATTTTAGCACATTCATCGGACTAAAGCCGAAGTTTTTTAAGCGAATTATATCTGTCGATTGATTTGGCGTGTTCTGACCTGCTGGAGTATGAAAATTAAACTTCAAAATGATCTTACTGAGCAGCCCAATATTTTATCAGTAGATCAAAGTATACATTTGAGTTCAAAATATTTAGATTTCGGCATTGAATAATCCACATGTTAATATTACGCTAAACGAAATCAACTAACCAACAACACTGTTCGGTTTTATCTAGAACTGATAAATAAATATCAGCATGCTTTCTGTATTAAATATAAATACATGCACAAAATAAATAAACATATATATGTCCACATAAATATAAGTGTATCCACTTTCTTTGCTGAGAATTCTCGAACGCGTAGATTGAGAGACAAAATACAGATGGTTTAATAAATAAAACTGGGTCCACATTTTAACAATATGAACAATAACATTTAAAATAATATATATATATTATTTGAAACAGTATTATAGTTGATATATATTTTCTTAAAGACATTATATACATTATGAAATAAGTTTTTCTTGGCATATTATTTTCCAGAAATTGATGCTTGAGAATGTTTTAACTGTTCACATTTCATGCCAGTTTTTTTAAAGTTCGAAATTTTCGGTTGAATGGCAATACTAATAAAAAAAGGAGCTGAATAAAATTCAGTGTCTTCGTGTGTTTATGCAGATTTGTATTTTGTATTATTAGTTTTGAACGTTATTTTCCTCACGTAACCGTGATGTTATTTGCTGTTTTTAGAGTCTCTGGTTACACTGTAGTTTGTATTTTGAGTATTGAAATACATTTTCGAATGATTACTCCAAAATAATAAGTAAACTAGTGTTCTTTATTGTTTTACATTTAGAATATGTAGTAATTTTATTGAAAGTTTTATAAAAAGTGATTGTCAAGAAATGCGATGTCTTCGACATCAAAAAGTGTAAAAAGCAAATTATGAACAAACATCGTTTGTTTAGTGTTATTTAGACAATAAGACAGCAACGACATCTGCGAATTAGGAGATAAGACATTTTTTTCAGATAGAGTAATTTATCCCTGTGGAAACCACATATATTTCATTACTGACAAAGCTTAATGCAAATATGCTTCAGTGAACAGCTAAAAAGTATATATATATATATATATATATATATATATATATATATATATATATATATATATAGTGAGCCGAAAGCTTAGACCCGATAAAAAAATCAACAATTACTGTGATTTTTTGTTGTCTTTCAACATCACCATCAAGTATATCAGACGGTATGAACGGATCCTACACAAAATTAATAGACAAAACTTGTCTATATTATTCAATGAAACCTGCATTAATGAAAAAATGCTGCCAAAATACACACACAATATATATATATATAGATAGATAGATAGATAGATAGATAGATAGATAGATAGATACTATTTTTTCCTCGTAAAATTTCTGAGGACCATATTTATGTATATCTAAAATTGAACTGTAGTCATAAAATAGATAATATTTTATATATATATATATATATATATATATATATATATATATATAAAGAATTAAATTAGAGCCAAATGAATGTCTTTCTCTTTTCTTGCTTTTTTATACTATTATTTTTTTTAACTTTTTCCCTTCATTTAAATTTTTCTTTTTCCGGTTTAAAAGTTTTGTCATGTCTTGCTTTCTGTGGTAAAACATTAAAACACTACTGTCTAATAGTCGTACACACATCATTCTTGAAAATGTCATAACCTCCCACACTTGTGAATTCATCTCATTGAGTGACCTCTTTGTTCTTAAGTTTTAAGATATTTTTTATTTTATTATTACTTTTTTATTTTTAAATATATTTTTAAATCTCCATATCTATATACTTGTTAAGTAAACTAACCATATTTTACTATACCGCTATGTGTTTTAACATCAAAAGCTTAGAGCTATTGCATCACACTATGCTATCATTATTATGATAATAGTAATTACCACATATCTATGCTTTATTTTTGTATTGGGCACTATCTAAAAGTAAGTATCTAACCGTTGAATGTACTTCCATTAATAACCATCACTTATATATATATATATATATATATATATATATATATATATATATATATATCATCTCTATTATAATAAAGACATTTGTACATCTCCCCCTATCTCTCTCTCTCTCTCTCTATATATATATATATATATATATATATATATTAAATCCCAAAAAGAAATACCATGTAACTAAAATCCCCAAACCAGATCCTATTGATATTAGTATTATTAATTGTTTTGTCGTGAAAGTACGGTATAAACAAATGATTGATTAGTCCGAGTGGTAAGTACTAAGAAACACACGATTAAATCAACAATAAGGTTCATTGTATTAAGGTACAAATATGAAGAGTCCACACAATAGTCCCTATGTACAAAAGTGGAGCGTAGAGTACTTCCAACCGTTCCTGGTCGTCTTCCGGTCATCAGCTCGCTAATAATCTACTGCGTGGTGTATTTATAATGGGTGACAGTCCATTGCTAGAGGGAGACAGGTTCTTCTATTACAACATTAATATTAAAAATAATCCAGGAGGGGGGCCTCGATATAAATAGTATTATCTATATACAGAGTCAAATATGTATATTTTATAAAATAAAACTCGGAATATTACATTCGTTGTATGGCCATTTCGGAAAAAAGATCTCGCTTCCTCAGGAATAATCGAAAAAATGATTTTATTGTAAATATGGTACAAAACGTTCTCTCTTTTTACTTCTTATTTCTTTTTTAACTCTTCCCCTGTTTACTTCATTTTCCCTTTTCTATTCCACCCAACACTTCCATTTCAGTGGCACGGTTAAATTTTGATTTTTTAATACAGACGCAATCTGAAAGTCTTCTTCTATAATCCTGTCTTAAATTCCTTTCTCTGTTTCTTTATACCTTTCTGCCATACTCTCTGTATCTTTATCTGTCTAGACGACAAATTATAATTTAATTTATTTTTTTCTTAATTTCATCTCCCTTTATTTTATTTTATTTTTTTAATGTAACTGTGTATGTAATAAATTGTGAGTAACCTTCAGGTATGTGAATTTTTGTACCATATTTTCAATAAAATTTTGTTTCTGATCGTTGCTGAAAACAATACAACGAATGTAGTATTCGTTCTATATATATATATATACATACATACACACACACACACACACACATATATATATATATATATTCTTGCTTGCGATTGAGCTCTGCTGGGGGGAGAAAATTTCATAAACATCAAATATTTATCGCTTTATGCTCAGGCGGTTATCAGATAGAACTCTCCGGCTGTTGGCGTTGTTTGCAAAGTCAGTCGGGTGTCAGTTACAGCTCGTGGCAAAGCGGTTAATCTAGCCGCACGAAATATACCTTTCTGCGGATGGTATATATATATATATATATAGACAAGTATTGGTTAGGTGTGGATGGAAGAATATTCCGTATTTAAAGTGAAACTATTCTTAAAAAAGAGTACTCAATAAAAAGTAGAGCAAATAATATTTATTTAGAATTTATAACATATGTTATAATTTATGCTTTAAATTTCCACCGAATGCCCATGGCCCAGAGGTAGAATTGCCGACTGACGCCAATTCTGTCGGGTTTCAATCCTGGGGTAAAAAGCAATCGGAGTGTAAACGTACTGATGAGATGTGATACAGTGAAACAGATCTGTCTGCGGATGACAATATATATATATATTTTTACACATCATTGGTAGTTTATTATGGTTATTCTTCATGACTGTCCTTTTCAGTTTCTTATAGCGTTGGCGCCTCGTCTACTTCAAGTTTGTTTGGTCGTTGTTGGATACGGCTAATTGCAGACTCCTGCACTAAAGACTCCTGCAATTAAGAATAGAATCATTACCACGTTGGAATATTTTGCTGCCTGCTTGGTAGGGTATTTGAGTTTGGTAGTTGTGTATAGATGATGTCTTTAGTTATTACTAAAAGAATTTTATATCGATAACGCTGGCTTGAATTTAGGTTGTATAATCAAAGTTTGCCCACAGTATTTATTGGAAGATAAATGCTGATGTTACTGTGAAAATGACGGCAGTTTATATTGGCATGTTTGGAGGTAGTGTTGTTTTTTACACCGAACCCTGTTTCACAGACGCATTTCTGTTTGCGGATTTCTTGAATAGTAGACAATATTACCTGTTTGGGCCTCTTTCAGGCGGTTTTGTTCTAGAAAATGAACCTCTTTGTTAATAAAAATGTTTATATACGACTTGTGCCACGTTATTGTAATTAAGACAGATATATGCTCTGCTTCTGCCGCTTGTATCACTCACTATTTTCAGGTTGCAAATATCGCTTCTGTTTGACCTTTAGAAATTTTTTTTCTAACAGCGCTTTTGAAAAATAGACGCTGGTCATAGTTACTCAAATGTAATGTTGTGCTGGATATGACGATAAAATACACCCGGCAGCAAGAACTCTAAGCAGGAAGTTTTGAGGAAACATCCTTTAAATGCTATTGTTTCTAGGTTCTACTTGATCTGTTCGGGTTCCAGATATAAGAAAATGGTAAAATTCTCAAACCGAGATAAGAGAAAACTATGAAAAAATACCTTTTTATAGTAGATATTTCAAGCAATTAATTTTAATAGTTGAAAAACATCTAGCATTAACTTTTTAATAGAAAGAACTCCAAGAATAGATTATAATAGTAAATACATGATTTAGTAATAGATTTTAAAATTTAAAAATAGTAATAGATTTTAAAATTTTAAAAATTACCAAAGCTCTAAAGTTATTTAAATTTCGGCATTAAATGACCTATAAGGTGTTGATATGCTGTTAAAAAAATACAAACTAAATGGAATGGGTAGAAACTTTTAGGGTTACATTTCGTATAAATTTTTAAGCTCATTCACATATGGAACAGATATTGCTTTCTCAAGAACTGCAGTCGATAAATGCATTTGTCTCCCAGGCTTGCAT
Organism: Ascarosepion bandense; assembly: GCA_037127315.1. Taxonomy (NCBI): domain Eukaryota; kingdom Metazoa; phylum Mollusca; class Cephalopoda; order Sepiida; family Sepiidae; genus Ascarosepion; species Ascarosepion bandense. The sequence goes on from JBBBDQ010001349.1 coordinate 1,410,762, forward strand.
AACTGAATCACTTTTCACCGTGCTACTTATATGATGGATAGATTTGACGGCTCCCACGCCGTTTTGTTTGATAATTCGAAATTTATATGGCTCAGTATAATGAATGTGAAAGCTAAAATTAGTATACCAAGCTCGCATTACAAATGTAACAGGATCGGAAGAAATTTTACTCGACTGATCAAGATACTCTTATGGAATATCACAAAATGAGATTTAATTTTCAACTTATTCCCACTTGAGGCCAACACAATTCTTCCCTGGCTGCTGCTGTACTTGGATCCCATTAGTTAAAAAGCGTCATTTGCGGCAAAATATCATCTACAGCAGATATGACATCATTACTCTCAAATATTGTTTCATGTCGAGGGACAGACGATGGTCAGATGGAACCAAATTTGGAGAATAGTGAGAAAGATCAACCAGTTCAAAGCGGAAGTCACGAACATCAGCCACTGAAATCAGGAACATGTATGCTGGAACATTTTCATGATGAAACAAGAAAACCAGACCAGCAGAATATCATACTGCTACCAAAGAGCCGACTGGGACTCGTTCAAGGACTTCCTCTACGACGTCCCCTGGAACAACGTCTTTGATCTTCCTGTCGAAGACTGTGCCTCCGAAGTCTCCTCTTGGGTTAAGGCTGGCATCGATGCTTTTATCCCTGCCAGAAAATTCCAACTAAAACTTAATTCGTCCCCCTGGTTCTCACCCGCTTGCTCGGCCGCTATTGCCCACCGGAACCATTTCTTCCGGCTCTATCGAAGCTGCTCGTCGAACCAAAACAGGCGCCTTTTCACCTCAGCACGGAACAAGTGTAAAAAAGTACTGAACGAAGCCAAGAGGGCGTTTGCTACCAGAATTAGGCAACGCATAGCATCCTCTAAGTTTGGCTCCAAAGATTACTGGCGTCTCTGCAAAAGCGTGCTCAGCAGGAACAAGACATCAATACCCCCACTAATCAATGAATTTGAAGTTCTCACCTCCGCAGCCGACAAGGCTGAATGCTTTGCCCGTAGATTCTCAACCAATTCGACACTGGACTCGTTAGGAATACCTACACCAGACTTCCCACCCAGAACTAAGGCTCAACTAAATAACGTCCACATTTCACCCTCGCTGGTCGCCAAGATAATCGCGCAACTTGACCCACACAAAGCGAGCGGCGGTGACGGAATCCCAGTCATAGTACTGAAGAAATGTGCCCCAGAAGTCTCCTCTGTCCTCTCTAAACTCTATAACCTCTGCCTATCTGCCTCCTGCTTTCCTGCCTGTTGGAAGTCCTCCTGCGTAGTACCTATATTTAAGAATTCTGGCGAACCCTCAGACCCCGCCAATTACCGTCCTATTAGTCTCCTTCCAATCTTTGGCAAAGTTTTCGAAGCCATTATCAACGCCGAGGTGATTCAGCACCTTATGACCAACGGGCTTCTCTCTGACAAACAGTATGGGTTTCGCTTCACTAGGTCTACTGCTGATATGCTAACGACCATTACCGAGTACATATACCAGGCACTCGACAAGAATGGTGAAGCCCGAACCGTTGCCTTGGATATCTCCAAAGCATTCGACAGGGTCTGGCATGCTGGCCTCTTGTGCAAACTGCGGAGCTATGGGATAACTGGACATCTGTTTGACCTCATCCAGTCCTTCCTCTCTAACCGCACATTAAAGGTGGTATTAAATGGGCATGCCTCCCAAAACTACCAGACGAACGCGGGCGTCCCTCAAGGTTCTATCCTAGGCCCCACGCTCTTTCTGATCTACATTAATGATCTCCCCGACACCATTAGATCCCAAGTTGGCATGTATGCCGACGACACAACAATCTACTCCCGCATCGATCAGAAACCAGGTCTGGACGACAAAGTGAACCTCGCTGCCGCACTTGAAAGGGACCTCCAATCCGTAGTGACCTGGGGTAGGAAATGGTTGGTAAATTTCAATGCCTCCAAAACAAAGCTGTTATCAACTAACCACCATAGACAATCGCATCTACCTCCCATTAGCATGGGACAGGCTAGCCTCCCAGATAGTAAAATACTACGCCTCCTTGGCATTACACTCTCGGCGGACCTCAAATGGAATGACTATATTGAATCCATTGCCAAATCTGCTGCTATGAAAGTCGGCTCCCTGTGCAGGGCCCGGAAATTTTTCCCACCTGAAACTATTCTGCACATATACAAATCTACCATCCGCCCGTGTATTGAATATTGCTGCCATATCTGGTCGGGTGCCCCTGCTGCTCTTCTTGGGCTTCTTGACAAAATACAAAGGAGGATCTGTAACGTGGTTGATACTGACTTGGCAGACCGGCTGCAGCCGCTCTCACACCGGCGTGATGTAGCTTCCCTGTGCCTCTTCTACAAGTACTTTCATGGCTTCTGCTCCGATGAGCTTAGATCACTGGTGCCGCCTAAGCACGAATTTACACGAGATACTAGATTAGCAACTAGGTCCCACCCTTTTACAGTTAAACAAATAAGATGTAACCGTAAATTCTACTCCAACAGCTTCTTTTCTCGCGCTTCCCGCCTGTGGAACTCCCTTCCACAAGTCTGCTTTCCCGACACTTACAATCTCCAGGTGTTTAAATGTAGGGTCAATAGACACCTCCTATCACACTAACTCCCAACTATTCTCACAACACTCTCATCTACCCAACCCTCATTCTAGGTATCCTCACCCGCCTATCACCCACCCTCTGTTATTTCCTATATTTAATCAGCCTTTCTCCACTCTACGTAGCCCCCTGCACAGTAGTGGCATGCCTTGCTCGGGGTGAAACGCTTATAAAAAAAAAATATCTTTCGTCATATTTCATAAGTGTTTGGTTTTGGTAGCATTTCTTTACTGCTAGAACAAATTTGAATAGTAATCTCAATCAAAGTTTTAGCCTTTTCAAGATAACCAATGAACACAATATATTTTACATGAAAAACTGAGGCCATCACCTTTCCTGCAGATAAAACGAATTTTGTCTTCTTTATAACAGTTGAAAAGGGCTTTTTCTACACTCACACAATGTGCATTGGGTATTTGATATATAACGTATCAGCTGTCATCCATTACGATGTGGTGAACATGGTCAATGATTTCTACGGTGGTGGCAGTTGGAAAACTCTTTTCTCATTCTAAATTAAAATGCCCAGTTATGTACAACAAGCATCAGCTAAGATAACAACCACGTCACTATTAATGTCCTTGGAGGTTAATCTCGTTTACTACGGGAATCTGATATTAAAAAATCTTTGCCAAATTTTATTCATTGTTCTATGAAGTCTCAAACAGTTACAATTGAAGTCTTGTTTGAACAGCCAGATATAAGTTTACCTGAAAAAAAGAAAACAAAACAATGCAGAACAAAACAATACATATGAAGACTTGAAATTAGTACATGAAAAATTTCACAGCGGTAGCATCACTATATTATAGTCTGTCTAGGAAAATTTCAGCCCAACACCGTAGTTACATCTGAAGTCTTGTTTGAATACATACATGTCAGTTTACATGTAAAGAAACAATGTAGTAATTAATAAATGAAAGATTTTACAGGTCAAGCCTCACTCCTTCGTAGTCAACCTATGAATTATCAGCCTAATTTTATAATTGGAAGACTTGATTAAACAGTTAGATATATGGAAAAAAGCAATAAAGTTATTAATAGGAAGAGTTGAATTAAATGGATTCAAGATTATTCGGTACCAATTCTATAATTTGTCCATTATCATTTTTTATCTGTGGTAAAGTTGCGCAATAGCTATTGCTCATTAAGAGAGTAATGATATTCATAATGCATGAAAATCAATAAATATTTACAATATAAATATAAATTTGTGCGTTTAAATGTATATATGTATTTAGATGTAAATTTATATTTTAACAATACAGTATATACAAAATGTACGTCTCTCTCTCTATATATATATGTGTGTGGGGGGTGTCTGCATTCAAACAAAGTGCGATGGGTCAATTGTCATCATGTTAATTTTTTGTTGTGGTGATGCGTTTAGCTTAATTTTGACTTTGTCGACTGCACAGTATATTCAGGTCAATTTGGCATCGTCTGTTAGAAAAATATCACCATCAGAAATTTGTGAACGGTAAGACATACTCCTTGACATTCATGTCGAAATCTCAAATACGAACATTTCAGAGCTTGGGTGCCAGCCTGAGAACAGTGTAGAGTATTTGCAAATATTTGGAATGGTGATTACGATGTTATAAAATCTCGGTAAACTAAGTCAGATTGTTCGTCTAGGAAAAGAACTCCTGAAGTTATTGTTGAAGACTTCAGACTCAACACGGAGGTCAACATCGTTTCCAGGAGATAATGCTGACATAGGTCAAAAGGGTGGATACTTGATGACCCTATGTCTGGCAACGTGTCTTTGCACCATAGCATATAGCAAGAAACTCAGTCATGCATGAGAGACAATTTCTGCAACCACATTACTCCTTACATTTGCTAACCTAACCCCTCAGTCTGCAACCCTCTTGATTATTATGTTTGTGGTGCAGTTGTGCAAGAAACCAGCAAAACTCTTTCTACGACCAAAGTTGATTTGAATGCAAGGATTTTTTATCAACTGAAAACAGAAGACGAAATTTCAATGTCTTCAAGAATGCCGTTGTTGAAGTCAGTGGCGAGTTTTTTTTAATAAATTCACTCTTTAGTATGTCAATATATTTTTGTGTGATTTTGGTAAATACATGTTAAAATAAGATGCTAGACGAGAATTTATTCATCGCACCATATATATATATATATATATATATATATATATATATATGCATGTATGTGTGCGTGCGTGCGTGTGTATGTGTGTGTGTGTGTGTGTGTGTGTGTGTATCGTTCATGAAGTTACTTTTTCGAAGAAGTAGCTTTGAAAAATAATTCTACTCTCTTTTGCAAAGCCATTGTCACAGAATCAAAAACAGACGATAACAATTTTTCCCCGTCTGCTTAAACACATTATTGTCCATAATCTTCTCAGTTGGAAGATTAGAAATTTATTTTTATTTTTATTCTTTAAGATAGGATTATGACACATAATTCCGTTGTCAGGAATCGTTCTTGGACGATAATGTGTTTGTCAAAATGCAAGGAATTCAATGGAGACACGAAGAACTGGAATGTATGTCGCCGAGGATTACTGCAATTCCTCAAATCTGTGCATTTTTTCAGAGCCGGCAGTTTGGCGACTTCTTGGTGCTTAGCACCGCTGCGAAGAATCTCCGGATATATTTATTCACCTCTATATTGGGATTTGTATTAAGCGACTGTGCGTGAAGGCTTGTCTATGAATTTGTGCACATGTCGACTTTATTTTAAGTATATCCATGTATAAGTATATATTTAAGGAAATTTATGGTCGAGAATAGTTTCAGAAATATATGTGTAAACGAAGAAAAATATTACAAATAGTAAAATCAAATTTAGCACTCGAGTAAATTTAGAAACCAAACTTCGAATAGCAGTATTTTTGAGCAGTAAGTTCAATCCTCACTCGTTTACATACCATATAGAACACAGATTGAGTATATTAAACTTAATATTGATAATTATTATCAAGAAATGATTACTAAATATGTATATTTTAAGTATATATATATATAAGACAATCTGTGAGTCTGTGTGTGACTGTAAGCTAATGACGCCTACATTTTTTAAGCTACGCTATTTTTTAAGCTACGCTATTCAAACTTTCCAGGGACACATATCTACAGGGAAGCCAGGTCGACACATACTTTTTTGAGTTTAAGTTCAGCAATTTTCCCTTTCGCACTTTTTGGCCAATGAAGCCGATTGTTACTCTCTAAAACATCTAAGATCTAAGCAAACGCGAGTAAAATACTTTTATTAAAAAAATATTTAAAAAAATGAGCCTTTAAATTTTTATTCCGACATTTTAAAGGATTAATTTGGTCAACAAAAAAATGTGAATATATTTCCCTGTAATATTGAAACAAAAGAAATATTAAAAACAAAATTGTTTTTCAAACAAAAACAAAATATGTAAAAAAAGAGTAAAAAGCAGTGCCTATAATTCGTGTGGCATTAATGTAACTGTTTCCTCTAAAATTTAATGTCTACATATTTAAATATTCTTCGAAAATTTCTAAACTGAAAGCGCAATACTTTTTATATTTCTAATTTCAGTAAAACAAAATAAATAATTTTTATTTTTATGTTAAATTCATTTAGTCAACAAAAAATGTAAATATTTTCCCCCGTAACTTTGAAACAAAAACAAACGCAATGTCATTTAAAATGTCACACAAAACATCTAATTTCAGTAAAACAAAATAAATAATTTTTATTTTTATGTTAAATTCATTTAGTCAACAAAATGTAAATGTTTTCTTCCGTAATTATGAAACAAAAACAAACATAATGTTTACAATGTCACACAAAACATCAAATCCCGTTTACGCAAAACAAAAGAAAATAATTTTTTTTTCTCCTACTACTAAACTGTTTTGAGTTGCACGGGCAACACCGGGCTATGATGCTAATATAAGATATATGCGAATGTTAGTAGTAGTTTTATGTACATACGCACACAGATATATATGGTTAGTTGGTAAGTTTTTGTTTAGCGATATATCAAACTGTTTAGATTATTTAATGCCGAAATTTAACTATTTTGTATGCAATTTTGTTTTTAACAAAATAATGATTTTAGTTATACAAGTCTTTCAATTAAGCCATATTGTGGGAAGAATAAGTGAATATTTACTTTTCTCAATGATATTTGCGTGTATGTAAATATAACGAATGAAACGACCATTCCACCTCGCATTCCGATTAAAAAGCCCAAGTCATTATATATTACAGCACCTGTATATCTAAGTTTACAGCATTACTACGCGGTCATACATCTAAGTACGGAATAGTATCGACGTTGCTTAACTTTAGTGATCGTAAGGGAACCGGAGTTTCATTGTGAAGTGGTTGTAATTACATACACACGCGCAATCACGCGCTTGTGTGTGTATTAAACCTCTAAAGCGAAGACCACCTAACGAAAGCATATTACGGTCTTAGAGCGTTTTCACCAATAGTGCTTTAAAAGAAACTTGTCATCAATTGCCAGTCTTTTACACCAGACATAAATGTCCTTTTGCGTGCAAATATAGTCAGCAAAGAGAAACTACTCCCCCCTTATCAAATGTGGTGTACCTGCCAACTGACACACATGGAAGATGGCAGATTTCCCAATTTTATTTTTGTAATGAGCTGGTACAAGATAATCAACCCACTCATGAGCCACAAAGCATTTCAAGGATGTAGCTAAATATAGCTTAAAGACTCTTGGCGTTAAAGTTGAAGACTAGAAATCTGTTACTGGAGAAACTGGCTGAAAAGTTGATTTTGGAACGCTGCAACAATTGTGAGCAAAAGAGAATTAGGCGTTCCAACAAAAACTACGCCATTTGCATAATTCTTAAGTAATATGTATGTACATATGTACTATTTTGGGGAAATGTTCCAAACTTATCAAAATCATTAATACTTTAACCGGAAAATGTTATTCATAATCTTTCTATAGAAATCCTACATATATTTTATATTTCGATATTACTTGATAAATATAAATTTCGATATATAATGAAATCGTTCATATTTTGACAAAAATTAGAAACTTTCTTTTTATGATCTTCAAAAAAATAACGAGAAAACAAAAAACAAACTTTTCAAAAATATTTAATACAGACCAGTATTCAAATATCGGATTAATGTTTATTATCGGATTATAAAAACTATTTCTTTACAACCGTCTAATTTTTAGCACTACATTAATTATTTAGATAACGTAATATTTGCCAAATAAAATAGTTACATATTTCTCATTTTTAAATTTTAGAATTTTTTTTATTAATTGGTAACTTTATATAACCAATTTTCTGAAGAATATTTACCGAACTAATCGAGCATTATGCAAGCTCTAATTTTTCTATATGAACATTTTGCGCAATAATCGAAAACGATTTAATCGAAAGATATATATATATATATATATATATATATGTATATATATATATATATATATATATATATATATAGAGAGAGAGAGAGAGAGATGAATTAAAAGAGACAGGTGGAATAACAGTTCGTAGCCGATTTGTTTAGTCCGCTGAAGGACCTTATATTGTTGCACTTGTTAACATAACGGGGCAAGAATAAATTATAACATATTTAATAGTACATAACTTTTTATAAGAAAATGAACGCAAAATATTCAAGATAACAGATCTAGTTCTCCACCAAGTTTCTGTTCCTCTCAATCGAGTATTCTGCCTTTTAATGACACTGGCTCCTCATCTTCAATATTAATCCAATCAGAGTTGGTTCATTCACCACATTTTCATTTTAAAATTGTCATAATCTGAATGCCTAGTTCATAGCATTTATATGTTTTGCAACTCCAGAATCTTCTTCATTTGTCAGTATTATAAAAACTTCCTTTGTGTAAACATATGTTTACACAAAGTAAATGGTTGCACTAAATGGCTGCCACTACAGCTGCTCATCTTAGGTCTTTCATATTCATACTCTCTGTAGTATGTTTTTAACCTTTATTTTCATGCAGCAGCTGACCTGCCATTGCATGGCTTATCAATGTGTTCCGTTTCTCAATTCTCACTTAAATTGACACTAAATGTAGCAACCTCTATCTTTAGATTTTTCCATAAACATTTACTGATCTTTGAAGTATTTTTCTTTCCTAGATAGGATTGTATGATAGCTTTTTGCTTTCTTTGGTATGTCCAGGTGGCCAAATATTTTGAAGAGGATCATGAGAAAAAGAGGCGAATATAAATCCGAAAACTTTTACTTGGCTTCTAGACCCGTTATGCTTTAGAGCTTAAAGAAGCCTAATAATTCTAATACTTTCAGTATTACACTAGTATAAGCATAGGTTCATGGCTCATTCTTGTATATAAAAATATCTAGCTAAATAAACCCAGTTAAATATTTTCTTTACAGCCTCTTGCAAGTGTCAGTGTGTAAATAATTGATGAAGTCTGCATTTATCATTTATTCTTACATTTTTTTTATTTAATTGTTCTTTTCATTTACCTTTGGTCTGTTTTTTGGCTTGCTTGAAAAGAAAACTAATCAATTATTCCTTTTCTTATATTTTAAAAAACTTTGGTCAATATCCAATAAGTTTTCTATTAATGTTATTGAATAATGTTGTCTAATCATTGTATGTATTCTTCTCCTCTTAGCTTTTTTTTCATTTGTCGATCGTTTCCTTTCTAACCTTCTTCAGTTTACTCTGGACTGACTTTATTTAATAATTTACTCGCTAGCTTTACAGATATACAGTATACATTTTTGATAAAAGCGCGATTAGGATGTCATTACGTTTTTAACAGGTTTAGAGAAGTCCTTTTAAAAATTATTTTATTTTTGTAATTCTTGAATTTTTTCAAAATGAAGAAGAAAACGATAAATTCCACATATCAGCGCACTTCATCTGCTTTCATTAAAAAATAGATATTGCTGAATCAAATTTATTTTAGGCTTGAAAGTATTCCACTAAAGAAATTAAGCAGCTGTCATCTTCCAGAAGAAGACAGCTTTCTACCTTTATGTTCAAATACACGGCTCCATAATTAATCGGGACTGAACAAATGAAACTCATTCCAAAGGACTAAAACAAAAGGACCTCATTTCAAAGGAAAAATGCAAAATAGAATCTACTGAGAGTAAGTAGATAATTACTTATCTGTTCAAAATGTTAATCCCAGTGAGGAGAACTTTATTCACTTCTACTCTGAATATATGAATTCAAGCATGCTACTAGGTTGGCATCTAGGTTCCACCAGTTCACTGTTGAAATAGTTGAATGGGACCCCCATTTCTTCGCTAACTGATTGTTTCATTGCACTTTTTGCCGCCTGTGGAACTAACTTCCGTTTACGTGTTCCCCGATAACTACAATCTTCAAATACTTAAATGCAACGTCAATTGCCATTTTTATGTTCCTGAATCTCGTTTATATTTTATCCTTTCCTGAATCCTCACTATACTCGGTATTTTCTACCCCACATTTCTTCTCTGTCTGAGTGGAATTCCCGCATTGCTCAGAGTGAAATGATTAAACAAACAAAAATCAGTTCTCTGAAAGCATTTAACGTTATAAGTTTTTTAATTTTTTGTAGGAGAAACTCATGTGTATCTGATGACATAGTTTGAAGCAAATATTAAAATCATTGACAGTTTTTTTCTTCTAAAGAAACATTGCAAAAAAGCAAAAAGTAAGTTCTACAATTTGTCGTACGACAGAAATATCAATGAATCTGCATGTGTTCCAGTTTCTGGGACACGAAAGGCATGTTAGAATGTCTCTCATCTGTTTAAAAAATGAACATATCAATCAGGACATGTTTATTCCGTAGTATTGCTGTGATATTTTTGAATGGTGTTAGTGGTTAACGCCTTAAGGCAAATATTTCCTGCAAATAACCTTCTTATTTGCTTCTTAAGAGTTAGAATCATGACCGGCTCCACTTTTTCAAAAAGAGCCGCTTATAATAACATCTAACCAATCCTTAACGCATACGCCTGTTATTGCACAATAGTGCTTTTTAACATCAACAGAGCTCACCATTGATTTATACCGCAACTTGACTGATTTATACCGCGCACACATTAGTCACAGTTTGTTAGAGATAGCGCATAATAATGCGTGTTTAACAGTCAGAAGAAGGTCAGTATGTTTCTCTTATAATGACTTATAAACTAGTGTTTGAACAACCTTAAAAAATGCTTGTTTGTGCAGTTTCAACCACAAAGCTTGGGTAAAAAATGGGTATAGTTTTCAGGCAAATGCCAAGGTTTCCATACGCTCTCACAGCCCGATTAAACACTAGGAAGGAATGGTAGACTTTGAAAACCAGTAACCACTCACGTATCTACGCATCGTTCGTTCAGTAATGAATTTGAACAATATCGGCTACGTGTGTTTACATTGTACATATCACGCTACAGACAACCTTCCCCTACCGAGCGGCCATAGCTCAGAGTTAAAATCGCCGACTGCTGTCATTTTGGTCAAGTTTCAATCATGGCTAGAAACAATCGGATGTCTTACCGTACTAATGAGTTGTGATACAGCAAAACCGATCTGTCTGCTGCTGACTATATATATATATATATATATATATATATATATATTTACAATTTATTTAATCAGTCATTACTAATATATATATATATATATATATATATATATATATATATATTAATATATCAGTAATGTCTGATTCAATAAATATATATATATATATATAATTTATATATATATATATATATATATATATATATATATATATATTAAAAAAGGATTAATTCAAAGATGTTGAATGGCCATTTCGATATGAACCTCAGCAACAGAAAAAACCTTTCAGAAACTGGAGAAAAATTAGTCTACTTTTCCTTTTTAAATAGATTGCAAAGAAAATATATATATATATTACAATTTATTTAATCAGACATTATTAATATATATATATTAGTAATGTCTGAAATTAAATAAATTGTATATATATATATATATATATATATATATATATATGTATATATATATATATGTATATAATTTATTTAATCAGACATTACTAATATATATATATATTAGTAATGTCTGATTAAATAAATTGTAAACATTGCATCTACTTATTTTTAATAAAATCCGTTCATTATTACGGATAATATTTCATGTATTAAAATTGAAAGATGTGAAAAATAAATTGCAACTTTGACAGTTTTCTTTATTTATTATTATTCATTTTTCAAACATTTCAAATATTTTCGATCTCTTTCTGAGATTAACTTCAGTGGAAAAAGTTGTGGTAACAAAAACTAAGCTCAAAACCGTGTTGCTAAAAATTACTTAAATTTTCTTCTTGCTTCTAATGTAACAGTTGACAAATTAATACGCGTTCATTAGAATGTGAAAATTATCCAAAACAGAACCTTTTTATGTTGTAATGTCATAGTCATGCACATGTTAAAGCATGAAAAAACTGTTCTTTTTATAAACATTTAAAAATTACTGCATTAAGAGTTTATTCTATTAATTGACGGCTTAAGTTTTTAATGAATATTCTCTCGATTATGAATTAACAAACAACCAAAAAGAACCATTTAAACGTGGACATAACTGCAAAAATATTACAGACTACATAAAAAGTTGAGATTGAGACACTATACTAAAATATAATTAAACTCCAAGAACAGCAGCTAATTATCACTGGTCAATAATTCCGTGATCTACTTAAGGCAGAATATATAAAAGACAGACACGAGAAGAGAATATATTCTCCCAAAATTCATAAATACATAAGTGATGATTGCTGCAAAAAAATTACGCAACCATCCAGGAATAATAATTAAGAAAGCTGATATAGCTAAAATCTTTTTTGTTTTAAACAAGTCTGACTACAAATTAACATTACAACAATTATTTGATGATCATATCAAATTTTAAAAAAAACTTGCAAATAAGACTACTACTCAGATAAAAGCAAAAATTAATAAATTAATCACAGCGAACAATGTAGAGGAAGACAATCTAGAACTTAGTAAAAAAAAATATGAGAATATAAACCAGGATACATTTATGATTCTATCAAAACACACAGGCCTAACTTTTCACTTCACCCTATTATATCACAAATACCCACTCCTATATACCAACTAACTAAAAAGCTTAACCTATTAATTACATCATACATACCTAACAAATACAGCATAAAATAATTTCTTAAAGTTATGCAATTATTATAAACACAAAAACCTAATAATGAAACCATAGCAACACTTGATGTTGAAAATCTGTTTACTAACGTTCCTGTTAGATAAAAATTTGACATTATTATAAACGATATATATATATATATATATATATATATATATATATATATATATATATATATATAAAATAATTATCTGCCCCCAATTAATTTAAACCTAAAATGCTAAATAATATTTTTAATCTGCACCACCGAAGTTCCATTCTATGATTCAAGAAATAATATATACGTGCAACGGGACGGTGTTCAATGGGCTCAGTTCTGGATCCAAATTTCCGCAACATTTACATGACCAACCTAGAAAATAATATATGTAACAACACTAAAAACTACGTACGATATGTTGATTATATTCTTGTTAAAATCATAGAAAAGATAAAAGAATTAAAAAAAAGTTCAAAACACTCTTTCCTCCAGTTCACATATGAACTTAACAGAGATAATAAAATACCTTTTCTTGAGATTTTAATAGACACAAACAGTAACACATTTACTACTTCCCATACAAAAAACAACAAGCAAAAACTCATGCACTCTGAATTATAGGAAGTGAATACCCTAGCCAATACAAAATAGCACATATGCACTATTTTTACATTGAAGTAAAATATATTAGGCATTATATATATATATATATATATATATATATATATATATATATAATCCACGTATATTGTTTAAACGCATATGTGCATTGTAGTGCAGGAATTCTTGGCTCGGAGAGAGAAATCGGAAAGCCGATTTCGAATTCTAGTTGTCTTCTTTGCATTCACCTACGCGCAAATACTTTTGGCAAAGGTATTAATGAGTCCCTTCTCTCTCCAGCTATGTTTAAATAGTAGAACAGATTGGGTTCTATGGCCTTGGTTGGTAAACAGTCTACCGCAAAGAGTAATACCAAATTAGCTATAACTGAGTTTTATTGTATTGCTATTGAAAATGTTACTTAGAGGGTTAGAGAGTAATTATATAACCCTCTAAGCAAAATTTCCAATAGGAATAAAATAAAACTCATTTATAGCTGCTTCAACAATTTAAAAAAAATAAATTACATAATAATAAAATATTGAAAGTATACAACAAAAATGACGCTAATGCCAGTCTGTCTCATAATAATAATCTTGGTAATTGTAGAAACCCGAACCAATGCCCCATACCTAATAAATGCTTAACAAAATCCCTGGTATATCTGAATTCGATTTCCTTCATGGAGAATCCTGAGAATGCTAAAATTTATATCGGATACACAATGAACATTTATAAAAAGGGCTTTTACAATAACCTCTTTTTTCTTCAATAACAAGGACAAACAAAATATGACATCATTTCTAAGTGTTTTTGGAAGTTAAAAAACGAAAGTAAAACACCTAAAGTTAAATGGAAAATCCTCAAACAGGCCAGAACATCTAAATCGGTAAAGGATCCATGTTTCCTTTGTTTTCAAGAAAAAATGGAAATCATTAAATATTGAATAGCAACATACTATTAAACCAGAGGCATGAAACCAGAGTAAACTGAAAACACATTAAAGAACTAACCTTACGATCATGCTAAACCTACATAAGTCAAAGTTAGGATCCCGAGAAACGATAAACTTTTATAGTATTAACAACACTCTTACCTCAAATTTTACCTTTATTTCATATTACAAACTGTGATATATTTTAAAGTTTTTTATATAAAAAGAAGATCCTTTAGAAAAATAGATTAATTATAAAAACTAAGTTTAAATACAAAAATATTTATTGTATAAATTCACTAATAAAGATATATTTACCAAATTGCATTTCTCTATTTCCACTTTACCGCACCCACTCTGACTCCTTCCCGCTCCATATACATTTCCTTATTTTTTCCTTTTGTTAAACCCAAAGGACGGGCCACAAAAGCTGCATAGGACCATACCTTATTATCTAATGTTAAATCTGTCTATAAAATTTTCAACACGTCCATTAATCACATTTATCCCCTACCTCTTCCCTTTTTACGTTCAAATTCTAACTGACAACTAACAAACCTTCTTTCCCATTTCCCACCCCTCCTACATCTCACGCACGATTCGCCAAATATAAAAAAAAACTTCCATTTTATTTTCACACTACTTGATGCGATATTTTCCTTTCAATGTCGAAACAAAATGTACACTTTGTAGTCGATGATAATTTCTACATGTTCTAAACTGTAAGTTATAATAAGTATTCACAGCCCTTATTGATCTAATTATGAACAAATCTAAGTAATTAAATACTTATAGTTATATACTTATAGATATATTTACTTAAATTCATTTGTTTTTTTCAACTAAAATATACCTGATGATATGGGTGGAAATATCTACAACACAATATCAGGCGCTAATGGATATTAAGTACATATATGACAAACACAAATAAGACAAAAAACAATAATTAGAAAGAGAGGAGAGATTAAGTTTTTAGAATTGCAGAGGACACAGAAATATAATAATAGTCAATGACAGTCCGAATTATTTACGACTTCTCCATGTGAGCAGATGCCCGTATTATATGAGGCACAAGTAAGCTCGGACAAAGATACTTGTCTGCTTTTTCCCATACGAGACTGTAACCTTCGACATATCCTTTCCTTTCCGGGTCCCTCTCAGCCCGAAGTCAGAGAGTACAACAAATTGAACGACTGGCGCACGCATTCGATCCTCTCAAAATGTCAATTGCAGTCCAAATTCCTGATTACTTTTTATTTATATAGCTATTTTGCTCTACAGACCATTTTATCTTTGAGAGTTCTAGAGAGATGTCAGCTGCTCTACAACAGTATCTTCCACAGTTTTGTCTACAGGCCTCATTAAAAAGCCTCCTGAATATTAAAAAAAAACTCTTCAACAAATAGGAATTCATATTTGACTACATTTAGTATACATTTGTTGTTGCTATATCTTACACAATCGTCAAAGATGATATATCTAAGCACCGGTTTATAGTGACATAAAAATAACACAACCACTTCCACTCTATAACTTTTTTCCTATTTAACGTAAATCTTATATTTATTGGTAGTACTAGAACAGAAACTGTTCTAGTAGATGTAGCATTTGCATTTAGCTGTTTCAATAGTAAAAAGGTAGGACCTAGATGCCAGTGTAGTCAGTCAGACTGTCAGTCAGTCAGACAGTTGAGTGCTATACGTGATACACGCTTCGGCGATCATATCTCGAAAGACATGACTGACTGGGCAAAAGATTATCCGGCACTAGGTTATTACTTTCTGTGGTAGACTTGTTGCCAGAACTCAAACTGTCCTGTTATTTGACCCATAACTGGAGGTAAGAGACGAATTAATACCTTTCCCAAGGCTATTTTCACGTAAGTGAACGGAAGGAATTCAACTTGAATTCGAACTCGGCTCCCCGATTTGTCGTTCGGAGCCGATATCCACAACGCAAATCCAAGTGTATTAGCATGCGTAAATTTAGGTATTCGAGGCAGCATCAAAAAAAGCTCGTCAGAACAGCTGTCGTGAAAACATTTGTAAAAAAGACAGAGGTAAGCCACATCACATCGGTGAGAACGTGACTACAGTCAAGATCACAAGTTAGTATTGATTTCATTACAGATGCTACTTTGAAGCTCGAGGTGTACAACTGGAACACCAGACAATATATGGCAACAGTATTCAATGCACATTTGAATGGTAGATTTGTAAATGTGCAACATGGACACTGACGAGAAAAAAAAATTGGGTACGATGCAGTAACCCAAATTTCCCTGAAGAAGATGCAGCTATTGATTCTATATAGTCGTGCCACTTCAAGTCAGTGGAAACCTTGAGGCCAGGTAGACGTAGTGTGCAGTTTTCTTGGAGTCAAGCGTCAGCGAACCCGATGGCAGGCAGGAAAGAAACAGCAAATTGTTTTAAACAAATTGTTTTAAACTAATAAAGAGTACTGAAAACTAATGTCAATCCTTCTATTTTTCAGTGAATCACTTCACAGATAAGACATAAGGCAATAAAATGTGTTTCTACAGAAGGATACCATGTGAGCAACGGCGAAGTTTTAGGGAAAGTGAAAAAAACTTTTGTATTTCGGATCCGAAAAAAAAAGGCAATTTAAATTTCTCAAGTACAAAGTGAAGAAAATGGGGTTGGGTGAGTAGACACTCACAGAGCATACTGAAGGCAATTGCAACAGAGGAACGCACCGATTAAACTATATAACCAATGGTTAGCAGGACAGAAATTAGGAAAGATAGTGAAACGATAAAACTTATTAAGAGTTACAAAGAACATGAATCTTTGGGCAGCCATGATCACGCAAATCCTGAAGATACATAGAACAAGGAAAAAGATAAACGGTTGGCCATACTGATGTTGAACGAAGTTCGGATTGAACTCGGATGTGAGGCCTGCTACGCAGCGCACTGACATTTGAAATATAATTTTTATTCAAGCGACACGTTTTTCTTGTTCAAAAACTCATTAAATGAAATTAAATTCCCACATAAGCAAATTATAAAAAACAAATAGCCAGAATTAATAAGATTGCCTAAAAACTGTCGAAATGTGTCATAGATAAAAATAATGATAGAAAAAGATGCAGAGAGGACTGATAGAATATAATTGAAGCAAACATGTCCTCAACACAGAACTATGCCATAATAAAATATTGATTACGAATAATAATACATTTTTTTTCATTTATAGAACTACTTTCATATAAAAGAAAAATGGTGTTGTCTATGATTATTTTATGATTTTCCATTTCAAACCGATTTTTTCTGACTTAATTAGAAAAACACGTTCCTTGTCTCGACAATTTGGTGCCATTTGTAAGAAAATCTCAATTCGAAATTACTAATCTAAATCGATTTGAAATAGCGTAATTCTAACCCAATTCGGTTTAGATTTGAGCTGTGACGAGTACTTCCTATACATAGACGTTGAAGGAGCAACAGTCGGCCCAAGAAAGAATTCAGATTACACTAGAGAAAGATATTAAAAAGAACAGCGTGGGAAAAAATGTGAAAAACGATATACAGCATAAAACTGAAGAATGTGTCTAATAATAATGTTATATCCATTTAACAGCCAGTCTCGCACTGTCATTCAACCTTTCTCAGTCTATCTACCACTCATTCGGTCTCTCTCTCTCTCTCTATATATATATATATATATATATATATATACATACACTACTGGACATAATTATTAGGCCACCCCATTTTTTCAAAGAAATGATGTATTTCATACTATTATATATATATATATATATATATATATATATATATATATATGTATATATATACAGGGTGCGTTGGCTAAATTGTCGCTATTTCATATTTTACATTTTTGACATGCGCCTTGTATGTTTTTGGTTTTGTTGCCTTCAGATTATCGTTGACCACATTCCGTAATAAAAAGAGCAGTATGACACAATTTACTTCCCCAAAAATTTGGCAACTTTTATTTGACTACATGTAAAATAATATTTCACTGTGTTTGGGTGATGGTGAAGTTATGTATCCATTAATCTCCTAACAGGGTTTTTGGCTCAAGACGGAGGCCTACATCAAGTGCCTTAAGAAGGTATTGCAGCTGTGAGACAAGTGAGTGGGTTCTAGGTTTTGCAACAAAACTTCACATCATACTATAAAATCAAAACCCAGTACTCACGGTTTATGTAGCCCCATCACCGTTTATGTCTGGCCATTTAACTCTCCAGACTTTTGCATCTTTGAATATTATATATATTAAAATGTGATGTCACTGTTAAGTTCATTTTTGCGAAATGAAGACGACAAGTTATCTATCGCTTTCTCTGTTCACACACACACACACACAATCACACACACACACACACACACACACACACACACACACACACACACACATATATATATATATTGAAAAATAAAGAATGAAGAAAATAATTCTAACGTTAAAAACATTCACTTAAAACAGAGATCAATATAAAAATACATCAATGAATATTTATTATGAATTATTACTTTAGAACATATACAAACTACTACAAAATTGTACGTTTTGTTTCGACATTGAAAGTACAATGTTTCATCACGTAGTTAAGAATAATTATTAATAACTACCTGATGAAACATTGTTCTTTTAATGTCAAAACATCATGTACAATTTTGTAGTAGTTTATAATTTGTACATGTTATAAAGTAATAATTAATAATTCATACATATATATATATATATATATATATATATATATATATATATGTGTGTGTAGAGAGAGAGATTAAGTGACGGAGAAGGATAGAAGCAGAAGGAGAGAGAGGGAAACTGAGATGCTTACATATGTATGCATGTATGTACATATGTATGTATATTAAGCAAAGGTAGTGATTCGTCATAAAAAAATAGAAATGGATAATCTGTTTATTGCTTTTGCAGCAATCAGCTTTGAAATTATATTGCTAAATTTCAAAAGTACAGATCATTAGTAGAAACAAATACAATCTGCAATCCCTATTTCACTCTCCTTCCAGACCTATACGAACACGCATACATATTACACAAATTCGCACACACACACACACACACACAGAGTCATATATATATATATATATATATATATATAATATTAATAATTATATTAATAGTTACTTTATATTCAGTATCGAAAAAAAACACCGAGTACAAACTCGGAAGGAAAAAAATGGAAATAAAAAAAGAAACAAACAAAGCACCTGAACATACGTCAAAGTACTCGTTTGAAAGAAAAAAAACCCGAGACGATAATATTAAAAAACGAGAAACCTCACACTACAACAGTAGAGCAAACAAGTGATATAATTTCTTATATATATATATATATATATATATATATATATATATATAAACCGTTTTTGGTAGTGGGTAATTCCTGTTCTCTACGTTAGAATATTTTTCTCCTCCTCTTTTGCTACAACTCTTCCTTCCGATGTTTATATTTCGGAGAAACATACATTGCATTTCCGTCTGCATGCCTGAAGAAATCTAACGGTCGAAGCCCAGGTAGTGTCATACGGATCGGAAAAAGTTTTTAATGTAGTTTTTCTCTTCTTCCTCAAGACAGTATTGAGCACTTTTTGGTTAGTGCCATTGAACGCGTTCTTTTTTACTACCCTCTATCTATATTTTGTTGTTGCTATATATATATATATATATATATATATATATATATATATAAAGCTTTTGGGATTTCACTCGCCCGATCGACTTAGTCGATTAAAAATCTTAATTGGGCGATTAAGGTTTATGGCTTTGCTCGCACTCGGTCGATTAAATATTTTGCAATGGAGCCTGTCCTTTCATATATAGAAAAAGGAAATCTGATTCCTTTTACAACGCACAAGTAGGCCATTGAAGATTCATAATACTTAGAATTACCTAAAAGAACATTATTGAACTCTTTAGGTTTTATGCATGGCGACTGATTTACGTTGAAATATGTGGTTAAACAAAAGATAGTGACATCCCGCAATCATCAAAGCAAGATCTGACAAATAGAATTTAGATTGACAAGCTATTGTCTCGTTTTTATCTTCCCGGTCAGTGTAAACATTCGTTTAATTAACGCTTCCATAGTGGTGCCAAAATATCTCTGGCGCCCAGATTAAAGACGCTCACATATTTTTAGGAACTCATTTGTAAAAATATTATGCTTGACTCAACATATACATTTCTACCCTGCTTACGAAAAGTAAAAACGAACATTTGAAAGAAAGAAAAAATACGCAAACTTCTTTCAACCTCGCACCAAAAAACAAATTATACAAGTATGTAAGTAACTTTTTCATAGAAAATCGTTGAAAAATCAGATATGTTATTTTTTATCATCTATGAGATGGAGGTTGTAGTCAAACAGAAGAAAGAAACTTTCGATTGATTTCCTTTTCAAACCGCAAAGTCTTTATATATATATATATATATATATATATATATATATATATATATATCGGCCTTCAACGGAATAAAGTGACCTTTACACATGATTGAAAGGGGATGCTGACATTTTCAGTTTTGTTTTTTCAAAAGTATTTTCGGTATATGTTTGTGTTCGACTTGTGTTCGAAATCCTCGTAGCGAACTTAGTTGAGATGGTTCGGGATATACTTGAACGTGAATTCGTCGCAAAGTTGTTGTGCGACCTCTGTACGTGATTTCAAGATACTCGTTGCTAATTTGTTGTGCGACCTGGGGTATACGTGAGTTTGTGTTCGAAATCCTTGTCTCTAATTTGTTGTTGTCGACTCCGTGTATGTGAGTTTCGAGATCCTTGTCGCCAATTTGTTTTGGCAACTGACGTGGAAAACATATTTTCTCTCAGCGTGAATTTGTTCGATTTTTCGTCGTCAATTTGTTGTTGACTACTGACGTGAAAAAAAAAGTATTTTTCTCTCCGCGTGAACTTGTTTGATTCTTCGTCGCCAATTTGTTGTTGGCAACTGATGTGAAAAACGTATTTTTCTATCCGCGTGAACTTGTTCGATTCTTCGTTGCCTATTGGTTGTGGATTCCGGATGAGAAACCGCACAAAATAATAAATAACAAAAACAGATATGAAGATATAAAAATGTAAGTTATATTGAACAAAATATACAAACTGGAACACGGGTTAGTCAATTCAGGAATACTGTTAGTAGAAATCAATATATACTGTCTTGCAGTGAAATAGTATGTCCGGGTAATGAGTCTATATCCAAACAACTCCAACTAACTCTGCACCAAGTTGCTGACCAATTAGGCAACTCAACTACTACAACTGCCGATCTCTGTATAGGCAGGATTATATGAACACATCAGGTGCGTCTATTCTTATGTGCAAAGGGGCAATCCCTAACAATATATGTATGTATGTATGTATGTATGTATGTATGTATGTATGTATGTATGTAAAAATCTCATGTTGAAAAGAATGTACAGGATCTTATCTATCATCAAATAAACACTCTGGCATTATGAATGTTTTCAGAGCAAAATAATAATAATAATATTTAGAGACACACAAATATTTCTTCTAAATTTATATATTAGTTGAATGTAAATATGCTTGCCTCAGTCAACTTAATACAATTTCTGCAGTGTTCTAAACAGTTCTAATATATTTTCTTGAATTTGAGTGTCTTTTCAGAAAACAGTACACATTTCGCTGCTGAAAAACTAGAGTTAGCCTACCACTAAATTGTTAAAGGGAAGATATTTTACTGTCTTATATATCATACGTAGACCCATTTTAATTCTATGAATTTTTTAACATTTTTTGGCAGACGAAGAATATATGTTTAGAAAAATATCTCAAAACCACAACATATACTATTCGTGAAAATGCTCTTGTTTTTAAAATGTGATGTCCTTTCATGGCGAAAGCAGCCATGACTCTTCACAAAATACTTTTCTAGAAATTTCTACGAACTTTTCATTGTTTGTTTGGTTTGTTGGTTGATTGGCTGGTTAGTAGTTTTTTGTCGACTGGTATACCAATTCACATGGGTTATTTAATGACGAAATCTAAATATAAAAATTCAAACGTTGCCATGAATTCATGATTAATTTACACTTACTAAGTTTCATTCTTTTACTAAATAACCTTGCATAACCAAACCAGATATGAAACTCGATGTTTTTCACAAGAACTAAAATTAATCATAGCAAATTATAGTAAATTACGTTTTTAAATTCTTAACAATATATGGTATATCTTAAATCTTAAATCTATTGTTGGTCCTTTAGCTGTAGAATGTACTGCTGGCCAGTTTATTTTAAAAACGTATTGTTGGTAACTTCAAAAAAACATTGTTGGTCAATTTTAATAAAAAAAAATATTGCTAATATTTTTACTATAAAAATGTATTTAGTACTTTCCTATTGTTTTGATTTTGTTGAAGTTTCACTATTTGCCCTTAGTTGGAACCAAACTGATGCTACCATACCCGATTATGGTGGACCTGGGAAGAATATCAGTTAAGTGATGATAGAACGCCCCTCAAAAGTCCAGTGTCCAGATCAGAGACCTTGTACTGGATGTATTTTATCATGAAATAGGACGATTGTTATTTATCGGAAAGTTGGTGGACAATGCACTCATTGCTTTCTGCATGGTTTTGAATACGGAGCTGTCTTTCATCTAGACCAACATCCACTCAAGATAGATTAACCACTTATTGTAAGGAAAATAGTATAAACTAATTACTGTCTTTTACAGGGGCGTTAGCGCGAAACGAACCCAATAGAGACGATCAGAATGAGTACTCAATTCTAAGATTCCACTTTCCCATGACGGTATCCCTAACGCTTCCTGCAAATAATTTTTTTTAATAATGTCTAGACAAATAAAACTGAACAAGTCTCGTTTAAAACGATTTTTGTGGAAAATAAGAGAAGAGAAAACAGATGTAACTTGCCAATTTCCTTAGTTTCAGAATTTGGCCTTCTATATAAATTCTATTCTAATTCGGAAATTGGTGTGTGGACTTTATTATTGGCCTTTTCAAGCTACTTCCGAGTTGAGTCAAGTAGAATCGATCTATCTTTCTTTCTATCTATCTATCTATATATATATATATATATATATATATATATATATATATATATATCTTTTTTCACATCTACATATCTATAATTAGGATCTTGTAAAAACTGTAAGTTATTTGATATTGACAAGAATTTACGTAATATCCGTATGGATATTGCAGTAAATACAAAAATCTTTATAATTTATATCCTATCTGGGTTAATAAATAATAGGAAATTGAAACACTTTGTCGTTGAATATGCTACAAGACAATATATTTAAGCATTGTCTATTTTTTATGGAAACGAACTGTTTACCTACACGCTTCACAATATTTTCGCAATTTTGGCCGAGCAGACATGTAAATCCTGACACTTCTTAGTTAAATACAAATACGAACAAAAGTTTAAAATCAAACATATTTAGCTTCAAAGCTGTCAAAAATATTTCAGGCCGCAGAATCATTTTATGAATCATGTCTTCAGTTTCTATTATTAAAAAAACTACTTTCTTATTAACAAAATTAAAAGATTCCTGTCGGTCATCCAAATGAACGTTAGCGTCTTAAAGGTTTTTCTTGCGTGTTTTCACTAACAGCGGAGATTTATTGCAAATGCATATTTATCTGAATTTACTGACTGTCCTATAAATATGATGACAATATTTGTACAGTTTTGATCATGATCTAGTGGCTCGGCTTCAATCATTTATATGTATTTTTTCTATAAACACATTCATGGTAATTCTTTGGATGGGTGCTTTACTAGATTGTATTAATATTTGATTTAATTTTTTCAGTGTTCTTACATGTTTTCTTTTTACTTGTGATAAGGAATATAAAATGTTCTATAATCTATGAAAAAATACATTACTGTTAAACATGAAGACATAACAACACTGGAAAAATTAGATCTTTGAAAATGCCCGATGACAAGGTTGAAAGAGCTTAGAAAGTCAAAAGTATGGAACAGTTTTACATTGCTTATCTCCAGCAAAACGGAAACACATAAGAATACTGGCAAATTTAAATTAAAAAGTAATAAAATCTTCCTTGTCGGTCCTCTTTTAACGAAACACTGCTTGCCTAAGTGAAAATTTCTCCATGTTAATTCTAATTATATATATATATATATATATATATATATATATATATATATATATATATATATATATCTGCAGACAAATCTATTTCGCTGTATCACAGCTCATCAGTACGGTTAGACTCCGATTGCTTTTAACCCTAGACTGAAACCTGACCAAATTGGCGTCGGTCGGCGAATCTACCTCTGCGCAATGGGCGCTCGGTAGAAGGAGGCAGACTTTTTAGCGTGTATATTATAATTATACACGCCCAATAGCTGAGAGTGTTTTAATTCATTGCTGAATGAACAATGCGTAGATGCTAGAGTAGCTACTGTCTTTCAAAATCTACCATTCTTCCTGTGTGCTCAATCAGCGTCTGAGAGCGTAAATAGTCATCCGCAGACAGATCTGTTTCGCTTTAACACAGCTCATCAGTACGATTAGACTCCGATTGCTTTTAATTCAGGATTGAAACCCGACCGAATTGGCGTCAGTCAGCGATTCTACCTCTGAGCTATGGGCGCTAGGTAGAATGAGGCAGACATTTTAGCGTTTATATTATTATTATACACGCCCAATGAAATATATAGAATTAGAATATCACTGCTTGGCTACGCCTCCTTAGTCTCACACTTTCAGCGGACCTCAAGTGGAATGACTATATCGAATCCATTGCTAAATCCGCTGCTATGAAATCGGTTCTCTGTGCAGGACCCGGAAGTTTTTTTCCGTTTGAATCTATCCTGCACGTATATAAATCTACCATCCGCCCGTGCATTGAATACTGCTGCTATATATGGTCGGGTGCCCCTGCTATTCTCCTCGGGCTTCTCAACAAGGTACAGCGGAGGGTCTGTAATGTGATCTATACCGACTTAGCAGACCGCCTGCAGTCTCTCTCTCACCGGAGCGACGTGGCTTCCCTGTGTCTCTTCTATAAATACTTTCACGGCTTCTGCTCTGATCACTGGTGCCCCCTAGGTACGAATTTGCACAAGATACTAGATTAGGAACAAGATCCCAGCGTTTTACAGTGAAACCGATAAAATGCAACCACAACTTCTACTCCAATAGTTTCTTCTTTCGCACTTCCCGAATGTGGAATTCCCTTCCACATGATTGCTTCCCCGACGGCTACAATCTCCAGGAGTTTAAATGTCAGGTCAATAGATACCTCCTAACACACTAACACGCTCCCATTTTTTCAAACACTCTTCCCATCTACCCTAACCTCATCCTCGGTATCCTTACCCATTTATCACCCTCCTTTTGACATTTCCTATATCTAACCACTCTCTCACTTTACCTTCCCCTATGTAGCCCCATGCTCAATTGTGGCAGTGGAATGCCTTGCTTGGGTGAAATGATGAATATATATATATATATATATATATATATATATATATATATATATATAGAACTAGAATTAATATGGATAATTTTTTATTTAGCCAAGCAATGTTATTTTAGTCATGCCGACTTCGAATTCCATGAAGGCATGATTCATTCTTTAGATTTTTATATCAAACACTTTATGACAAAATTCTGCTTGCCTAAAGTGCCTTTCTATGAGTAAGCTACTAAAAAAAACACACACACACAGCAATTCCGGCAATAAGTATCATACCAATTTTACACTATAGGTGTGTGTATGTGTATTCGTGTATGTGACCTATTTTTTCAAAATAGTCCGAAAGCGTCTAGATACCCAATGTTTCTACCATTTTACAAAATAACCTTCATCTGATCCCACGTTTTGTCTCTATAATCTCGTCTACGTACCCGAATATCTGGTTCAACAGTTGCGTTTGAGTTAGAAAATAAAAGACCTTACCAGGAGACAAATCTGTCGTTACAGCACTACGTGAAATAAGGGTTTATTAAAAACTGCCAGAGGCAAAAATAATGCAATGACGCTATATTCAATCATTGAGTCACGTGAACTGCGGATTTTCATGGCCAATCGCTGATTTATAAAGTCTCTATGATTTTCGCGATCGCGCAATTCGCAAACTCGTCTAACAATCGACTGAGTAATGCAACAAGAAAACGTTCAGTTATTGGCTGTAATCTCTTTTGTTGTTACTCAACAAGTTTAATCAAGAATGCGCAAAAAGGTTCTGGCAATATTAACTATGAGGAACAATTCCAGACAAAATTCATTTACAAAAAGTAAAAGAAAACTTTATTTCCTTCGTTTGTAATAAATCTACGAGATTTATTTTTTTTATTTGTTTATTAAATAGTTCGTCGTTTAAAAATATGTTCAAATATTTTTCCTGCAAATCATTATTAAAATATTAAACATTTCTTTTCGAAGTGCTTAATTAACTTTCACATAATAAACATAGAAGACATTACAAAATAAAGTTGTTTATTGTAGCATTTACCTTTACATTCTAAAATCATTTAATTAACTTACAGAAAATCGACGGAAATGATATCTGCTTATCTAAACGCACAAATGTGGCCATGTTCACGTTTGCATCGAAACATATATATATATTAGAAGTTCCTGAAATTTACAAAATGGATTGACAACTGATATATTTCAACTTATTTGTTTAAACAATATATTTAATAGATACTCGTATTTGAGTAGATAGTTTGTTTATAATTAAACAGTATATATATATATATATATATATATATATATATATATATATATATATATACCGGCTTGAATATTTTTGAGAAATATATAAAAATACACATAATTATACTGTTTAATTAAAAAGAGAGTAGCTGCTCAAATACAAGTGTCAATTAAACTAATATTTAAACAAATAAATTAAAATACATAAATGTTAAATATTTAACATTAATATTTTTCCACATATTAGACATGAAACTTTTACATGAAAAATGTATATATTCCCTTTTAAAATTTAATTAATTATAATATTCATTAATAATTTATGCTTTAATATTGCATAAAAATTCTTCCATTAAAATTAAGGACCAACACAATACTTATTTGGTTTTCATAACTCCAATATACTCTAGTATACCATAATTACTAAATTCAAATTTTAACCTAAACAATTTATCCACTTTAACAAATACAAATTAAATTTAAAAAATTAATTAAATCTAATCTGTTGTCAAAAACTGTTGTCTACACATTTGAATAATGAATGTTACTTGTATACATTTTCCCTAGATAAATTAAAAGGTGTCATTTTATCAGGACATAAGGCAACAATTCTATCATGCGACCAAGTGTAATTCTCACTTTTGATTGAATAGAGACACACCCATAATCATATTAGTTAACTTCCTCTAATTACTCCTGCTTAACTTTCTCAATAACCATGAATTCATTTTATATCTTCTAAAATAAATCATTTTAACATTTGTTTTTAAAATATTACCTGAAGAGAAACAATAATGTTCTGAAATATGAAACTTTGTGTGTTGATATAAGTCATTGTAATAGCAAAATTATATATATATATTCTTTTCCACTGTTCTAATTTATATGAAACATGGGTAGCAAATCTTTTTTGAGTGACGATGAGGAAGTGAAAATTACTAAAAGCTAACTAAAAATCCACCCCAAAAATTGTTAAAACCCTGCAAGTGACAACAAAATAATTTCTCTCAAACCAAGCAGCAGGCAATGCACGTGTTAACTTTTTTTATTTAATCATTCCATTCCAAGCAAGCTGTGACCGTCGCTAGTGCTCCGGGAGTTACAGTAAGAGAAAAGTCTGGTTACAGGAGCCATTGAAGAATGGATAAAAAATGTGTGGGATTGAAGAAGATAAAAGTCGACGATTAATGTTTCACTTAAATTTTTAGATATGTTAGCTATATGAAAACCAATTAAAGGGAAATGAGTTTCACAGGTTGGTATTTTAACGGCAAAAAGTTGGAACGTAAATGACAATCTAGGAGCACGCTGAAATTCATCAGGGTTAAAGTTCAAGACAACACTTTACATAAAGATAGTTGTAGAAAATACAGCTAGAAACCACGTCACGTCACTGAGGTAGTAAGTGAAATAGAGATGCCTGGTCAAGGCTGATTGCATTATAGATCCTTCTTTGGATTTTGCTAAGAATCTCGAGATGTACAGCATGGGCAGCAGGCCAGATAATGCAACAATGTTAAATGCAGGGATGAATGGTAGATTTGTAAATGTGCAATATGGATTCTAACGAGAAAACCTTTCTGGTCCGAGACAAAGACCCAGCCTTTATGCAGTAGCTACAGCAATAGATCTGGTATATTAATTACCTTTTAGGTCGGGTGAAAAAGTAAGGCTAAGGAGGCGCTGCGTGTTGCTATCAAGTAGGCTTCCGTCAGCTATGCTGATGGCTGTCAGGAAAATTTAATGGTTGAAGGAGAGCAGTTTTATTCCGGAGGCATTAAAATTTACAAACCATTTGTTGCATTAATTAATTACTGATTGGAGATCTGTTTCAAAAGCAGCAACAAAGTTTACTTTGTCATCCTCAGCAGATTTCATATTGAGACTGGAATAAATTGGGATTTCATCTGTATAGATGTCTACTTTGGAACTGATGACATGAAGATAACTGATGAAGACCAAAAACAACGTACGGCATATGATAGGGCCTTGACGAACCCCCGCGTTTGTGTGAAAGGATCAGGAGTCTTGCCCTTTTAAATGAAACAATCGTTCAGAAATACCATACCCTGGATCTTGCACAGAAGGCCAGCGTACCAAATCCTGTCAAACACTTTTCGAGATATCCAGAGCATCATTATTATATTATACACTAGCAGTATAACCCGGTGTTTCCCGGGTGTAATGAAAGCTTTAAAACTAATACATGGTCCTGTAGCTCAGACTCTTTGGACATTGGCACGAAAAGCTAAAAAGCAAAAGTTGTTTCCAGTTAAAGCGAAACCGTAGACTGAAAGAAAAATGAATGGATGTAAGTCAAATTTTGATTCCCTGGTATCGATATCAAATACGTTTTTTTCGGCGTAAACTGAATTTTGAAGGCTAAATAAGTCCACTGAGTAAATGGTATCATGGCTGAGACTAAGAATTACAATTATACTTACTTGGAGCCAAACCCAAAGCAAAAACTAAAATAAAAGAGCAGAAAAAAATACAGACATACAGGCAGATAAACTGACACACACACACAAACATCTTGCCTTTTACAGATATATATTATCGAGTTTCTGCACTATTGTAAGAACTGCAACCTTGAAACTTCTGAATATCATTTCTTTTGTCTATTTCTATGAGTGTATCAAATTTGATTAAAATCTGACCACTCCTTCTATAATCCGATTTTTTCGATTATCGATTTTCGATATTTATCGGAGGTACCTCGACACAAAACCTAGCTAAGAACACTCGCAAATACTTATAGTACAACTGTGCAAAATTTCAAGAAAATCGGTTCAGCCATTTCAGAGTCTATAGGTAACGGACACACACATACATACATACACACAGAGAGACAAAGTTCCATTTATAAATAAGTTTAGATATTCAGTGATAGCCGTTAGCACATCAGCAATATACCTGGCAAAATGGAAGCCATATTTTTTTTATTAGAGAGTAGGTTGTAAAAGATGACATGCTTAACTACTTCAGCATTGATTAGAACCATGAATATTTTGCCAAAAACTATTACGAGGCTAATAGGTCTATAGTTATAATGATCACAGTGTTCACCAGAGTTTTTAAAAAGAGAAACTACAGATGAGAGCTTCTAACAAGCAGGAAAGCAGAAAGTATAATGGCAATAGTTATACAG
The DNA here is from genome assembly GCA_037127315.1 of Ascarosepion bandense. Classification (NCBI taxonomy): domain Eukaryota; kingdom Metazoa; phylum Mollusca; class Cephalopoda; order Sepiida; family Sepiidae; genus Ascarosepion; species Ascarosepion bandense. The sequence continues at coordinate 1,440,927 of JBBBDQ010001349.1, forward strand.
TTTGGAGAGGAATGGAATCAGCACAGTTGATATTACGTTAGGACAATAACTGAGATTCCATCACCTCCACTTAACTTATAGATCTCTAATTTAGAAATGACACCCGACACCAGAGATGGGTTATGTATATATAATTCAGTTGAGCCTTTGTTATAGACGAAATTGGGTGTTGGTATTTCAGACGGATCAAGTGTGGAGTTGAAAGGGAACTTGTGAGCAAAGCATTTAACCTTGTCTAATGTAGATGTGAGGAATTCGAAGTGATTAAATAGAATACGGATTGAGAGTCTGCTGTAATTCAACACAATCATGCAGAGCTGCCAGTAGTCTCTTGAGCTGAACTTGGTAGAAGCTATCAATTGTTTTATTCTGTCAGTAAACAGTCACGTTGAATAATTTAGGATATAGTTGCATTCATTACAAGCAGAGAAAGAGAGATCTACTGTCATAAGTCGTGTCTCTCCTCTTCAGCCGAAAAAATGATTTCTGTGTGCAATAGCAACCGTGCATGTAGGTGAGAACCATAGAGATGAACAAGTTTTAACTGGAAATTTATTTGCTGGAATGAAGGTATCAATGCCAGCTTACACAGTGTAGGAGACCTCAGAGGCGCAGTCTTGAACAGGGAGACTAAAAACCTTTCAAGGGACGTCATGAAGAAAATCACGTAACGAGTCCCAAACAGCATGTTGATAACAGAAATATATTCTCTCGGTAGGCGATTTCTGGATGGAGGGGAAATCAGAAAGAGATGTCTACATATACCATCGTATGTTTAGAGTTGGCTAAGGTAGATATTGGTCTCGTATTTGAACGTCGTGAATGTGACTATAAAGATGAGTACAACAGTCCGAACAATGTAAGTAGATATTCTTACTTAAGCTACTCCACATTTAAAGGGTTTAGTTTTAAATTCCAGGTATCTGAAGAAGGCCGGAACGTACAACAACCTTAAACGTCTTGAATATAGAAATAAGAATGAAGACAACAGTCTGAAAAATGTAAATAATGTATATGCAACCTCATCTTAGAAGCATAGACAAATAGATGTTATTTGCTGCTACAACGAATCCAATTGTATGAAAAGTTTCACGATTGTACATCCGATAACACGTAAGGACAGGCATCAAACACACTGTTTCTTCTCCTCTGAAGTCGAGTCAACTTGCTAAATGTACTCCTGATCGTAAATGTATAAGTATTTATTAATGTGCCAACGCCTCACAGGATTAGACCCAAGGTCAAGTTATATGGAGGTATTCCATAAGCTTGAAAATATATCTCAAGACCATCTCCACACTTCTTTGTTCAGGTTTCGGTTACTACCTGTATGATGGCCTGATGGAGCTCAAGCTAATCTTAACTTAGTCAGTAATCACTTTGAAAGTATAAAAAAGTTAGATTTGTCACTGGGATGCTGAATGATCTGGCGAAGAGAGTAATGATTGAAGGACGACACTACGTAACATTTTGGGAAGGGATGATTGACAATGAGTTGGTTATAATCTGGATAGTTTCTGGATATCTATCTATCTATCTATCTATCTATCTATCTATATATATATATATATATATATAGATAGATAGATAGATAGATAGATAGATAGATAGATAAGTAGTTAACCGGATAGATTCGTCAGTAAATGCTCATTTATACAGGCTTCATAGAAAGCCAACAAGCGTTCTATGTTATTTTTCATGTTTCGGGCAATTTTTCATTTAATGACATCTGAGCGGTTTCAGTCTCTATAAAACTATGTTAATTTTTTTTTAATGGCATCACCCGGAGCAAGGCGGTAACGCCACTGATGTGCAAGGGGCTACGTAATAGTGAAAAGATTAGAAAAGAGAAAGCCGGAAACCACTCTTCACCTGTTCAATAGACGTGGGTGGAGTATGAACCGGGTGATAGTTTAGTCTATCTAAACCAATTGAAAAAAAAGAAAAGCGTGTAAGATTGGATAAGAGAAAGCCGGAAACCACATCCTAAACAGGAAACAAGGGATGAGCCCCTTAACCTGTTCAATAGACGTGGGTGGAGTGTGAACCGGGCGATAGTTTAGTCTATCTACTCCTATTGAAAGAAAAAAAAGAAAAGAGCGAAAAGATTGGATAAGAGAAAGCCGGAAACCACACCCAAAACAGGAAACAAGGGATGAGCCTCTTCACCTGTTCAATAGACGTGGGTGGAGTGTGAACCCGGTGATAGTTTAGTCTATCTACTCCAACTGAAAAAAAAATGGTGGTGGATTACTAAGTTTTAACTTAGTTAAGGTCCAGTCAACGAGATTTCTGCTAAAATAAAAATAAAAAAATTAAAAGAAAACCAATTAAACATGAAATATTTAAATTTAAAATTAAGCAAAACAAAAAGACTTATTTTTAAGAGTATTTCAAACAAAAGAGATTCCCATCTGGACACGAGCGTGTACCAGGAAGATAAAAATTATTTTTAACTTTTTGGTCACACCAAATGAATAAACTGAAATAGCCAGTGAATGACTCCAAGATGGAAGCATGACTGCCGAATTACAGCCGGTCAGGAAGAGGAAAGCAGAGAGACTAATATGTTCTAGTTACATGCTAGTCACATTGTTTCGATGTACAGGGCGTGTAGGATAAATTGTCGCAATTTCATATTTTTAATGATGGGCATACGCGTTGTTTGTTCTTGATTTTGTCGACTGCACTGGATAGTAAGTCAATGTTAGCAACGTCTGAGGAAAAAATTGCCATGACTTCAAAGATTTTGAAACGATATGCGGTATTGTTTAGCATTCACGCCGGTAGATCCAAAACGAATGATTTAAGTATGCTTTGGTGTCAATTTGAAGACAGTACAGAGTATTCGGAAAAAGTTGGATGATATTTTAGAGTGATAACTAGTGATGGTGCCGGTATGCATCCATCAATCTTCCCATAGGAACTTAGACTCAAAACGGACGCCTTCATCAACTGCCTTGAATGGGTGTGCTTCCCTGGGTGAAGAGGGTGGCTACTGGAACATTCTATATTTGATAACAGGACTCTGCATCATCACACACAAGTCGGAGAAATAGTCATAGTTTTGAGGCAATATTTGCGACCACAGTACCCCTTACATCTGTCCATATAAGCCCTCAGACGGTAAACTTGATTATTATATTCGGGGCGAAGTTGCGTGAGAGACCAAGAAAACACTTTGTAATGAGGTGAAGGTAAGTATTATGGCAGCATTCACCAACAAATACTTCGACCATTCAGAAAAGATGCAGGAGATTCTAAAATCTTCTAGAGGCCGCGGTTGAAGCCGATGACGAGTTTATTGAATAAATTTACTCTTTAATACTTAAAGATATTTTTGCGTAATTCGGATAAATATTTCCGTTAAAATGATATGTAAATGTTATTTTCGTTCTAATTTGGGTGACATACATCGCACCCTCTTCTTTCTGATATAATTTTCAATTGTAATTTGTACTAGTCTGGGGCAATGTGCCATCTATTTATGAGTTGAAAAATTTGTAGATTGTTCCTAAATATAATGAAATCTTGTTAATGGTTAATTTTGTTTATTTTTATACGAATAATTCGATAAGAATATATATATCATTTGCAAAAATCATGTGTCACTGTATCACAAATCATTAGTATGACTAGACACCCGATTGCTTTCAGCCAAAATTGAATCCCGGCCAATTTGACATCAGTCGGAGATTCTACCGCTAAGCAATCGACGCACAGGGGGGGAAGTCAGATTTTTTGTGTGCTATATACTCTAACTCTAATAGTCTAGGGTGTTCAATTAGCTGTTAAAGAATAATGCGTAAATAGCGGTGAGTAGTTACTGTTTAATGAAATCTACCATTTCCCTAGAGTGCTCAATCGACGGACGATATATATAATAAAATCTTATATCTACACGGAAACCAAAGTAACAATATTTACCAAATCTATGTAAATAACAATAATACTAATTTATGTAATTGTCGAAAACCTAGCATTTGCCTCCTGTAAATTAGATGTCTAACAAACACTATTGCTTACTAATGTCTTATATCATTAAAAAAAAAAACAATTAAAATATTTACATTAGATCTACTAAGGAGGCTTTAAGCAGTGGTGGTATTTGAATTTAACTTCCTTCAAAAATAAAACGCACCGAAACTAAGCATCAATTTCTACGTATTTTTGGCAGTTAAACGATACAAACAAAAAAAAACAAAGTAAAATAAAAAATTCTGGAAAGACGATCCTTTGACATTTGTCCTCTGTGCCTGAAATGCTTCAGATAATAATTTTCCCGAAAAATAGAGTGCAGCTAAATCGTAGGGATGAATTAAGATTTTTATGTAAAAAGCGAAAATGTTTTTTTCTAGAATTTAATTAATTACAATTGTTCATTTAGATCTTAAGCCCTAATATTACTTAAAAATAATTTTACTAAAATCAATAACCCACACAATACATATTTGTTTATTTTTAAATCTAATATAACTTAGTATACCACAATGAAATGATTCTGATTCTAACCTAAACAATACATCCCCTTTAACAAATAAGGTAGTACAAAACCAAATTTAAAAAAAAATAATGTAAAATCCAGCCTGCTGTTAAAAATTATTATCTACCCATTTAAATAATGTATGGTCCCAGTATATATCTTACCCAGAGAAAATTGAAAAGTGTCATGTTTTGAGATTATGCTACTTTGTTCTCTTTCGCGACACAAATTTTCAACTCCGTAGTTAAACCTACTTTTTACATTTGATTGAACAATATTGACACGCCTACACGCATATTGTTTAACTTTTTGTAACTACCAGTCCTTAATATCTAAATAATCATGAATTCATTATATATTTTCTATATAAATCATTTTCACCATTTATTGTAAACACTCACCTGAAGAAAAACTACTATTCTGAAACATGAACTTTTTGTGTAGTGATACATAATTACATAATTACATAATTACATAATTATAATCCATTGTAATAACAAAATTACATTATTAAGCTCTACTTTGTATTGACCACTTTTTATAAAAGTAAATGCATGAAGGTTTTAATCTATTTTTCATTTCCTTATAATATATATATATATATATATTATTTCTGCCAACATCTATTAAATTCTATCGACTGCAGGAAAAATTATTCTCCAGATTTCTTCTCTGTCATGCACAAGGCAAGTACCAGACTCTATTTGAACATCCTATAGTCTGTAACCGTCAACATACAAAGTCCTGTCCTGTTTAGACAGAGAGTGTTAAAATTTAAATTAGGGCTTGTTAAGGAAACTACCACCCAACATAATATTTCTATTTTATCTTGTCTTAAGTTCGGATGTTGTGAAAAATCTTTCTTGGCAAATTCTCTGTCTTAATTGCTGACGATTTTTTTCTGACGAAGTTTCGGCCGAAAGGTGTTTAAATTTTTTCCGCTCTTGTATTTTTTTGATACACTTTAGTATCTGTCTTAATAAAATGATCCTTATTCTATTTTACTGTAGTAGGAAAAGAATTTGTTGAGATATATATATATATATATACAATTTGCGCAAACATATGTATTATTAGCAGTAAATGTTTTATTAATCTTTCTGTGTCCTTGTCAAAGTACCTAAGGAAACATTCTTTTTGTAATGTGTTGTAAACTTTTGCGTGGTACATTATACATGCGTGTGTGTATGTGTGCGTGTGTGCATGCATATTTGTATGTGCTTGCATGTACGGATATATATCTTGGTATTAAATTTTAATCCATATATATATATATTTTAAACATATACTGTTAAATAAAAGAGACAATGAATATATATTATTTCTTGGAAAAACAAAACCATTTAGGTAATATTAGACAGATTTTAATCAACAACACAATAATACTCACTCAGACGCACATTAAAAAGAAACTTCAGATATTGGAAGCCATCTACATTAAATAGAACCGCATTACAAATTTACGAACTGCGTCTGCTATTTGGTAACTCTTATCGTTGCTTAGCAAAGTTTTATGTCAACGCAAGATAAAATCATCTTTGATGGTGGATGTTTTCATGTAAGCGTCCCTGTAATCTCTCTGAAAATGGCTCATATGAGCCGAAAGCTTAGACTCAACATAATAAGAAATACCAAATATTGGAGAATTTTTGTCTTTATTCTCATCTGTAATTAAAGCCAAAATACGAAGTTTAGAAAGGCTCATGATTAAACGTAATGGACATTCATTGTCTCTTATATTATCAGTATATGTTTAGAAAGTTTCCTGATGGTTCGATACATACACAGACACTCTCTCTCTCTCAATCTCTCTCTCTCTCTCTTTCTCTCTCTCTCTCTATATATATATATTATAACTCGTTACTAATGGTTTTAATCTCGACTGATTCCAACGGTACTCTAACGAACACTATCAGAACTCTACCAGAACTCTATCAGAATTCACTGGGAACTCTAAGCCATGATGTGACACAAGGTCCAGTTTAACGTCGGAATACTGAGCCTGTACACTGGGATTAGGCGTCACAATTTACCCAGACCCCACAATCACTGTATTGGTCACTTTGCATTGTCTATTTTTCTCAACCGAGTCTATATCCGTAATCAGAACCGCGCTAAGACGTACGCAAACCGTAGATAGAGGTCTTTACGATTGTGAGCTATCTCATATCTCTGACGTAGATCTAATTTTTAGTTATTTATTTAATGCCTCTTACCTACTTTGTTTGTGTTACTCGAACTCTCTTATTTAGTCCACAACATCCCCACTGTTGAAATTATTTTATATTTTAAATATTTTATTTCTAATATTCATTCCCTCCTTTTTTGGAGAGTTTGACTCGTAATGAACTTTGTCATTTTTTCGTTTTGGGACAAACACTAGTTTTATTTACTCATAATTCTTCTGTAAACATACTTGTATATTAAAAGAATGTTAGGTATGTTGGTACGTCAAAGGTATCACACAGAACTTGCATATGTTCTTCTTTTCTTACAGTCCTTTATTCAGTAAATATTTTATTTAATTGGTTCCGATGTCTTTTCTGTCCCCATTTTTTCACCATATTTTTCTCCTTTTTTTTCTTTCCAGTTTTCGATCTTTCATTCTTACTTTCTTCTTTTGTTACATTCTTTTTCAAACTATAATTGCAGAAACGCCTCAGAAGGATCCAACTTTGAAAAAATGTTACTATTATATAATTCCGCAAAATTTCTCTGGATTTGGTAATAGTTACTTTTGTGATTCTAAACATTTGTTTAACCCAATTGATAAGTCTGCGCAAACACTTTCTTTATATTCGTTGTTAGTGCTGCCCAAGTTGAATTGTTTTTTTTTTTCAATTATTCTCGTTTTTGAAAGTCTGTCTAATTCCGCGTTAACTTGATTCAAGACTACGAATAGTACACTATGTTTCGGTGTAAATATTGTCGTTGACACTTCTTTTCACTTTAAATTTTGATTTTAATTTAGAAAACTGACCTAAGTCATCAAAAAAAAAACATCTGGAAAACACACACACACACATACACACACGCACACAAATATATATATATACATATATATATATTAAAATTCGTGTATTTAGGCAGCAAATTTTCATTTAAACATGTCAGATTAAATAAATTAAAATACAATATGTTTGCTTATTTTTAATAAAATCCGTACATACGTTTATTCATTTCTTAAGGTACCCAAATACTTTCAACCAGAAAACTGTGTTGCTAAAAATTACTGTACATTTTTTCCTACTTGTTTTCCGGTTACATTTGTTACCATAACTTACGATGACGTGGGAAAGAGGTTGAAAGTGCTTGGGTACTTTAAGAAATGAATGAAAATAATATCTGTCAACGTAAGAGTTCATTTCTGATTTTGGTTGTAATACGCGATGATTATCCGTAAGTATGAACGGATTTTATTAAAAATAAGCAAACATATTGTTTGCAATTTATTTAATCTCACACAAACACTCACACACACAAACACACACACGCACATATATATATATATATATATATATATATATATATATATATATATATATATAATCAACTTGCGAAAATACCGATATATTGAGTATATTTGTGCAAAAGTGAAAGCCACAACTCAGCACGGTGTCCAAACTTGTCACAAACATTTCTCATTCTGAGATGCTTACCATTACACAGTCATATATGTGTGTGTGTTATTTTCTGAGACAGTATCTGCATTAAATGTTTGAAATTTTAAGTTCAAGGGAGATCTCACTTTAGCAACGATTTGGCTCATATGCACTCTGCTAAATATTTAAATATTTCTTTCATACATTTTGTCTGGAACATGGACACAGTTGTTGGGCTGATGTAACGACGGAGTTGATGAAGAAGGTAGTCAAGACTGAAAGAGGCAGATGAATAAGAGAGAAATCAAGAAACATAAGGAATGCATCTTGTAGAGATAGAAAAATATTATCGATGAGCAAAAAGGGAGGGGAATAAGGTAAATGTAAGAAGGAAAGGAGGTGATAAGAACTTTAAAACGTACAGGAAATATTTGTTTGGGAGAAAAATTAGGCGAACGACAGAATTAGAAAGAGATAAAGGCGGTGTTGGGACAAGAACAAGAATAAGAAGAGAAGATGAAGAGAAGAAAAGAAGAAAGTGCAGAATGAGGTGAAAAAAGAAGATGGGCAATGAAAAGAAAACGAACGAGGATGAGGGAAGGATAGAGGAAAAAGGAAAAAAGAGAGAGAAAGGAAAGGGGAGATAAGTAGAAAAAACGGGAGAAATGCTGAAGTAGAAAATGTAGTAAGTGGAGAAGGAGGTCGAAAAGGGAAAAAATAAGGAAATGTAAAATAGATGCAACTCATATGGCTAAAAATGATAAGGATGAAAAGGGAAAGATCCGAAGACGATTAAAAAAGAACGAGGGGGAGAAAGTAGTTGCAGTAGAAAAAGAAGAAGGAGAAAGAAGGAAAGAAGAGGTTAAAGAAGAATAAAAAGGGTGAGGTGTGAAGAAATAGAAGAAAAATTATGAGATGCAAACTGGTAAGAGAATGGGGAAGAGAAAAGATGAAGAAAAATTAGAAGAGTATTAAAATAAAGAACCGGATGAATAAAGAAAAAAAACAAAAGAAGGAGAAGAAAGCAATAAATTTAACATGAACGTAAATAAGAAAAACGAACCCCTTAAATAATAAAAAATAAAGTTGAAAACAAAAGACAGAGAAAGAGATAGAAACGCAAGACGTCAAAACCATTTCGTAAAGATGGCCAGGAAAATGGGCGGTGCAACAACAGAAAAAGGACATGAAAAAGTTAACGGAGAATAGACGGAAAAAATGACGTGCTGGCAAAAAAAAACAAAAAAAAAATAACGAAAAAAACTATGTCGTGTAAAACGAAAGTAAATTGAAAATACCCCTCCCCCAATTTTGAAGAATGACAGACAAAATAAAGACTAAAAATTATGAACGACCAACTCACGTGCGATATTTCTTACATGTTATTTAATTCTTTTCTGTCCGTCAAGTCCGCAGGGCAGGTTGTTTTATTCATTGCGAGTTGCTGACAACACATGAATTGGCAAGCTTGCTGGCACAAGGAAATGCATTTCTTTCAAGGCCTTGCAATTATTCCGTCAAACAACTCCAGTGACGCCGGCGTTGAACCGTTTTTTTTTGTTTTTTTTTATTTTAACACGCTTGAAATAAGAATATATAGATGGACCTATATATATATATATATATATATATATATATATATATATAAATTGAATTAATAGATACGTATAAGAAACAACGATATATCGATAAAAATAATTATATATAAACAAGCACGCATAGACAGGTAATAGGTAGATAAAAGATAAATAGGGAACCATTCAGATAGATAGATAGATAGATAGATAGATAGATAGATAGATACAAACACACACATATATGCGTGTGTATAGATAAATAGAAAGAGTTTTGTTCGTGTGTGAGAGTGCAACACAAATAGAGAACTATATTAATAGACAGGCAGAGCGTATTCGATTAACATAATCTTAAGCATGCAGAGAAGGAGAAATCGTCAGATGAATATAGATCTGAGTAAAAAAATATACCACAAAGTAGATAGACATTAAACAGAGTGAGATAGATAGATAGATAGATAGATAGATAGATAGATAGATAGATAGATAGATAGATAGCCTGAATATATACTGAAGCATCAAACTGATAGTCTGCATATATCGTTGATCACACTGTCTATATTTACATAGGAAAAATGTTACACATTTTAACCACTTTGTCATTAATTCTTTTCTAACTTTGGTCTGGTATAAAAAATGTATATACCACTTTGTCTAATATATATATATATATATATATATATATATATATATATATATATATATATATCTGAGTGGTTAGAACGTTCGCTTTCTGACGATAAAGCCCGGGATTACAATCTCACCATGGTCGATTTGTCAGGAAGGTGACTTCTTGATGTTATCTGTCTAAAAGAGGCAAACACCGCGTGCGGCACCTTTAGAAAGTGCATGAAAAGCATGCTATGGGTTGACCCAAGCCTTGTGAGTGACATTGGGCAGGCAACTCTCTTTGACGAGTCATCGCTGGCTGTGCTAGCGCGAAGTCACAAGTCACCATGACCGAGTTTTTGAGCGTTCTGGTTGTGTTCAGACTGTTTTTCACTCTAGATAACGTGCTCTTTTCAAGAAACTGTAACTAAGGTTTACTCAGCACAGTTGCAGTATAAAACACCGGTGGGCTCTGTGGATGTTAAATAAACACAAGTGTACCTGACAAAGCGTCTACAATGGGAATTAGCTAGCCGCCCTGGTAGACGAGTATCCTCGAATACGATTGGCCAGCCATTATATATATATACGTATGTGACAACTGCAATAATAAGATTTGTACAATGTGTTTGTTGACTTCATCGAGGCTTTTGATATTTTCAATAAGAATGTTCTTTGGAAGTTCTAAAAGAAGCTGGGTATACTAATCATCATGCTGAACATCATTATTTCGTTTCATCAATGAATGCAAGCTTCCGTCTTTTCTAACGGCCAATCTTATTTGATATAATAAATGGTACAAAACAGGATTGTGTGATGGCACTAGTGCTTTTTGCCTTATATTTTTCGCTTATGCTGAAACACGCATATACGGAACTCGAAAAAGGGTTCAGTGTGTGTTCCAGACAACTGGTGATTTACATAATCTCTAGGAAGTCACAGCAAAAACAACAAATATGGTAGCTCTGTTATAAGATCTATTGTTTGCTCTATGATGCTGCACTTGTTGCAACAACACTGCATAAAGAACAAGACCGCACTGATCTCTTCTCTATCGTGAGAAAAGCGTTTACATTTGCTAAATTTATTAATAGAATAATATAATAGAATGAAAGGGTATATCATTTAAGATAAAGATAAATGTGTACAGACCTGTTGTCCTCACAAGCTTACTTTATCAATCTGAGTCCTGGACGCCATACAGAGCGCACATTTAGAAATCTGATGTCTTTCACAAACGCTGTCTTCGTACTATATCCGTTACACACTCAAAGATCATATTTCCAATGCAGATATTTTGACATAAACTGACGTTGGTGGAACTGAATTCTGTTTGGTTCAGTCACAGTTAAGATTGGTTGGTCACGTTGTTAGAATAGAAGATAGTAGAATGCTGTAATTTTGTATGCCTCATTACTTGATAGGGTTCAAAACTTGATTATTTATGTACCAAACGAATTGGACCCTGATATGATGAAGTAACAAAAGAGTCTATCATATATATATATATATATATATATATATATCTATATATATATATATATATATAACAACATTTTGGTTGTTTCCGAAACAAAATTGAAACCGGCTACGACTTGTGTTTCATGCCCTATGGGCAATCATCAGGTAGCTGAAATGCCTGGTCAACGAACTCAGGGACATTAAAAAGAACAAGAATTAAAAAGTGAAGAGTGTAAGATGTGATTATAGTATCGTACAATCTAAACAAGAGCGATGGACCAATATTGTCAAGATTATATATAATTATGTTCTCGCTCCTTTCCAACAGATGGCGTTCAGAGAACTGTGCGTGTAGTTTCAGAGTTTAACTCATTTATAAGGAAGTACTATAAGCAACCTTGACATTCAGTATATGTCAATTATCCGAAGAGTAAATGATGTTTTTATTGGGTTAAACATGTCAGGCTTCGTGCTAAGGAATGTATATTTGCATGGAATTTTTATGCATTACTTTATTTTTTAAAAATTGCAGCAAAGGCAAACATAATTCTTGTTGAGTCTTACAGTGGCCATGCTCTCTCAAAAACAACATGCAGAGCTAGGTTTAGGCGCTTCAAAAATAATGATTTTAGTATTGAGGATAAAGAACACTCTGGTGCACCGAAAAAGTTTGAAGACGAAGATTTTGAGGCGTTACTTTATGAATACTCCTGTCAAGTGAGGCTTGACCATGTAGAATCATTTGGAGTTGATCACACAACAATTTCGAAAAGTTTGAAACATGAGGAATAATAATGACAAGTTGAAGCCGATTTGAAGCCAAGAGAAGTCGAACGGCGTCTTGTCACGTGTGAACAGCTACTTCTATGACAGAAAAAGAAAAGATTTTTGCATTGCATTATGATCGGTAATGATAACCGTAAGTGTAGAAGATCGTGTGGTAAGCGCGGTCATAAATATCACTGGGAAAGCCGAATATTCATGTTTCGAAACTTCTGTTCTTCATTTGGTGGGATCAGCAAGAGATCGCTATCGACTAAAATTGAGGCGTTTCAGCCGAGCATTGAAGAAACAAACAGTCGCTATACAAGCATAGTCACAAGAATGTGCTTTTATAACAGAACAGTGCTATGCCACATATTTCAACATAGGTAAAAATCTATTTTGAAACGCTTAAATGGGAAGCCCTACCCCACCCGCCGTATTCACCAAACATTGCCCTGTCAAATTATCCTTTTTTTCAAACGTTGGAAAAAAGCCAGGGTGAGCAGTGCTTTTATTATCATAAAGATACAAAAAAATGTGTAGACTTTTGGTTAGCCTCAAAAGATGTTCTTGCTTTTGTTTTGTTTTTTGTCGTGGAATTCAAATGCTGACAGAAAAATGGCGAAAAGTAGTGTCTAGCAATGGACAATAATCTAAATCAATGTTTCGTACTAATTTTTGTAAATAAACCATTAAATTTCATGAAAAATCAGTGAGAACTTATTCAAGGTCTTAATAGATAGATAGATAGATAGATAGATAGATAGATAGATAGATAGATAGATAGATAGATAGATTGTGTATTTTGATTGCAATCCTGATTTTATACAAATATTCCTTGAAGACGACGGTAAAGGTGCTGTGATCAAGCATTCTATTACATTTTTCTTGTGTTAACATAAAACCTTTTTTCTGGACATAACCTGTATAAAAACTTTCCAAAATTCTACATTTCCAAACGCCTTCTGCTATTCGTTAAGCAATTATCAAGAACGATTTTTTCTATTTTAACTGAATGTTTAGCTTTCCTGTAGTGATGTTATATATATATATATATATATATATATGTATGTATGTATATATGTATGCATAGATAGATAGATAGATAGATAGATAGATAGATAGATAGATAACGTAGGATGAATAAGATGTATATAAAACCAAATAAGTATAGATTTTATAGACGAAACTGTGGAAAGAGAGATAAGGTTAGAGAAGCAATAAATAAATGTTAATATAAATAATAATTCATATTTTCAAACGAGAATACCATTTGTCTCACGCAAAATCTTGCAAATTCAAAAGTTGCTTTGTTCATCAATTCATGTTTTGTTTATATTTTCTCTTTCTAGACTTCTTTTGAAAATGACAAACATGATTTTCCATTCGCGTTTTTCTTTTTGTGTATATTTGTTCGTTTCAATCTAGCTATAACCTCGTGGAACGGCCTGACCTGACGTTATTGAGGAAATACAAGAATAAATACAACACTGCAATTAGAAATTTAACAAGGAAGAATGCAGCACGCCGTCACGAACAGCGCGCCAGACTGTGCGACCAGCATTGCTACAAGAATTTTACACGAAATTCTATGTCGTACATGAAAGCACTGAAACACGTGAACAGTGATTCACGAATCGTACCTTATTCTGGCAAAAGCAAAATGGAAAAAACAACAAAAATTAGAGGAAAACTGTGTTGCGCCCTATGTGAATTCATTGCTAGGTCAGCAGCTAAGAAAGATATTTCATTTTGTCGTGTGAGACAACATATGTATATATCTACCATTCGTCCATGTTTAAAATATTGCTGTCCCATATGGTCAAATTATCCTGCTATTTACTTGAGCACTTTGGTAAAATTAGAAAAAAAAAACTCTGCAATATTATTGGCCATAATCTGATGGCTCGGATTCTTTGACCTTTCCACTGACTTAAGGTTGCATTTTTTGTGTTTTCTTTTTGTAATTATATGCATGGTACCTAGACTTTTTCAATTTAATTAAATTAAATCACTATACTAGACTGGCATCGAAATTTCATGAGTTGTCGGTTGCGTTGGACAAATGTAAACGTAAGTTCTATGCTAACAGTTTCTTTTCTCGCACTTCTCGCTTGTAGATCTCTCTTCTTGTTCTATTCTGTCCAGTCAACATTAAACAGCAAACATTTAAATGTAGTGTTAATCGCTATCTGCTGTACTACTAGATACTTTTTCCTCTTCCCGATTGTTATTAATGTTTCTGTTCCTAATTTTTCCACGCCCCGTAACCCTTTGTGTTTTAGTGGCTTTACTGTCTTAAGTGGGGTGAAACAGGAACAAAAGAGCAGCTCTTATTGAAGCTTAACCTACTTTGAGAATCAGAAAATTGTAAACACGTTTTTGTTTCAACAAAATTATATTACAATACATCTGATCCGTTAAATAATAAAAGATAATTACAAAAGTTTTCAGTATTTAGATGAGTAATCACTTGGAAACAACAGATGCCATAACCTCTTCTAATGGGTCAATGGTGTAATCTCTAACAATTATTACAATCTAAAAAATATTTTCTGGCTTTCAATAAAATAAAAATGGTGGATAAACTGTAAAATAAAATACATCAGTCAATCAATAAACTAATACGTGAACTTGATTTGTTTGAATGATATATTGAAATAATCACTAATATTTATTAGAAACAAACTGCTTGGATCCAATTAGAAAAGGAAATGTGTAATTACATAAATATTGAATTGGGCGCAAGACAATGATGAATCTTCTCTCCGGATTCGTTTAACCAATACAATAAATGGTACAATGATTTAATATTGGTGAAGACAGTCCTAACAGGATAAGATACGCAGATGACACAATGTTGATGTCAGACAAGGATCGAAAAATGCAGGAACTCCAAGACAAGGAAAGAGCGAAGAAAGGACTAAAAATTGCAAAAACAAAAAATGTACGAGGAATGAAAATCACCCCTGACCCTTGCGATAATTTGTAGATTTCACTATTAATAAAAAACAGAAATGAAATATCGTGGGAGTGTATTAACATATAACACAAATAGTGACACTGAAATCCATGATAATAGTTGATGAAATTATCTTTTTGACTTATATGTTTCATGAATTTAGAAGCAATACAAGATTAGCAGCAAGTTTTAATAATTTTTTTAGTTGAAATAGCTATATTTAACCATAAGCTTTTTTCTATCAGCTTCTTTTCTCGCGTTTGTCGCTTGTGGAACTAATTTCTGACTTAATGCCTTCCAGATGAATACTTTTTCTAAGGAATTTTTTTGTACGTGAATGCAACGCCTTGAACTGCAATTCGAACTTGACATTCTGATTTTTCATTCCAAGCTGATATCCATTGCACCACAATGTAAACATATAAAACTAAATGATCGAAAAGTTGTAGAATCGGATAACCAGAGATTGATAAATTAAAGAAACCCGAGCAACGAATATATTTTTTAAAATATTTTAATTCATAAAATTAACCCAAACTATGTTTACACGGTCACTTTAAAAGTGCAGTAATCTTATGGAAAAAGATTCCTTCAGTTGTTGTTAAAATGCAATAACTATGGAATATATTATAAAATAGTGCTCAGTACTAGCAATAACGATAAAACATTGCTGATGTAAAATAACAGAGCTAAAATTTATGACAGGTTTTGTAACACCTAAGAGTCATAGGGCATCACATGTCCTGTAGATGCAGAAGAAATGGCATGTCTTGGTCAATAAAGGCTGTTAGATCCGAACTCTCTCTAGGCTGGTTTCATTTCACAGTTTTCTTTCAACAACACTGGCTGTTTGTCCTGCCATTAACTCATAGCTGGGGAGAATAAGTGGATGCACCACTCTCAGTGGAATTCGAACTCTGCTCTCCGATTTTTCCGTCATAAAATTAATGTCACTCAGGTGCCATATATGGCACCTGACTGACATTAATTTTAACTGACATTAAGCGTGCATGGTGCCATACATGCTTGGGTGATCATGTCTCTTTAGATCCCTAACTGACTAAGCAGGGGATTTTCTTGCACTAGGTTGTCATCTCTTTCTGAGGTAGAGTAGTTGCTAACCAAGGTTACAGAACTCAATCTGTCGTGTTATTCATCCCATAGATTAAAGGAGGAATGATGGATTAATACCTTTCCTAAAGGTATCTGCGCGTAAGTGAAACGAATTCAACTGGAATTTGAACTCCGATATCTCAATCAGAACCTATATTGATTGCACCACAATGCACATTCTACACCAAAACGCACAACGAACGTTATACTGATGATAAATATACATCTGTTCATCACCGTTCGATCCAATCTGTGTTACATCGACATGTAAATGATGTGGATAAAAATGAACACATATGTTGCAGTTATTAGGGAACAACATATGCATCAGAAGATTAAGACCCTGAGATCGGGTTTAAATCACCATCTGGTCAATTTGTCAAGCTGTTAAATTCATACAATAAACGATCCAAGAGCAGTTCAAGATGGAAGCTTATTGTAGGTGACAAATGTTTGTATATAGGATTATTAAGTAAGTGTAGATTATGAGGATATGTGGGATAGATAATGAGAGATAATGATAGATAATGATAGATAGTAATGTTTACTAATCTGCTTCATAAAATAATGGTTCTTGGAAAGAAACTTTCTTAGTGAAACTTCTATTTTACAAATTAAATCCGAAGAAAATTAGGATGAGTTGACCCTGTTCATGCTGCATTGAGAGTCTTAGCTCTGTAGATAGGGATATGTGAATCTAAAGAATTGTGATCATCTGAAAATTTGCTATGAAAATAGCAGTAGACTATCCATGGACTTACAACATTTGGTGTGTGGAAAAGGGGCTGTAGAAAATACATAACGGCTAGCAAGACAGCATAAATGCTTTTGAAGTCTATCAAAAGGATTATTTGTCAGCTCCAGACCAGATCTGGCATCAATACTACATTTTTATTTGATCTATCTAAAGATAATGCTTGACAAGTGTAGTACTGCAATGAACCGACAATGTTCCCTCCATTGATGGATCATATATATCTGAACTTACTTTTGGAGTGAATTTGAGCTAAAATAAATGTTCAACACAAGAGACTGGCCGTCCTGGGTATGACGATAAACAGTATTCGACAGCAAGGCCCCTGATCAGGTAGATTTCAAGTGCTTGAAACCACTTCTTAATTGCAGTTGTTTTTTGGTCTAACCTAAATCGAGTTGGTAGCACTTGCGATTCTCCCAGTCATGGGCAAATATTTAATCTCCAAACAGGGGTCAAAATAATATGAAAGTATAAAAATAATATAGTAAAATTACCTGCAATATATGTTTTGAGGCAAAGAAGTTGCTAATACTCACAAGAAATTTAAAGATTTCAATATTAAATGACCCATAAACAATTGATATGACACTAAACAAACAAATAAACAAAAAAAGATCCCTGTTGGGAAATGTAAAAATGAATTTAAACTTTTGAGAGAAAACTGTTTGCAATTTTACCGATGCTAGCAGAATGTCGTGACCGGGTTTTCAGTATAATGGCTTTTCAATCTGTGAGTGAGGCCAGGTTATGCGCTCAGAAAATATAACTAATTTTTCCTTAGTTGTAGTATAAACCATTGCAGATGCGAAAGAAAAATAAAATAAAAAAGGCGGTTAAGCAGTTTTATACTAAAGAACATTGCTAGTAAACCAATCCATCGACGTGATCGTGAGTTCGAATATAAAGGCTTTCTTTAACTGGTGATCACGCTTAATTCTGTATTCTCTCACAAATTTTATAAGAATGGGATTGCTCGGCAGAGTTATATTTTGGATGTGTAGATGTTGAACAATCATAAAAGTGCCTGAGTGAACGTCTGCATCTGGAATTATTTAACCATAATAGCCGTTACACCGACTATTCATTGGCAGTGTCTTTCCAATTTACATGTTGGAAAGCTGACCTTTCAATGAAATTCCACCGTTATCTCCTATCGTTAGTTCCAGATTCCCTAT
Organism: Ascarosepion bandense; assembly: GCA_037127315.1. Lineage (NCBI taxonomy): Eukaryota > Metazoa > Mollusca > Cephalopoda > Sepiida > Sepiidae > Ascarosepion > Ascarosepion bandense. Next base: position 1,459,428 of record JBBBDQ010001349.1, read on the forward strand.
GGATCGAGCTACAGAAAAGACGCATGGTGTCTCTACATAGAATAGAAGAAAGAATTATTAAGCCATTAATAGTCTACGAATATCAAGCATGTGTTTCGTCTACATGAAAAAATGGAGGGGAATGCAAACGTTAAATTAAAAACATAAAAATCTACATAAAAATTATAATAACGGAACTAAAAGACCATCTGAAAATATATCTGTATTCATCGAACAGAAGTTAAAATACAGAAATGAAAATAGACAGTGACGATACTCAAAATATCACGGAGTCACGCGCATGCGTTCAGACGTATGCGCTGTGGTTGAGAAACTCACACGTACGCATGCGTACATTCATATATGTTTCGTTTATAAACGTACAGATGGACTCTGGCGTTTTCATACACATTGAAACGTGCAGGGGTCGGGTTCACGTGCATTTCTCAACATCCAACTAAATGGTCCTCCCCCAGGGGACATCTAATTTTAAGAAAATGTTTGTAAACATGTAAAGATGTCTCACATAATGAATGTTGGTTGGCCGAGATAATAACTAATTTTCAAGGGGAAATTAACTTTGAACCAACTGCCAATATTTATCATGGGAAAATTAAAATAACAAAATAAAATATAAAGAGAAACTGAAAAGTAAACGAAAGAATTGAAAGGAAACGATTTGTCAGTCCTGTTTTCATTTTTTTCCTTTCGTTGCTTGCTGAATTAAATTTGTGAGAAAGATGGTTGAAAGAGTGCTATGAAGAGAGGGATGTTTATGGGAGAAGGAAGAAGGGTTGAATAAGAAAGAAGCAGAAATAAAGAAAAGTAAAAGTAGATAAAGTGGAATAAAGGTGGAAAAGTCGAAAGTAAACCTAAGTGAGGTGTAATTACAAATAATATCGTGATGAAAAACAAAACTAAATAACAATTTCAAGAAAGAAGAGAAATAGAAGAAAAGAAAAGAAAGAAACAAGACAAACAGAATGATCATATGAAGTAGACGAACAAATGAATATACGAGAAATAAAGAAAGAAAGGAGGACAACGCCAACGAAGATGAAATAGCACATAAAAAAGATGACGACGACGACGAAGAAGAAGAAATCAAAAGTAAAAGAAAAAAGAAGGAATAAAAAATGCAAAATAGCAGCAGCAGAAGAAGAAAAATGAGCGAAAACAAAGTGAAAGTAGAAAAAAGCTGAATCGAAAAAATTTGAAGAGACGAATAAAAAGTAAAAGAAAAGAATACATTAAGACAAAAAGAAGTATTAAAAGAAGACGAGAAACAAAAATTATCCAAAAAGAAGAACACGGAAACAAAGAAAGCTATCGACAAAGGTAGTCGTGTAAAAATAATTAGGAGAATAGGCAGACGAATGCAAAAAGTAAAAAGAAATGATGGTGCAAGGAATAAGAAAAGGAAGATAACAAAATACGCTAAATGAGAATTAAAATGAAGAAAACAATTAAATAAACGTATTAAGATATTAAAATTTGAGAAAAACGAAATAAGATTAAAAATAGAGAGAATATTTTAACGAGTAAAAATGAAAAAGAACTGACGAAATAAATAATAAAATGGGGAATGAAACAATGCATAAAATCCAAACAAGGGAAAACGCAGGATAGGCAACAAACAAATAAGAAAAAATGACTGAAGGAATGAAAAAAAGAAGCCCGAAATATAAAATCGTTCAAACAGAAAAATGGAGGAAATCGTTAAAAATTTAACGCTTTGAAAATTAGTAGATGAGGAAAAGAAAGAAAACTTGAATTAAATGATAATGCAAAGACAAAGTAAAACGCATGAGCTCTGAAAGGAAATAAAAAAAACGAAGAAAAAGAATAAGGAAAAGCACTGAATAATAAACTAAAGTTGGATAAACGAAGAAAAAGTGTGAATATGAAGAAGACGGACCGAGAAAAACTTAGGTAATAACAATTAAAATGTCAAGAAAAGAGAAATAAATTAAGAAAAAAATCTATAATGACAAGAAGACAAAGAAACAGAAGAAAAGGACAAGCATAAAGAAGAAGAGGGAAGTAGGAGAAGAAGACGAAAAAAAGAAATAATAATAAGAAAAAACGATGAGGCGAAGCAGAAGGGGAAAAAGAGAAAGAAGCAGAAGAAAGCATAGAAAAGAAAAAAGAGGGCCAGGAAAAAGAATGAATAATGTGGAATTGATACTTTGAATAAAAAAGAAAAAACGAGAGTATGAAGACGGCTGTTTAAAAACTTATGTAGAAACAATTTGAATATCAAGAATAGAAGAAGAAATTAAGAACAAGGAAAATTTAACATGACCAGTCAAAAATTAGAAAGAGAAAAGAAGTAAAGAAAAGAAAACCAGAATAGGAGGGAGAAGCAAGAAAAAGAAAAGGAAAAGAAAAAAATGAAGAAAGAGGAGAATAAAAAGAACAGTAATAAGAAGAAAATGGAGAAAAAGATAATGTTTACTAATAAGAAAGAAAAAGAAAAACATTGGAAAAATAATGAAATACAGTGAATAATGTGAAAATGATAACTTGAATAAAATGAGGAAAAGATGTGAGTATAACAAAAAAAAACTAGTAAAAATATTTATAAATATTTGAAAAGTCAAAAAGAGAAAAAGGAAAATCAAAATGAAAAAAAAAACTTTATATCCAGACAAGAAGATAAAAAAATAAGAAAAAAGTATAAGAAAAAAGAGACGAAAAAGAACAAATTCTCCAAGCAAAAAACCTGATTGTTTTCATTCTCGTGCGAAAAATTTCACTTATTTATTCCATCATTTAACATTAATATTATTGTTCCTTTTGCTACTTTCTTGTTAAATTTTATCTTCTTTTTTTCATTTTCTCTGGCTATTTCTGTTTTGCCAGTTGTTAAACTAAGTTTCCACGACTTTGTTTATTTTTCCCTTTTTTAAGTGTTTTCCATGCGCATACGTGATATTTATTGCTTCAAGACGCCATATTGTTTGGCTATTTTGTCTCTTTGTTTTTAGAAGAGATGATTTTTGCAGTATTTCCATCTCTTAAGAACATAAGTTTTTTTTCTTCTTTCTGCTTGCCTCATTTTCTTCGTGTTCGCTATTGGTGAAGTAAAGGTCGGCTTCAGAATGACGAATGTTGTTCATTACCTTGGTTAAATCAAGTGACATTTTCATAAGGATATAGAATCATCATGGCGAAAACTGTTGGCAATAAGAAGACATTGTTTATTTATAATGTTGCACCGTGTACAAAAAAGAGCCCTGCTTTTCAGGGCTTCATTGTAAATATCTATTGCTTTTGGGATTTTATAAGCAGACATATTACATAGTAAAAGCATAATAATTATAACATATAAAAGAACGTACATACAAACATATATATATATATATATATATATATATATATGTAAAATCATTGTATATTACATATTTCATTGAAAAAACATAATAAATAAATTTCTATAAAAGAGAACAATGTTAGGTTGATAATGGATAAAATTCTATCTTATGCGTTCCGTTCTCTGAAATTCGTTCATCAGACGAAAGTAATGTTCGAATATTATCCATACAAAAAGAATATTACTTCAGTCCGATGAAGCCCTTTTAAAGGTCAAAACACATTATACAGAACATTTCTGATTTGCCATTCTATAACTTAGAAATTGTTATTCCATTACCTAGTATATTTATTATTATATATTTTGCATATACATGCTCCATGCTACGATAATCCTTTGTACTATACGAGGGAACCCGTGACGTAAAAAATGACGGCAAAAATCTATACTCAGATGCTGTCTAAAATGACCGCAACATATATATTGATATACTTAAAAAATTGAATACTTTACATTAAGACATAAGAAAAAATATCTAAAACACCCAGCATGATAAGAGGAAAATAAGTTTGGAATATCTATCCATTAGTTTAAACCACTTACATATTATTATATATTTCTATGTTAATGAATTTATATTAATTCTCGATCACATTGTATTTAATGGAAGATTTTATATCGTGGTAAATTGGTTAGTGAACAAATATGTACGCTTTCCAACGAGGGAATCTTGAGTCTTATACTATTAAAAGTTTGAAGTTATCAAGGCCAGCATATATCCTCCCTCTGCCACATTGACCATCATGTACTCATCAATCTTCAGAACCATTCAAAATTCCCGCGTTTTGTCTGTCTCAAGAGTAAAAACATTTTAATTCCAAACATTTTTTTCTCTCTTAAATAAAATAATTTACCCCCACGTTATGCCCTCTGTCTAAGAATTATGCTTCTGATACTACCTCAAATGGAGGTAGGGTTGCGGATGCACTCTACAGCAACCTTCATCACACACTTCTCTTATTGGATATCTTAGTCTTCCTGTTTATGAGCGAGCTTGATTTGATTATCTTGGCCCTTGGCATGTACGATGTTTCAGACCTAACGATGGGTTCTGTTTCCCTGACCACTAGAAGGACAAGACATATACACTCGGGTTATAAGGCCTGTATTATTTGAATCTTCATTAAGAGTACTGGAGGTAATCTTTTTGCGTTTAGACGTTTTCTTCGTGATATTCATGGATCCGAACCTTTGAGTAAATTGGAAGGAAGCCATTCTGAATGTACAATATCGGGTCTATTGTACTTCTTTTTAGTGAATGGTTCCTGGACCGTGTAGTAGTCCAATTGGGGCTTCTAAAAACTTTTTTATGGATACTGTTACGGTAGTATCTCTCTGGGAGTCATCTCATGTTATTTATTCGTGCATCTCTAATGGGTGTCTGTTTCACTGCCTGTAAGTCATCCACCAAATCAAACCAAACAAACATGAAAACAATCAAACTGAAAACGAACACAACTAGAAAACCCAACCTCAAAAATGTATACCACGAATATACTGTCTCTTACAACAATGTAAGTGGTCTACAATTGAGAAATCGAACTTCATCTTCTTCAGTATAAACATGACCTCCTGGTTTGTTAGCAAAATACAATTATCTAAATAACCACTGTCACGAATTCGGTGGGCATCCCGACTTGGTGTAATGGTTAGCAAGCTTGTTTCGGTAGAACCTATTATAACTGAATAGTGAGTTCAATCCTCACTGGTTACCCCATACCTTCAGCCTTTTGCCACACCAAAGCGACGCTTATTAAATCAACTATCACATTTTCGGTGCTTGCCTCAAGGATGAGCTTCTCTGCGGCAGGGACACAAAAAATGAGGACCTCAATTTTCCGTATATGTGTTTCTGCGAGGCACCTATTAATAGCATCATATTGGTCTTTGTTCTGTATTGTCTCTTTGCTGAATACTCGGTAATCTTTGATTGAATATCAGAGAGAATTGACAATATCTTACTGATTTCTCTTGGTTAGCTTTCATATGTGTTTTGATTTCAATGTTCACAGTTAAGAGTAGTTTTTCCACTTTAACAAAACTGATGAGGTCAGCAGATATTACTGAGACTTCTCCATCGCTAATTGACTGATGATTGAAGAATCTCCACCCAAAGTCCTGGATGCGACAGGTCCGCAGAAGGACATCATTGAGCTTTTTCTAACATCCTGTCCTGAAAAATGCTCAGCAAAATTTAACTCCGCTTCCTGCATGGCATGTCTGATCATTCCCTGTTCATTGTTCAAATTGATTCCAAACTAATGGCATACCGTGATTTACTGTTCCATAGGACGGTTTTTTGCCATCAGAAGGCAGGCTGGGACGGAAGCTTGTCCCCCCACCCTTCTTCAAACAATCTACGTGAAAAAATCTGTTCTAATCTCTGAATAGATTTTTTCTGGAATGGAATATTTTCTACCCTACCCAAACAAAATTTCAACAAAAAACAAATAGTAAACACTGGTTCAGTCCAGAATGTGCTTCAGAATATATCGCAAGAAATTTGTAGTCTGGTCCTTACTTATTTCTGAAATACCCGTAATTACAAAAAAATCGCAAAGTGAAGCTACACACAAGCTTTCCAGGTCAAGATTGAAAAGAAACAAGTTGGGTCTCGCGAATTCTGGAAGACCGTCAGTCAAGTTTTGGATAAAGTTAAAGCGGCTGTGCCAACTATTAAAAATGGCCCCACGGTCATATTCTCTTCGTCAGACAAAATGAAGCTCTTCACGTCTATATTTGCTTCAAACTCAATGTTAGATGACAAGTTCAATCCTCCCCGACTTCCTACGTCTCACTGAACATAATTTCAGTAATATACACATTTCAGTAAAATAAATCTCTAGACTTATCAAAAGATTTAACTTCTCAAAAAACACTAGCCCAGATAAAATTCCTGTAGTCGTCATTAAGAATATCTACTAATAATTATCCCTGATTCTAGCAAAGTTATTTAACCTCTGAATAGATGAGAAACCTTTCCCAAGCAAGTTGGAGTTGGCAAGCGTATGTTCGGTCTTTAAGAATGCGGGCAACATATCCCCTCTCCCAGTACAGACTCATTAGTCTCCTCGGTATCATCAATAAAATTTTTGAGGTCATTATCTAAAGAAGGTAGTCACGCATCTGGATAGGAACATCCTCTTATGCGACGAGCAGTATGAGTTTTGATCAGCTTGATCCACCGCTGACGTCCTAACTACTATTACACGCAGAATTAAAGAGTCCCTTGACAATATACAAATTGTAAGGACCATAAAATTAGAAAATTTGAAGGCCTTCGACAAGTTGTAGCAAACAGATTTACTAAACAAGCTCTCCAGCTATGAAACCACTGGAATAGTTTTCCCCATTATAAAATCCTTCCTAACAGGTAGATCTCTGAAGGTAGTTATTAACGAGGCCCTGGCGGTCAACGCAGAGGTCACTTCTCAGACTAAATATCTTTCTCATTTACATAAAAACTATTTTCCGATCATTTGTAAATGTATATGCCGATGATACGACGATATACGCGCGCACCTCCAAAGTTTTTGACGATTAGAAGTTGGTCGCTGATCTCCCCTCCAATCTTTCAAAATCTTCCAAGTGGAAGAACTGACAGATCAATGCCTCTCAAACCAAACTGGTTACATTCTATCAATGCCGGTCAGACTCCGCACTACCACGAGTCATGATAAATGAACGTTCCTTCGAGGAGGCCCCGTGCCTTGAGTATATATTGGCAATTTCTATATACTATTCATCGCTAAAAATGCAGGTAAAATGATTAGCTTTTACAGTTAATACATGAGTCCTCATTCTATCCTCTGACTTTAGAAGAGCCAGATCAGGCCGAAAATGGAATACCGTTGCGATATTTAGACGGGTGCTGACCAGACATTACTTTCAAGTTTCGATAAAGTTCAAAATCGTCTCAGAATCTTATCTGGAAAAGAATTATTTATCACCTTTTAACCTCTCTCTCTCTCTCTCTCTCTCTCTCTCTCACTCACGGGAGAATTGTGATGAGTCTTTTATTGCTCTATCACTACTACCACCCGTGCACGGAGGAATTGCATCTTCTGATACCAACAGGTCTGACCTGAAGGGCTCGGGCACACTATGCCACTTATATAGTAGTAGACGACACACGCTCCCTCCGTATTTCATCGGCGAGAAGTAAGTTTCAACCAAATAGATTCTTCCAGTGCACCACTGCCCTGTGGAACAGACTCTCAAGAGAATGTTTCCCATATCACAACACTATTGATCTGTTGCATTCTAGAGTTAGCCTCTATCTTCCCCTCTTATCCTAAAACTACTCGTTAACCTGACCATTTACATCGAGTGGCTCCTGGCCTTGTATAGGGAGAATTATACTTAAATATATATATATATATATATATATATATATGTAAAAAGAGAAAAAATATTTTGGAGTTGTGAATGTTGATTTTTTATATTAAGTATAAAGTGTGGTTACTGGTTCTTTTTTAAAATAAACATTTTACATAAAAACTATCAGGATCAATATGTATCAGCAGATATTTATTTGATCCTTATATTGATTATCTATACGTAGCTTAGATGTCGCACAAGATCAGAAGTAAGGGACATTTAGTAAGGATCGAACCCACTTGTAATGACTCTAACGAAAGAAGCTTGCTAACCATTTCATCCCCTCGAGATGCCTTAGCTACAATAATAATGTGTGTACCACTATCGTTCATTAATTGTATTAAATTTGTAAAATATTTTGATTCACTCAGCATATATATATATCATTCGCCTCAAAAATCTCTGAAAAAACTTGTTAAGATGAAACATTATATTAAACAATATTTTTCACCTGTTATTAACTTATTCGTTTCATCTTGTCGGAGTTCGATTAAGATATTTAACTACTGATCCTAAATATACAGTTAGGATCAGTAGTGACGAATGAGTAAGTCCCAATAAATTATGACACATTTCCGTACCTCTAGAAACATGCATAAAAATTTTCACTTATTTAAAATGAAATATTTTTGTTAAATGTTAAAATAATAGTTGGAAGCGCTCAACATACAAAATATGCAGACAATTTTTTCACACCAACAAAAAATACGAATACAAGAAAACTCTTAAAAGCAGTACCTTAATAGTTTCCGTTTTATATAAGAAGATAGATTGCTGGCCCTACACACAATTATATATATATATATATATATATATATATATATATATATATATATATATATATAAATCTTATGTCAAGACACACACGCACAAACACACGCATAAAAACACATACATATTTGTACCTTGACAGTAGATAATTTTCCCAATACTATTGTTTGATTGTTTAAAAGGTCATTAAATTACTTCTTAGTACTGGTAAAATTTAGAAAATATCTTAAACTGTTCAAGAAATGTCTACAGTCATAATAACACTCTATTAATGTACAAGAGGAATATTCTCTTTACTGTGTAACATGACCTACATACATTTCCATATAAAAGGAAATGCAATTGGAAACGAATTTCATTAGGTTGCACGTTATTTAGTTGCCTTTCACCATAGCCGTTATCTTTTTTTCAATAAAAGATTAATATGTCTTTGAAGTTTGTTGAACAAATTCTGCAATCATTCTTTCGTTTTTAGTCTGATAACGCCTGTTATCTTAGCAAGAAGAAACGTTACAAATTGCTGTTTTGTTATCGCAAACAGTAATCAAGTTGAGTTTATTCTGTTTCAAAAACCATCTCCGAAATTTCAAATTCTATCAACATTGTCATCATTACCATCATATCATTACAAGTTTCTTTGTTACTATAAAATATACCACGCTTCTCTTTCTTGCTGTCTTCGTTTCTCCATTTTCCTCATCTTTTTCACCTCTACCTTTAAGCCTTACTGCAACTTCAGGAAGTAAACACGGTTGCCTCTCTTTGGTCTTTCTTCCTGTCACATTTATCATTCTTTCTGTTCTATTCATTTTCGACTAAAAAGTGTCGATATTCATCTCTTCTTCTTCACTATGAATGTTTTCTTTTTTTAACTGTTTAATTTATCCGTTTTTGTTATTATTAATGCATAGCATCTATTTTTCGCAGTCTGTTTTCGCAGTTGATTCATTTTCATTGGAACAAGTTTTTATTTTCTAATTCTGGCTGAACTTTTCAAAAATATTGTCAACATGGCCGACATCACGTTTACTTCATTCTATTTTGTTAAAGAAAATTTCTCATTTCGGTTGTCGTATGATCTTTCTCTTTATGAGACGTATTCCCTTTATTTCTAAACCCTGTTCTACCATCTATTTTCTCACGTTCGTTACGTAAATTGTTCTTCTCTGCTCCTTTTCTCATCAATCTGTCTTGTGACTTACAGATTTTCTAACCCCTCTCTTCTCATTATGTGCCACAGAATTTTCAATAGTCTTTTCCTGATGCTAATTATAAGTTCCTTTTTGTTTCCATATTCTTTAAAACTTCGTCTTTACATATATGTTTAGTCCATGGCATTGCCAACATCTTTCTCTAGAACAACATTATGTTAATTCAAGCCTTTTTCATTTCTGAGGAAATTGTCTAACATTCTCTGACATAGAATAGATAAATATTATATAATAATACAGTACTCTTTTCTTTGTTTCTAACGATGTATTCCGATCTTTTAAAAAATGTGTCTTCCCAACAAATCTGTTCAACTTATACAACTTTTCCTCATGTTAAGTATCAGTTTCCTTTTCTTTTTCATCCTTTTCAAAACTTCGCCGTTGCTCACATGTTCAGTCCATGATTTTCTCAGTATACTTCTGTAAAACATTTCGGATGTTTCAAGTCACCCCTTCATCTTTGAGGAGATTGTTGAGCATTCACAAGCATTTTGAAAAACAGACATTACGTAGAAATCTAGTATTCTATTCTTTTTTCATACGAAATTTTCTTGTCTCTTAATATTCTACTGAGCTTCTGGAATGCATTTTTGGACATACCAGTTCGCCTTCGAATCCCAGTGTTGCACTTTGTCCTCTCTTATAACACTTCCCAGGTATTGAAATTTCTGTACCTGTTTGATTTTAGTATCCCCCGCTTGTAGTTGGTACTTTAGGTTTCTCCTTTTACTGATGACCATACATTCAATTTATTAGTAGGTTATATGTACCCTGCGCAAGGATGACACGCAAATTCGTGAAGCGTTCTATATTTTTTAAGGATGTGCGTTGTGGTATAGTGGATATCGGCTCGGAACGAGAAATCGGGGAGCCGAGTTCGAATTCCAGTTGAATCTATTGTATTCACTTACGCACAAATACCCTTGGGAGATGTATTAATCCGTCTCTTCCTTCCAGTTATGGGTTAAATAACAGGACAGATTGGGTTCTGTAGCCTTGGCTGGCAACCAGTTTACCAAAGAAAGCAATGGCAACATACTGCCCGATAATCTTCTGCCCAGTCAGTCATGTCTCTTTCGAGACATGATCGCCCAAGCGTGTTTCACGTATGGCACTTAACTGATTGATATGTAGCCATTTCTTTTCGTTTTCTTCAGCTATTTTCTATAGAAGAACTTGTAGTTTCCTTTCTGTGTCTGATATCAGCACAGTATCATCTGTGTATTTTATATTGTTCAAACTGTGGCCATCAATGACGAATCCTGGCATGATTTCTAGTGATCTCAGAAATTTCAATACCTGGGAAGTGTTATAAGAGAGGACAAAGTGCAACACTGGGATTTGAAGGCGAACTGGTATGTCCAAAAATGCATTCCAGAAGCTGAGTAGAATATTAAGAGACAAGAAAATTTCGTATGAAAAAAGAATAGAATACTAGATTTCTACGTAATGTCTGTTTTTCAAAATGCATGTGAATGCTGGACAATCTCCTCAAAGATAAAGGGGTGACTTGAAATATCCGAAATGTTGTTCTACAGAAGTATACTGAGAAAACCATGGACTGAACATGTGAGCAACGGCGAAGTTGTGAAAAGGATGAAAAAGAAAAGGAAACTGATACTTAACATGAGGAAAAGACAGTTGAAGTCCCTGTGACATGTAATGAGGAAAGAGAGATTGGAGAATCTGATACTCAGATGTCAGAAAAAGAGAAAGAGAGACAAAGGAAATTAACGCATGACATTTTTGATGGGCTTGAGTATATAGATGACAGGGAAGGGTTTGGGAGAGGTAACAGGAGAAAGCGTGTCAAGAGCTACTAGGGATAGTGGAATGTGAAAGGGAAGAGACACAGCATAGAGAAGAAGAAGAAGAAGAAGAGGAAGAAGAAGAAGAAGAAGAAGAATACACTGTTTAACTTTTGGAATCCATCATTTGCTATCAAAACGCGGTTTTAAATTTCAGGGTTGCACGATCTGGCCTCTGTTAGAACACTTTCCATATTTTTGTGCTTGACTGATTTTGGTATTTTCGGTTTGTAATTTGCATTTTAGGCTCATCCTTTTGCTAATAATCGTATATTTGTCTTCTTGCTGATTACATTGAGTCATTCTTTCTCACTTTCCTTCAGTAGCTTCTTTATGAGCCTTTGTACTTTTCTTTTCATATCAGCTACCAACACTATGTCATCTGCATATCTTATGTTAAGATTGTGGCAGCTAATAGTGAATTCAGGTCGGATATGTAATTATCTCAAAACTGCCTCGCTGTATAGCTTGAATAAGTCCGGTAAGTAGACTCATCCTTGTCTTTCAGCCACTTCCATTTTTGTATAGCTTCAGAACTGATTTTCTATCCGTATGCAGACAGTTTACTGTCAGTATAGGTTTTAGATAATTCTAATGTCCTTTCCAAATATCCCAATTCTAACAATTTTCTGTTCCACCGAAGGAAAAATAGGTCTAGACTTGTCAGTACCTTGATGAATGATCGCTTTTATAGGTGTTGGAAGCTTGGATATATGGATGATGTAATTGATAACGGATCAAAATTTTCGCCATGAAAGCTGTATTCTAATTCCAGTCGAATTAATGATATTCATTTAGGGGCAAATGCTCTTGGGAATGGTATGAACCCACCTCTTCTTCCCCAAGCTATGTAATTAGTAAGTCTTTTATCGCTAAACCATTATTATTATTTCCCAAAACATTATTCCAATCATGAAAAATTTCTTTTATGGGCTTAAATAATATGCAAAGATTTGATAAACAGTATAAAACAAGCCAATCAAATAATTTTATGGTAATAAGTTTTCTTCTGTTGCTCTTACTCTTTCTCTATTTCAGTCTCCTCCTATATAACGACGATTTTTTTTATTTATCTGTTTATACAACACTAATTTATTTATACCTATACATCATTGTGAAAATTAACTGAAAAAAAACGAATAATTTCTTCCCAGGATTTTTCACTCTTTCCCTAATCACGTATACGTGGTCTCTTGGCGTTATTTTAGCTCTATCCACCAAATTTTCCTTTACGTTTTGAACTGATGGGTCCAGTTTGTTTCATCGCAATGATGACGCGATTGACAATTGAAAGGCTGACACCAAGAATATTTGCAATCCCTCTGTAACGCTTTGCAGTGCCTTCGTGTTGCTTTAACATTTTTTCGTACGCTTTTTTGGAGTAACGTTAATTGCACACAATGGCTGAAGTACAACTAATTGACATTCGAGACAATAAAGTCTGAGCGTAAGAAAAATTTTATGTAATCATGCGTGACGTGATTAATTTTAAAGCCAAACAACTTTCATGTTACACCCTGAAAATTCATATTACAGCACATCAAGGCAAGGGACATAATTTGGGAAAAAAGAGAAATTGATTACATCCTGTTACTCTAGTGAGTCTAAAACTAACCGTATGGTAAAAAGAAAATAAAAAGTAAAAGTTAAAAAAAACTAAAGCAGTTGATTCAGTTACTTTGCAGAATATCTATCTATCTATCTATCTATCTATCTATCTATCTATCTATCTATTACACTTTTGTCGATTTCAGAATTCAACTACAACAAGATTTATATTTGTGAATTTTGTGTTCCAGTAGAAATTAATGCTTAGTTTAATAATCACGTAAAATTTTACTCTTTTTTTGTGAATATCAATATTGATGAAGATCATTTTAGCCTTACGTGGTATTCACCTAAGCTCAGTTATTTTCCATCATCGCCATTCTGGCCCTGAACGACCACCAGATACGATGAACATATATTCTTCATGGAGACCCCGTGCATTGAGCTTCGAAATTGACACAATCTTCAAGTGGATCTCGAATATACAATCCACTGCTAAAGAGGCAGGAAAAGGATAGTTCCAAGTAACTCTCTCGTAAGTAACTCCTTGGGTTATCCTCGACTTATATGAGAGTCAAATCAGACCTAAAATGGATTATTGCTGTCATATTTGGACAGAGATGTCGAGGTCCTACATTCCAGTCCTATAGAGTTCAAAAGCCTCTCTGCGTCCTTGAGAGTAACAAATTATTTTCTCCCTGCAACTCCTCTCTGTGACGAGATGACGCATGCATCTCACTGCAGTGTCGCTATATCCATGGGCAAACTACCTTCCATATTTCTACTAGCTATAAATATCACGGTTAGAACACACGCACATTGTAGCAGTTTTTCCTGCTTGTGGAACCGACTCCCAAGAGAAGTTTTCCTGATCACTGCAATCTTGGCTCGGGGGTCTTGTACAGAGTGAACCTCAGTGTAAAAATATATCAGACTATATATATATATGTGTGTGTGTGTGTATTAGAAAATCTCAGGAAATCTCACTTAGATCTTATCTATCATCATATCAGACACAAACACACACACACACACACACACGCACACACACACACACACTCTCTCTCTCTCTCCCACTCTCTCTCTCTGTCAAATACAGTCTCTCTACTCTCGTTAATACATAAGCATTAATCTGTTTATATATTTCTTAATTCGTCTTCTATATCAGTTTTTTTTCAAAGACGTATTGCTTTAGGGTAATGGTTAGTAACCTAAAATCACTTATGATTCCCACTAAGTTCCCCATAATGTGATTCCCTACGTTCAATATGAAGCTAAAATTTGAAAATATATTAATACGCATAATTTTATTTGCACCAGGAGTAGAATACTTTATCATTTTTTTTTCAGATGTTTTGGCATATATAGTGGACCCAATTCTCACTAGGTGGCTGGTTTTGATAATTTAACATTCTGCCATATTCCTCTAAATGTAGGAAATGTTTGTCAAATCGTCGAATTTAGAGTAGTTATTAGCAAGTCTCGCCTTAATGACACACATGGGAGCCTTTGTTTAATGACCCTGAGCCAGACTGAAATCTACTTGGCGATTAATTTAAACATCATTATTGTTGTCATTTTTAGTTTTATCTTGACAATTCAGCTAGGAATTTGCTTCAGCGATTTCTTTTGAAAGCATTTCTATCGATTCTTGTGTAAGTCATTTAGAAGAGTACGGATGGATTAGCACAAATCCGTTCGTATATTCAGTCGATTTCTGAGGTTAATCTCCCATCGTGCACTCTCTTCTAGCCAAAGTGAGGTACGGGCAGAAGCTAAAGAAGGTCGAAATTCAAAGAATTTGAAATGAAGAATCAAGAAATTGGTTAAAATAAAAGCCATGCGGTCCATTTGCCGAGTTTATTCTGTCTGAATTTACCGGACAGAAGAAGAAAGCATTCAATAAATCATGTTGGCTTCGAAATTATCAAAAGATTTTAAAGAATTTAGTGTTACTGGATGTATATAGTATTTGTTTGATATACAAACACGTATATATATATATATATATATATATATATATATATATATATGCGGTCACTCTCTCACTCTTAACCTCAAACGCACAAATGATAACATATATATATATATATATATGTGTGTGTGTGTGTGTGTGTAATCATTTGTGCGTATGAGGTTAACAGTGAGAGAGTGACCGCATATATATATATATATATATATATATATATATATATATATTCACTAAAGATGGAATCATTCAGTGTAAATACGCATACATGTATATATATATATATATATGTGTGTGTGTGTGTGTAAGAAAAATGCATACATACATATATATATATATATATATATATATATATATATATAATTTTTATATTAGATTCTAGCCAGTTCATCGGGGACAATGTAGAAACTACATTCTTCATCGTATTAGCAAGAGTACTTCCCCTAGCACAGGGTTTTTTAAACCGGAGATCCAGACACTTCACTGGGTTGCGCGGTAGACAAAATGGGACGAGACAAAAATGAAAGAAATAAAAAAAAGATGTAAGTGAGTGTAAAAAGCACAATATAATCAACTCTAAATTGTAGCACAGAACTCACAAATCACCTCTAGTTTTTCTCCTATTTATGATATACTTTTAAAATAAATGTTAATATTGTTTGACCAAGAACTTCATTCCACAAAACCTAAATACGTGTTAATTGTTGATTTTTGAACTAACGCAGTGTTTCCATCATTTATCAAAAAATAGTTTGTTTTATGTTTAGAGTACCTGAATTGTATAGAAATCAAATGTCAGTGTGAAGTTGAATACATAGGACGAACGAATGAGCGACTGGAAACTCTAATCGACCAGCACGTTCCTGCCAGTATAAGTTTAGGCAGTTTATGTCACTTTTTTAGGGCAACTTAATATGAAAATGAATCGGCCATTGACTATCATTTACTTGATAATGTAGAATGGGCGATAAATATGTGAATATTTTTTCACAGTTTTGCACAGAAACAGCCCACTCATCATTTACCTTTAACTGAAGCGGTCCATATGAAGTTACATGAACCGGGTTTGTACCATGAGAAAGAGGATTACATTAAGATTCGTTAGTAACATTTTCTATTTTATTCTCACTTAGATATATTCATTTTCTGTTCGTGAAATATTTTGCCTATAAATATATTTTGATCGTATTTTATAATTTATCTCCACTACCATCATCACAGTGAGTTGTTTTCTTTTTCGTTATAATTAACACCAACATTTTTCTTCTAACGAGTTTTTAGCTGCAAATTTCCTAAAGAAAAATGCTTTTGTAAATTTTTACATCGGTAAAATTATATATATATATATATATATATATATATATATATTAAAATTTACGGGATAGCTAAGTTAAAATATCACTATAAAGTAGCTATTTTGTTACAACTATTCCTGTGTCTTGTCAAGTGATTATGCTGATTGGAAGATGAAATATTTTAAATGGTTCGAAACTAGCCAAACCCTCTCAATAAGGAAGATGCTGTTACGTAGTTATAACATAATTATGCCATTAATTTTAAATAAATATTATACGATTTACTTTGTATTAAACACTGTTTAAGAATAGATTTTTAGATAGGGAATCCAATGCTTTTTTCGAACTCATAACAGGCACTTCCAGAACGCACACCTGGAAGTTGAAAATAAGGGAGAAGATGGTCAAGCCTAGCGAAATAAAATTGTAAACACTTTCATCTAGATTTTTACAGGCCCAATCTATATTTTCCAAGTTGTTTATATCTGGACATAATTTCGAACCTTTCATTTAACAATTTGTCTTGTTTTAGAAATGATAACATGGCTTACTTTTTTTCTTGGTACAATCTGTAGATTTCACCACCGGTGCAAGGTCTGGCCTTTTTAATATACCCAAAACTACATACGGTTCTTTTTTTAATTTGCACACGTTTGCTGGTTTGGTACATTTTTAGGGCTTTCAAGGTTGAATGTTGACTTTTGATTGTACCATCTTTTTTTTAAGTTCCTTTCAATACATCCTACACATATTTTTCTGTGTCAATTTTTATATTTATCTTCTGCTTTGTAAATAAATTCTTATATTTTAAAAAATTGTCAAGTAGATATTTGTTCTTATCGCTGTGGTTACATTTCTAATAACGATATTTTGCTGCCCGTTATATTTTAAATTCTTGGCATTTTGACGCGTTACGTAGTTTTTCTAAAATGCAGATATAGCTGAACTTTAAATTAATTGTATTTCTATTAAATATCTTCTGTAATCCTGAGTTTTAAAGAAACATTTTCCCTATCTTGGACTTTACTTATAAATTAAAATGTGGGTTGAACCAAAAAATATTTTTTCTCGCATTATTCTTCATTAGGTTATTTATTTAGGTTTGTATTCTAATTTACTTTTATAAAAATTTTCATTTAAGACCGTTTCGTTTTCAATTTTCTTTTATTGAAAATTGTTTTATGAGAAGAATTTTTATTGTTTTTTATCATTTAAGGAAATGATTATGTTAGCAAGATGATCAAATTCAGTATTCATATAACTCAAAATTATTTTGGAGTGGGGGCTTCAGATTTGGGAAGAGACTGTCAGTTTGCAGATTAATTTCTACATCTAAAGATTGGACAACTTTTTCTCAAATTATTTTGACTTCTATTTCAAAATCGAGGCTCTTAAAGCATTTTTCGAACTCATGTCATTTACACTTCTGTTCTTCGGCACAGAGTATTTACGAGTCATCTCTATATAATCCCTAGTTGTCTATGTAGATTATTCCATTGATCATATTTAGAATATACAGGCTCTTTGGTTCAGAAACCTCAGCTTCGTGAAACGAACCTTATGGTACATCATACGTGGTATTTTTCTATTTTTTATTCACGCTTCACCGTTGTGAAATAGTATGGATTTATAGCAACGTAAATTTATTCTAATATGATCCGACGGTATATTTATAAGCTCCACAGGAAAATTCGAAGTGTCCCGCAATATATATATATATATATATATATATATATATATATTACATATAAAAAATTAAAATTAACAAGATCGTATGACATTTTGAGGAATTGAATTTGCTTCAATGGCGATCTTTAAATTTATAGAAAATTTTAAATTTTTTTAAATGTGTGCGGGTGAAGAAGCATGCAAAAAAGAAAACGGAAAAGCGTAGCGAAAAGAAAGGGAAAGGAATGGACTGAGAAAAAAAAAGAAAAGTAGAATTGGAAATGAAAAAAGGAGGAATAATGTTATTTATCATTCCAGATATAAACGCAGGCTAAGAGAGATAGATACATTAAAAAGATAAAAATGAATATAAAAGCAAAGACGACAAGCATCGCTCGGCTTTGTTGCATTATTAAATGTTTTTAGTTTCAAACTAAAACAGGATCTAACTATTGTTAAGATCAAAATAGTTTACGTTAAAATTTACCTGAGGTATAAAAAGAGAAATACTGAACATGAATGCATAATATAAATAATTAATATATCTGATATATAAGAAAAACAATTAAATATAGTAAAATTAAAATTTAGATAAATTTAAAATGTTTAGAAATAAATTCAAGGTAGTATCAACACTTAAGAAATATTCCGATATAAATAAATTACTAACTGGAAAATACTAGAAATTAATTGATAGTATATATGAACATATTTTTTGTATATATATATATATATATATATATATATATATATGTGTGTGTGTGTATAATTAATCTCTACCTGTATCGGTGATAAGAGGGGAAAAACCCTAACTAAAGTAATTTAGAATAATTAAAATTATGAAGGATATTAAAATAATCAAATTAAGATTGTGATACTATTATGCTAGACCAAATGTTTTAATTAAGTACATATATATATAGAGAGAGAGTGAGAAAGAGAGAGAGATAGAGAGAGAGAGAGAGAACGGAATGGAGAAGCCATAAACAAGATTAAAAAAGAGGGTTTTGAGGAACAATATGTATTATTTTAATTTTTCAATAGTAAATATCTAATAAGAGGAAATAAACAAATCATATAACGGAAACAAATTATAAATTAGCAAAATTAAATTTCGAAACTGAGGCACCTGCTACTATCAAAAGATTGGACTAGAAATGCAAAGGTTAAAAGAGGCTCACATATATGATTGTAGTAACTAATTTTACAGTAATTTAGAAGAAAGATAAGGAAACAACTCTCAAACGGAAATCTACATTTAGATTATATTTAGGATGGGTTAATAGTTAAATTTAAAAATTGTTTATTAATTTCTTTCGTAAGTTTAAAAGCATATTTTTCTTAGGATATATTGTTATTTTAAATTTTTCAAGTAAACATACATTGCATCTATCGTAAATTTTTGGTGGTACAGGCTAAACCTATTAATCTCCAATTCACTATGGGGTTGAGGCCCCTTCTTTAATTTCCCGAAATCTTCGGGAAATGAACGTCTGGAATTTTTAGTGAGGTTGGGAAAGGGTAGTATATGAGAAAAAGTAATGTTGTTTAAATTCTCCAACCATAATTTCAGTGTAAGCTTGATAATTTTTTGCGTTATTCATGGAGAAAAAATGGCTATGATAGATTACTTGGGTAATATTCACCCAAATATCGAGTACTTTAAAATAAAAACCCTGGTTGCCAAAATACATTTTATCAGGAAAGCCACTAAAAAGTAACAACAATCTTTGAGTGAAAAATTATCACGACTCGCTCAACAGTATATATATATATATATATATATATATATTTGTTTGAACGTTATCTTTAATTAATACTCGTATATGACTAGATATTATGTTATTAACTAAACAGTATATTTATGTATATATCTATACCGGCTGGAATATTTTTGAGAAATTTTGATAGTAAAGTATTATGTTTCGGCAAGATACGAAGCTGTTACCCCTAACAACTCAGAAAAACCATCAATTTATCTGTGCGTCTTAACCTTTTGATCACGAATGACTTCACAGTTAAACGAAGCTGAATCAAGCCTTATAAACCTTTCTTGTAATATTAATCTCTGCTATGAAAGTATCGTAATGTAATTAATTTTCTAACAGACAATGTTACTGATCTCTCTCTTTATATAAAGTAACTATCTATTCTTGATTCCGAATATATATATATATATATATATATATATATATATAAAGAGAGAGAGAGAGAGAGAGAGAGAGAGAGTTTTTTACTATGTATGATTTTATTTGCTGGTTTTCAATCAAGCCACTAAAACTTAAGATGTTCCTGATTCGAGAGAATATAAACAAACATCATTTTCAAGTAGAGTAAGATAAAAATACAATAAAATTACAGCAATTACAGAAACGGTCAGTCAGTTAAGTGTCATACGTGATACACGCTTAAGCGATTATATCTCGAAAGAGATATGACTGACTGGGCAGAAGATTATCCCGCAGTTGGTTGTCATTGCTTTCTGCGGTAGATTGGTTGCCAGCTATAGAACCCAATCTGTCCGATTATTTAACCTATAACTGGAGGGAACAGACGGATTAATACCTTTCCAAAGGGTATTTGTGTGTAGGTGAATGCAAGGAATTCAACTGGATATCAAACTCGGCTCCCCGATTTGTCGTTCCGAATCGATATCCACTGCACCACAACGAACATGTAAATTTATAGCATCAACACAGATCCTATGTTTTAAAGCAAAGACGAATGGTAAACTTATAGGTATGTGAAATAGATTTTGTCGAAAAAACATTGTCGAGCACGACACCAGTTTCTTTGCAGATGGGTTGGCAATTGATAAAATGCTGTTTATCCACTTCACATCAGCGGAAAATGTTGGACCGTTAGACCAGGAAGGCGCAACTAGTAAAATTACTATTCCTTTCCTTCTCTGCCTAATATATCTCTCTTGAATGTCAAGTTATTTTCGATTAAAAATCGATGGTCTCGTTTAGACATTCTGGTATTTATTCGCACTCACCTAACAAAACGTCGTTTAGATTCTAAGGTGCTTTCTTTAAAAGTTTTATCTCCCATCTGAAAGTTTGACGATCATGACTCTCCCCATAACCACAATTTTCTTCATTGTTCGTGAATTGTCATGTATTATTGGGCAAGATATTGGAATTATTTCTCGTTGACTTCTCCAAAATTTGAAATTATTTTCTTAGGCATCTGCTAGCCAGTACTTGAGATCGCTGTCGAACCTAGTATTTCGTGTATAGCTGCAAGTTACCATGTACGATGCTTAACATTAATAATTATTATGTATTTTCTAAAATAAAAGTAATGTAAAAAATCTTTAATAATGTAATATACGATCCAAATGATTGGGTCAGGACGATTATTTTCTTTTGGAGAAAACTCCAGCTCGGGTACCTTTATTCTAATCAGCTGTTTCTAAAAAGTTTTCAAAATCACTTTATTCCACAAGCAAGACAAGAAAGCCACTAAGACAAAGGGTGTGGTTACTCTAAAAGAATATAAGAAAAATGGAAAATATTATTGAGACAATAAAGAATTATGAAAATAGTAATTGTTCTGTTCCGTTTATTTGAACCTCAGTGGTGAGTACAAAGAATTAATACTTCTTTCGTAGAAGTAGTTGTCGGTGTCATGCTAGACAATTTTTCTTGACATAATTTATCTTACAAATTTTTATGTTCACCTGTAAAATAAAAAATGGTGCCATATCTGCTCTAGTGCTTATTTATCGATAGAATCTTGATAAAATCCAAAGAAAACTGTGCAAAGTTATCTGACGTGACAAGGCACCTCGTCTTCAATTACTTTGCCACTATATATAGAAGTACATGGAGCAAGACAGGTAGATATAGGAATAAAAAACAGTTTTTATATATTAGTCTGAGTCAATGCTAACTGGTAAAGGAATTGTGAAATTTGGAGTAAACCTGTTTCGACATTTAAAATTGATTCATCAGATTAAAAGAAGGTAAAGAAATATTTTTTCTTAGTTACTTCGACTCCATGAATTTAAGTGGAGTGTCGGATTGGCGTTGTAGTGTAATGGATGTCGGTTTGGAATGAGTGAACCGGAGGGCAGAGTGCGAAATTCTGGTGAATTTGTTGAATTCACTTACTCGGCAAATACTCTTCTTAAATATATTAATTCATTTCTTCCCCATTCAGCTATGGTTTAAATAACAGGATAGATTCAGTTATATAGCCTTGGTTGGCAATCAGTCTATCGCAGAAAGTAATGGCAATCAACGGCAGGAATGTCTGTCATGCATCCAAAGAAACATGATCGCCTAAGCATGTATCACTTATAGTACTTAACAGACTGACTGGATTGGCATATAGATTCCATCGTTTTATTGTTGAAAGTTAAATAAACTCTTAAAATCGTTTCTGATCTCACATTTCTTACATGTCAGGCTCTCTTCCAACATTTTGCTTTTCTTTTCATGCTCTCTTTTACCCAACGTAAAGAAATTTTCTTGCCAGCCATCAGCATGGCTGGTGTAAGTCTTCTTGAGAGCAAAACACTTCACCTCCTTGGTCTCACTTTTTCAACCGACATAAAGTAGAACAAATGTATGAGATCTATAGTTTCAACTACTGCTAGGATAGTTTGGTATCTGTTTCAGACCAGAAAGTAATCTCGTAATAATTCATCTTGAACATTTATAAACTTACCATTAGTCCATGTATTAATATTGTTGCTATATCTGGCCAGGTGCTACTGATGTTGTCATTCTCAACAAAATCCAAAGAAGGCTCTGCAAAGTAATCTGTCCTGACACTGCATCTCGAATTTAGTCACTTTCACATCGCCATGGAATGGCTTCCCTCGGTCTTTTCTGCAAATATTTTGATGACTACGGCACTGACATGCTTTTTATCCCTGGTTCCCAGTCTACGTGTATTTAAGCGTTCTACTAAATCGACAAATATATCCCACAATTTTAGCGTTGAAATGGTAAAGTGTAACCGTCACTACTACTTCTCTAACAGTTTCTTTTCTCGCATTTCTCACTTGTGGATATTCCTTTTGTTAACTTACTTCCCTGATTAACTACAATCTCGACAAATATAAATGCAACGTCAATTGACATCTTCTATTTTCTTGGATCTCGTTCTTGTTTTATCCTTTCCTCAATACACTCCTGTACCCAGCTTTTCCTCTCTCTGTAACGAACTGCACACTAGTGACGATACAACCTTGCTTGGGGTGAAATGATTAAATAAACAATAGAAAAACGATCTTCAAATATTTAGATGCAATATTAATCTTCACATGTCTTTTGAAACCTTTTTTTTTGTTTTCATTGCTCTTTCTCCTCAGTAACGTTTTCTCACTTTTAATTTCTTGTGTCTTCGTGACGTCCTGTTTGGATGAAATGATTAAAAAATGTAATGTTTTGAGTAATGCTTATTTAACATTTCTCCACAATGGAGCACCCATTTCCGAGCAGACAAGACGCACAAAGAGAGAGAAGGGAGAGTGAGACTTTGATTATTGCTTTTTATAATGACATTATTGCAAAGCGAATACTAGCCACCTAAGCTGGAACCTAATATAGATCACCTGTTCCATTAATGCAAAGATTGCAGCAAGGCGTGCCTGTTTTCTTTGATCAGTTTGCATGATCACGATTCAGGATAAAATACAAAGAACCACGTATCGTTTGGTCACTAACATTTCAATTTTTGCCAGGCGCGAAAACGCAAGATCGCAAATCCATTTCATTTAAGCACGAATCTCAATCGATCTTTCGAAATATCAATTAAAAGGAACTGAAAAACTAAACAAAGAAAACGAATAGTATTTGTTCGACGATTCATTTTGTTAAGATGCAAGATTCTTTTAAAATTATAAAATCGATTCTTGTAACTCTTCTTCTTTTTGAGGGCCCAAGGCCCCTAATTTAAATTTAGACAAGAATGGACAGCTTAAAGATTTGAGCGCCACAGAGATTTACACTTTGGTAATTTAAATAATAGAAATTAAATCTCGAAAAAGATTGAAAACTTCTTGTTGGTTAAAGAATCAATAACTTATCAGCAAGCAAAAGTGAAAAAAAAACACAACTGCATTTTAAGTTTAGCGCAGGCAGATTTGTTTAGAAAATAATTAATGTGAAGCGAAAAAAGTGGACAGACAGATTGATAAATCGATAGATAGAGACAGACAGACAGATATACTGTTTTTGATGAAGTATAAGACATCTGTTTAATTTAAATATTAGCGAATTCTGAAGTTAATCGAGGCAGAAGCACTGTTAAATAATAACCTACAATAATATAAAACACCGAATACATGTTTAGCCATCTATTTTGTGGGAAATTGTTCTTCAAATAAAGTAGCCACGTATATAGCATGCTTGATTGATTGATTGTAAGAATTTTATTTCTTGAGATAATAATAGTTTAATGATAATAGTCTTACTGATTAACTTTTAACTTAAAAAAAGCGGGTTCATAGATTTCCAAAGGTTATTTGCAAGTAAGTGAACATCACAAACACAACGGGAATTGAAACTCGGCACCTCAATTAACAATACCGTGTCTTTATACTGTACACCACCCATAGAGCCAAACAGATTTGTATTCTTAAGCTCTCAACTTTGACTTTGCTTAACTTTCGAGATTGTACAGAAACTTGCATTTAAACGTTATGTCGCTGTAAGCAACGTATATATAGGTACATGAAGAAACAAATTAAGATATAGTTAGTTTCTAAGCGTAGCTCAAATTTGGCACAAGTATGAGGTATTCGGTGAAGATCGAACTGTCTACTCAACTGTAGTGATTCTAGAAAGCCAAGCTTGCTAAGAATTACACTACGGTCATGTGCGTTGTGGTGCAGTCAGTCACGTCTCTCTCGAAAGAGACGTGACTGACTGACTGCCAGAATATCTTTCCCGCAGCAGGTTGCCAATATTTTCTGCGGCATACTGGTTGCCAACAAAGGCTATAGAGCCCCATCTGTCTTGCTATTTTACCCAAAGCTGGAAGGAGAAGCTACAGATTCATACCCTTCTCAAGTCTATCTGCGCGGATATGAATGCAACGAATTAAACTGAAATTTGATTTCACGTTCCTAGTTGATATCCACTGCACCACAACGCACATCTGTTAGTAATCAGATTACCATATACAATGCGTCTTCATTTGGTAAGAGCGACGGTTTGTAAATAGCAAATACAAATTATATCCTCTATATATATACAGTAGCGGGCATAAAGATCAGAACGATGTTAAGAAAAAGTCTAAATGTTTAATAACTTTTTGTTTTAAAGCTTCATAGAACATTTAATCAAGAAAAAAAGGATATAAAATTTAAATTACATAATTCCAAAATATAAACCTTAATGAACATATCTTGATAAAGTTATAAGAATAATTATGTAACATTAAAAAAATAGACGATCAAAAACAGCAGAATGATTAAATAAATCCATAAGATTTAATAATTATTTTGCATTATTGAAAATCTTGTGTTGTCATGTGAGACGCAACGAGCTGTGGTCGATTTTTGCCTCCAGCATGCACGCACGTGATCGCCAATCCTCCACACAAGCAACATAGACGACTGCTACTATAGTTTGACGCGAACTGATCATTACAACCAACATTATTGTAATCTTTGATAATGGCTGATTTTAGCCAAACACTCAGAAAGGTTTAAATAAAAAAGTATCAATATAGTGATTTTCTTTCTTCTTTCAATGATAATGCTATTAAGCTTATCAAATGATATGAAAAAATTTACAAAAATAGATCGACAAATCTTGTCTATATTATTTAATGAAACATGCATCAATGAAAAAATGCTACCTAAATACACACACACACAATATATATATATATATATATATATATATATATATATAATTTAAAGTAGATATAAAAAGCGTCAAATGTTATTTCAATAAGAATAGAATTCGTCTCCGTTTAGGAATATATACGCGTGTATGTACGTATGTTTAACTATCTACGAACGTAGATATATGGCTAGATGAACAATTAAGAAGCATTTATTTTTCACGCTTATAATCTTTTAGACATAATGGTTTTCTTTCTGAAGTCATTTCATTCAAGAGTAAATATCTATCTCATAGATCAAAAATGAAACTGAATATCTCCAATGAAATCCCAGCTAATAACACTGAGTTAGTCTACAGATACATTGGTAGCCAGAACGTGTGGAAAAGTGATCGGTGAAACCGAAGAATGGAAACCTTTCAAAATCCTTTATTTTTTGGGTGGTATTTCGTCAACCGAACAAATATATATCAGTGTTCTCTCATCCTCAAAATAGAGTTCAGTCCACGAGTTCAACCCACTGATATCGATCTATACACGGATATGCAAGTAGCTTTGACAATAAAAATTGGCAGCTCTCACAAAATATGCCATCAAAATAATATCTGTAACTCAGAACCATAAATAATTGGTAGAACTTCTCATCTCATGTTCAGTTCTTAGAGAAAAAATTGCTGACTCTTTGCAGACCAAAGTTACTTCAGATGTTTTTGTAAGCAAATAAATCTTTTTAAAACACTATATTTAATGACATAACGTTCTTATTCTAATTTCGGATAATATTTGGGATTTATTAGGAGCTGAAAACTACAAGAAAAGTGGAGAGCCATGATAGCGAAACAACTGAAAGGACACGGTACGTAGAAGGTTATGACAGTTTTATGGAGTTACATGTGCCAGTAGTCGAGGGCGTTTGCTTAACCATTAGATTAGCAAACACTTCTACTTCACATGTAAGACTCAGGGATATACTGGAGCCATGTTTTTGAAAAATAAAAACAAGTTTTAGCTTAAAAATTAATCACTTCTAAATCTGATTTTACAATGGTACCGCAATAATGCAGGACAGTAAAACTGAAGGTATATAAAAAAAATGATCAAGTAAGTATTTTGGTAGACACATCTTGTATACGAGCTAGAAATTCCACATATTTTACAACCGAACAAATTTGATATAGCATTTCAGTTTTCAATTTCAACAAAACTTGATGAATCCTCTTCAGCATATTTCCATGGATAGTATTATGTATTCTAAGTTATACTCAAATAATTTAACTTTTCTGAAAACAGCTTGATTGCAACAGGCATAACATTTGGGGACTTTCCCTGATCTCGGAAGAAACCCACATCCGATTCTGACAATACTGTGTTCTGGAAGTATGACCAAGATAATCGATATATACAACAAAATGACGCCAGTAAATATTTAACTAAATATGATCCAATTTATTGCACAAATTTTCTTAAAGAATCCATCGGTGGTTTCTCGTCCCTGCCCCACACAAAAAAAAAACTCATTAAAATGTTTTTATGTCATTCAAAGAATTAAGTTTTTACAATTGAGATTATTTTGTAAGGATGGTAATAAGTAAAACTCCGAAGGAACAATGTCTAGTAAATATGGTGAGTTGAGTAACACATCCCAATCAAGCCACCACAATGTTTACCGGGTTGCCAAATAAACGCGAGTTTTAGCATTATTCTTATGCAAATAAACCTATTTCCTATTCGACACAGATAAATGTACAAAAGATTGAAGTTGGCAAACATGCAGGCCATAGAACCCGTCCTCTCCAATTTACTGGTAAATTTCAGGCAGTGCATTGCGGAAAATGAGAATAAAAAATGCTGCTGCCTCCTCATCTTTGGGTTTAAGTTATAATAACAAACTTACATTTTAATATGATCTTTAAAAAATTGGAAGTAATTGGGTTATAGAAATTGTGTTACCTTCCTTGATGAATTTAATGTCAACATCTGAAAATTAATCAGACAACTGGATGAAGACATACTGAGATATACTGCATATATATATATATATATATATATATATATATATATATATATATATATATATGTATTGTTTAGACAATTTATTTTACCAGGAGTAATTAATATGTGTGTGTGTGTGTGTGCTAAGAGATGTCTAATCAGTATTTATTCATTCAAATAAGTTTAAATGTGTTAAAATAACTAATCTTTGAATCTGATGAAGATGGTTTTAAAAATAATGGGTATACCATGTTCAGATCCTGTGAGAAATCTGGAAGTTTTAAAGACAATATGCACAACATGGAAATTTATACTTAAATTAAAACAGGAACAAATGAAATTTTCATGACGCCTAATGAGAAAGGATTTAATTTGATTTGTATTTTTATGGTTTGCATATTAGAAGGAGACTTTTTGCAATTGAATATTGCATAAACCTTTTTTGAGAACAACATGGTTTCTTCCTTATACGAATCCTGCTACTTAACCCATAGATGGTTGAAGGAGATGATTTCATGCCCCTTTTAAATGTAATTGCTTGTAAGTTAATGTAGGAAACAAGAAAGTATTTTGAACTCAGATCTCTGATTTTTTTTCGAACTGCTTCCTTCCACACCACCCTAGCATTCGGTGAGGAAAGAAGGTTTTGAGAATTTCATAATTACAGGTCATATTGAAAACAATAGAAGAGATAAAAAGCAATTAACGAAACTGAAAGGATGACCAGATACAGACGAAAGTCGACAGTAAATGTTAAAATAATTACTAAGAGAAAGAATACACTGGAAATTATGGAAAGCCATTAACATCTAGTATCAAAAGAGTTTAGCACAAATATATCACATAATCTTGGAGATGTTTGGAACAGAAATAAGTTTTCAAAGACATATACTGTATGCACTATCTCAATACATAGTTATCGACTTTCATATGAATGTCATGCATGGGACCAAGCCATTCAGAAAAATATACACTATCAGCTGTAGACAATCGCTTTCACATAAAAATGGTTAAAAATATCTTTGGTCGAATATAACTTGAAGAGAATCATTCATCTTCGAATGCTGTGTGCTGGCGTTCTAGAATCACAAAGACCTGTCTTGTTTAACAAAAACCACATCGTATGTAGACTTTCAACAGCAACAACTGAAATGGATAGCTCATGTAACTTAAAGAGAAAATAATGACATAAGATGGTAATGATCCAAATTCGAATAAATCTTAAGAAAAAAGTCCATTAAAAAAAGCGATAATACCTAATAATAGCTAATGAAAATGAGAATGATATTTTGCTGAAAAATTGTTTTAGTTAACTGGCCGCTCGATCAACGAATAGCGAATGTTTCCTTATAAGAAAAAGTCTAATATTACCATTACCTTACCATGCACAAGTTTTATTTGTCTATTGAAACACTTGAACTCCAGTGAAAAGAACTCCATACCAAAAGTCAGTGTTAAAACTAAACAAAAGTTATTTGTCTATATTTCTGAGATGAGGTAGTATTTACATTATTCGGACTATTGTGCTCATCTTTGTTACCTCTTGTACGATGTTTCGGCCGTTGTACGCTCTGGCTTTATTTACGAGCTAGGTATTTTCAACCAAACCATATATTACAATCAAGGACACATGGCCCTGTGGATATAGACGTTGGTTAGTTCCTGTGACTTGACCCAAGCAGTTGTGAGTTCAATACCAGGCTACGACAGTAGTGAGCAAGTAACTTACAGGGTTAGAGGGAGATAATTCATGACTTCCAGAAGAGGCTCAAGACAAGGAATGGAGTTCATATACCTCAGTAATAAAGGGTTCGGTTCGAAATTCCTAGCAGCTGCAGAAGACTGGAGCGTATAACGGCCGAAATCTCGTAAAGATGGCCACAATGATGAAGGCAATAGACCGAATAATATAAATACTGTAAACAAAAGGTCGCTGAAACATGATTTTAATAAAATCTGAAGTATTCTTCTCGAGACACAACTAAAAATCAATGAGAACTCGGATATCCGAGTTCAAATTCCAACTGTGCTTCGTTGCATTCACTTACACGCAAACACCCTTGAGGAAAATATGAATTCATCAATGGGAAGAATAGCAGTATAGATCGGTTTCTATAGCCTTGGTTGTCAACCAGTCTACCGCATAAAGAAATGTCAACCTACTGCGAAAAAACATTCTGCCTACTCAGACACGGACCGAAAGAGAATAGTTTCTTTCTTATTCAATTTTTACTGCCCCCCATCCCAAAAAAAAGAATATACAATCGACGTCAAACCACTAATGAACTCTGTTCTTGGTTCTCTTCATGTATACTCTCTAGCTAATTGTAAATCATTTACTAAAGACTTTGTAGGATTTAAAATAATTCTTCACCACAGGGCTGCGTAGAGAATTTTGAACATTATCAAGCCTGAACAGTTGGGTCTGGACAATTCAACCCCAATGATGCTAGCAGCACATCATTTTCAGTCTGATTTGGCTGTTGTAAAATTTGAGTATAGGAAGAGGCGTTAGTCACACACTGGCGTAAGTAGAATATCCTGACCAGCTTTCAGCAACATTTTGCGATTGATCGTATATATGAGTTCTAACTGATTTCTGAAGTGAACTTATGTTTTAACAGACATTCAAAGCGATATGCTCCTTTGATAGAACATTCATTCATCATGATACACGAAAATTCTGGGTTTGCTTGGTGAGGATGGAATGTTTGTCGTTAAGTTTTAAAGGTATTGAATGGGACCAACCAGTTTTCCGTCATTGAGTTGTTAGAACTAAACCATAAGATATATCAGCTGCCAGGCCAGAGGAGAGAGATCAGCTGCCAAGATCTGGTCCTCTAGAATTTCATCAAACGTATGACGTATTACCTGCAAAGATATCCATTAAAGATAGAGCGGGGAGGATTTTAGGCATATTGTTAATATAAAAGTAAAAGTGGGTAGGGCCGAGAAGAGAGATTTTGATATCCCGGGACATACACACTGGACATTAACAACAATTTCAGTGAAAATAATCTCGGTATTCCTTAACGAATGCATCGTACATATTTTCTTAGCAAAACATTCAAAAGCTGATGGAACATTATTGACGAATTTTTTCAAAACATCGTTAGTGTTTAACTTCATGCGCGATAAATGAAATTATTTTGAATATACAATTTAAAAGTTTTAAAATATTTAACATTTTTATTTAAACCAATGCATGAAAATTTTGAAATGTTTATAAATATTTTACCATCAATTTGTATTTTCTATTTTCGAGAAGTTAATATTACAAACAATATTTTAAAGTTTTTAGCCAAATCTAATAGTAAATTTATTTATTTTATTTTATTTTTTGTAAAATAAAATATATTTTATTTCGGATTTGTAATATTATAATTCCGCGAATAACTGTGAACAAATATTTTTGTTCTTTTTTCATGGTAATTGAATAGATTTTAGTTAGCCAATGGCATATGATAAGTCGTGACTATAATAACAAGCAGTAGTCATTTATTTTGATTACTTGAGGGGTGAATTTACATCAAAGAAAATATATCTGCTCAATGCTTACGTTTAAATTCAATACTCTATTTACTAACTACAAAGATAAAAATACATTTATTCAATTTCAATAATTAATTGAATTTTTGTTGATTTAACAATTTTTCCTCTATAAGAAAATTGATAATTATTTCTATTGATTTTTCAAATTTCTATTTTAAAACAACAGCTATTTAGTTTCTAACACACGCGTTTCTATTCAATGTAAACACTTTTTATATATGAATGTTCTTTTCATTCTTTTGAAATGTTTTCATTGATTTATTGAATTCACTTTACAGATTTGTAGATTTGGGACTATAAGTCATAATCATGCACAGAATCATGTAATCACCAAACATGTACGGGTTCATATATATATAAGATGTGGTATTGCTATTATCATTTGCTTTCCTTTGATTTCTGGTATATACACATTTATTTTCGGTTTCCAACCAGAGACCTAATGTCATAAATGGCATCATGACGTTTCCTTCTGAAAATTTTTGAATGAAAGAGAAGATCACACATATTTCACGTCGATAAAGTTCTTCGTAAGGTGTGAAATGCAATTGCGAGTGCAAATACATCTTTCTTTAAGGATTGAGATACCAGGAACCTTTTCAGTAAGTCTGAAGGAACAGTTTCTAATCAACCAACGGGCTTAAACTACAATTAAAATTGTTGATGTTCTCATGTGCCACATTTTTTGAGATTTAGTGTTCAACCTCCTTGTATTTTGATGGTTTTTGAAGATCTTCAAAAATGCATTACAGTCTGCAGGGACCCTCGTGTTAATAAGAAGGCATATTCTGTTCTTGGGATATTTTATCACAATGTGTTGGCGATTAGCATTGATTGTTCTGTCCATGGGTTTTTTAAAATCACATAAAATGATGACAGGTCCTATCTTTGTAACAGAGTCTTGTTGATTTTCTTACCAATTTCTTGCAGTTTCCTTTCTGTAAAATATTGCAGACTTTCCAATGGGGGTATTCGCATAATCTGTCATACAGGATTATTATTATTATGTCATTTTTCATCATATTTCGATTTCTGCTTTGGTCTCACTACCAACCAAGTCTGCGGGGAGACCTAAGGCAGGTAGTGCCGTGTTGTTATGGCTCCATTTCATGTTTTTCTATCTTCCCTATCATCCCCAGCATTACATAGATAAAGTTTTCCTTAGTGTGTGGGCTGTACTTAATAAGACAATTTTTTGTATATCTCTTAAGCTGGGGTTTCCAGGGATTCTTTCAATGTGTTGTTTTGTTCCATTTTTTATCATTCCAAGTGCACCTACTATCACTGGCACTACTCTTGTTTTCAATTTCCACATTCTTTCTATTTCAATTTCCAGGTCTTTATATTTTGACAGTTTTTCAAATTCCTTGATTGCTATGTTACAATCCGCTGGACAAGCCATATCAATTAATAGACAAGTTTTCTCCTTCTGGTTTTTAATAATAATGTCTGGCCTGTTTGCTTCAATTTTTCTGTCTGTGTAGATGGTGTAATCCCATAGAATGGTTACATCTTCTATTTCTGTAACCGGTGCTGGGTGATGTTCATACCAGTGTTTGCCTACAGCTTTTCCAGAATGTTTGCATATTGCCCAATGTAAATATTGCCCAACACTATCGTGGCGATTTTTATATTCGTTTGGGGCAAGCACAGAACAGCCTGAGATTAGGTGGTCTATTGTTTCTTGGTGTTTATCACAAAACCTGCATTTTGGATTCATATTATTATGCATAATATTTGCCTGAAAGTTTCTCGTGAAAAGACTTTGGTCTTGTGCTGCAAGAATAAATCCTTCAGTTTCGGGCTTTAATCCAGATGCACGTAACCATCGATGAGTATTAACTTTGTCAACATTTGATTTATTGGCACGTACTGGATATTGGCCATGCAGAGGTTTGTCTTGCCAGCGCTGTTTCATCTGTTCAAGAGCTTTATCTTTGGCTTTCATTTTCATATTCTTTGCCACAATAGTCGGCTCTTGGCTTCCGTTCTGCTTTTCTACAGAATCTACTAACTGTAAATCTTGTTTGAATTTACTGCCTTCTTTTATTATTGAATATTTTTTCTTTCTTTCTTCATGTTGCCTTACTAATTGTAACATCCAATCCTTTGTTGTTTCTATGTATGTTAGTAAGCCAATAGTTGTTGTCTTGTATGACAATTCCAGCTGAATAAGACCTCTTCCACGTTCTTTACGGGGTATGTATAGACGGTCTACATCAGCCTTTGGATGATGCATCTTATGCTTAGAAAGAAGCTTTCTTGTTTTAGCATCCATTCGCCTGATGTCGTCTAGAGTCCAGTTTAAGATGTTAAAGCTATATTGGACAACTGGGATTGCAAGGCTATTAATGGCCATAACTCTGTTCTGTGAATTTAATTCAGTTTTTAATATCATTCGTAGCCTTCTATAGTACTCTTTACGCACTATTTCTTTCATTTTTTTATGGTGAATGTTTTCGCTCTCATTTACACCTAGGTATTTATAAGCTTCTTCTGGTTTCTTCCAGCTCATTATCATTCTTAGCATACAACTTTAAGTCATCCATGTAAAATAGATGGGTTATTCTCTTTTGTCCTATTTTATAACCACATTCTGTCTTATTAAGTTGACTGGTTAGTGCTATTAATGATATGCAGAATAGTAAGGGAGATAAAGAATCTCCTTGAAATATACCTCTTTTGATGTTTATTTCATCTGACTTACAGGTTCGATTTACAGGTTCCAGTAAAGGTTTGTTTTCCATATAGACATGCACTGTTTGATGAAATTGATGATGACGGATGATATCTTGTATATATTTAAAGTCTTTAAAACCCAGCAATGTGGCACACTATCGAATGCCTTACGATAATCTATCCAGGCACTACTAAAAATTTTCTTTGTACTGTAGCAGTTTCCCGGGATCATTTTGCTAATAAGCAATTGGTCTTTAAATCCGTAACAGCCACGTTTGCACCCTTTTTGTTCAAGCGGTAACAAGTCATTTCTTTTCTAAGAATAAATATGTCTGTTTTGTGAAAAAAGATGTTAATAGTTTATATGTTGTCGGAAGGCATGTCATTGGTCTGTAGTTTTTCGGGTTGTTTGTGTCACTATTCTTGGGTAGAAGAAATGTAATTCCTTTAATCATCCATGCAGGAACTTTAGTGGGATCGTCAATCATGCATTAACGTTCTTTTGCTAGTTTTTATGTGCTGTATTTAAATAATATAACCAAAAGTTAGGAATTGTATCTACACCTGGAAATTTCCAATTGTGTGCTTTTTTAGTGCAAATTTAACTTCCTCTTCTGTAATTCCATCCCATGTCTGTTCTGGTTTATTTTTTATTCGTTCTATCTCTTGTGCAATCGAATCTACTTCTTTGTTATGTTCTTTAGGGTAAGCCCATATTTCTCCAAGAACTGTGCAACTTCTTCCATTATTTTTTTTTTTTTTTGGTGGGGGAGGACTGTCACTTCAATTCTTTCCTTATTTATTTCCCTGTAAAATTTCTTTGCATCGGTTTGATAAATCTTGATTTGTCTGTAGAATATGATCTTTTCTCATAGCGTCTTATACTGAACCTTCTGTTGTATTGTTTGCTTTATTTTTTCCTTAGTTGATAGGACTTCATTTTCATTTCTAATGTTGTATTTTCTTTCGACTCTTCTGCTTTTCCTCGTTCTTACATTTATTCCTGTAGTCAGTTCATCCAGTACTGATAGTTCACTTCTAAGTTGTTCGATTTCTTTTTTTATTTTTATTTTCGAAGGTGGGTCTTCATGTCTGTGAGACTGCATTGTTTTTAATTTGATGATCAATGTTTTAGTTGCTTCTATTGCTGATTGCTTCATTGAGGTTTATATGAGTGTCTTCATCCAAAATTAATTTGAGTGCTGCATTGTAGAGCTTAATGATTCGGAGTGTATGCTTTGTTGGTTGTAATTTTGGGTGCTGTTCATTGCACATCCTCCATTGTAATATTTTGTATTTGACTTATATGGTTCTTGATTTCTTCCTTGGCTTCTTGTATACTGTTCTTATTTTCCGTCAAATAATTATGTTCAATGTCTTCTGAACTCGTTTTATTTTCGTCTTGTCTCTGACTCAGATCACACCTTTCCAGCACTTTTAAACTTGCAGCATTATCTTCACAGTGATTTGTGTGTATCACGGTTTCTACATTATGACCTGTGTTTTGTTTCATGTTATTACTTTTATTATTATTATTATTATTATTATTATTATTATTATTATTATTATTATTATTATTATATGTACATATTTTATACACCTTTCAAGATACTGCATCCTATCGAGAAAGATATTTTATTTAACGTTGGTTGTTTTAAACTGAGGCTTTCAAAATATGGTATCCTTTCTTGCTGTAAATGCTGTAATGTGATTTGGTGTTATCAATTATGCCTTGAATTAATACCTGTATTTTGAATATTAGTGACATCATTATAATTATGGAAATATGATTGCTACAAAGAAAACGTAACGGAAAATTACTAAGTAGAAGTACTCATGCATTCTGTCATACTTATAGCCTTCTGTATCAATCTCGAAAGACGACAACTCGCGGCCATTTTAATAGTGAGGCTGAAAAACAGATGTTATTTTGCGTTTGAGAACGCTCAAAAATTATTTCAATATAAATTAGTGTTTATTTCCTCTTTATTTTACGTCATTTCTATTAATAGAAGAAAAAAGGAAAGTATAATGCATGAAATTTTTATGAACATCACTCAAACCGAATTATAAATTTAAAACCTGTAACAGCTCATGGGGCTTTACAATACACATGGACAGAAAATTCAAAGCAAATCTATCAGACTTCGTGATGAAAGACCACAAAAATAGAATAGATTTTTTTTAAAAATTTACATGGATGTTTCTGCAGATTTAATGTATCTTTAAATTAACAAAAATGATAAAAATTACGAGGAGCCTGAAATTGAAATCTCAGAGTCCTCAGGCCATGTAGGGATATCAACAAATACCGTTGTAGTTAGAGCCCTCGAGTTGATTGGAAACTGTTCCGATAAAAGCCCAAGTCTTAATGAAGTACGAAAAATTGAACTCACAAGTAAATCACGCATATTTTACACTTAAGCAAAATATGTGTGATTAGGTGCACAGGGGAAGATGTGTGATTATGATCACTATTTTGCATCCTTCTGTTTGTTTTTTGCGAACCCTCTATCTTTCCAATCATTTACCAAATCTCGTTACCTGATCTACTCATCTTCTCTTCCTGTCTTCAATATCTCCTGAATGTGTCTAATTTTCAAGGCTTCTTTTTCTTAAAATATCTTCTCGAAATTTTAACTTTTTTCTGATTCTATTTAGAGTTACCGTTTTTGTTTGTAATTTCTTTAAAACTTTCTTGATGCTCTCCCGTTTCGTTCAAAGAATTTCAAGCATTTTTTGTAGAACCACGAATCGTATTGCCGCAAGTTTAATTTTTATTCGTGAGGAAACTGTCCAACATATAGGAAGGTTGATAATACGTAGCAGTTTCGTGCGTTTCCCTTTGTTTCTGGTGATATTATCGTGCTTAGTAATATTTTGTTTCGTTTTTGGAAGACAGTTTTTGCTCCCACCCCTAACCGACCCCGGATTTTATTGCAACACTTGCCGTCCTTTGTTAAAGAATTCACCAGATATTTAAATGCTTGTACTTGTTTCATTTAGACATCTATATTTCATAGTAGACATGAATTTTCTTTTTCGAATTAATGTCAGTTAAACTGACAATATTATCTTACTAGAATCAGCTTAGTTGGGACGAATATTGTTGAGCTAGGGACTAACGAATTACAGTAGTCTGTAAAACAAAGTTACTACGGTAGAAACAAATCTTATGCTCTTTAGATTTGCAGATTTTCTGCAAACCTAGAATTCTAGGTGGATCTGCATTCCTCAAACGCGTAGTTTCGTATCTATTTATTCCTGCAATTGGCCCAACCCACAAAGACAGCTTCGACTTCCATCCTTTCGAGATTTTAATCTCTTGGCTATATTTGTTTTCTCTGTACACCACTCTGCGACCCTTCCTATCATTCTCAATTCCATTTTTGAATGATCGCTTCTATTTTTGAAGAGTATTGTGACAGTCGATTCATCTACTTCCTCTTCTCTTTCCACTTTTGTCGTCCGCAACAAAAGTCAATTTCAGACGACGAATATCAATTCCAAATATAAATCCTTTTCTGATTTTCTTATTTAAAGTTTCGTGTGTTGTACACAAAATAAAATAATGAAAAAATAAATGAAAATAAAATAATGAAAAAATAATGAAAAAAAAAGAATCAACGATTAATTGTGCAGTCATTAATTTTGAGATAAAATAATTGGTCTTTCATGGCCTCTCCCATCAAACGAACTTCATAAAAATTCAAAGAGCTTTTAACGGAGGTTTTGCTACAAAAATGATGTATGTCTAGGAATACAGCATGTGATCACCTACTTTTGTCTAGGTAATTCCCGTGGAACAGGTGTCGGTCGCTTAATTATGTCACTTCCTACATTGACTAAAGCGCACAATCAATTTCAGCCGGTTTACGA
Source organism: Ascarosepion bandense (assembly GCA_037127315.1). NCBI lineage: Eukaryota > Metazoa > Mollusca > Cephalopoda > Sepiida > Sepiidae > Ascarosepion > Ascarosepion bandense. Next base: position 1,497,344 of record JBBBDQ010001349.1, read on the forward strand.
AAGCTAAACCGACAGTTTGCATCTTTTTAACCCAGTCATGATCCGGCCTGGAGCTAAATCAGCCTCAACCGCAAATGACATTTCCATGGTTCCTTTTCCCTTTGAGAATATATATTCCCCTGAAAGAAATTCCGGATTGCAGAAAACTTAAGACTAAACGTTCCCGTTTCGTGGGATATGTCCTCGCCTGGACATAGTAGATGAATCCGTCCCATTTGAAACTAGAGTCATAAAAATGGCATCTTCATAAAACGGAAAAATCTTCATATTATATGTAAGAGCTTTATTCTTTTTTCTTTAAGCTTGACTATATAGATATATCATATATTATTGTCGATTTTGTACACGTGTACATTTGTATATAGAGTTTTGTGTATGTCTTAGTAGTATAAAAGTCTCCCTAAAAAAGAAGCATGTTTTCATTTCTTTTCTTTTCGGCCATTCAATTCTGTTGCGTTGTTATTATATCATGGATAAAGTAATGCTCATAATGGGGTAAATATTTGGGAGAATAAATATTTCTTCCATATTTCTCCCGTTATAGATGAAGAATCAAGTCAAGGCACTTGTACAAGAGATTTTCCGTATTCTGATGTCATTCAAAACTAGCTGTTTTCTATAAAAAATTCCTCAAAAAATATATTTAAAATGGATATTAAAAAATATATGAAAAAGTTAAATATCAGGTAGGAAAAGTAATGCTGTAGAATAGACTCTGTGACCAGACATAATCACGTTTTTCCTAGTATTTTTCATAATTCGCACTTCAAATTACAAATAGCAAAAGAACAAAATTCAGTACTTTTATAAATGTAATAGCAGACTCCATTTGACATTCAAATTCAATATATATTGTTCCTCTAGGCAAGGCACAACAAATATACTCATATGACGTGATTGCTTAAAAATTAAATTAAAGGTATGATTTTGAAATTCGTAACATACAGTACTTACTTGACAATATATATATATATATATATATATATAGCATTTTAAGAAAGGAATCATAATATTAATAAAACTGGATAAAATATCACAACGGTTATGTTTTAAGACGTCTTTTGACCGACTTGTCTTCTGAAAAAATCATCGGTAAATTAAAAGCAACTAGCAAGAAAACAAACTGAGAAGGTGGATAAAAATTTCCCAGCCCGTTAATAGCTTCCCCGAGGTTGGGAACACTTAAAATGACTGGAATATATGCATTTAAAGGTAATCATCTTTTAAGTGTTCACTAAGAATGCAACAGTTGTTAATAAATGGAACTTAACCGTAATGCCTGTCACAAAGAGATGTATTTTGTATTCTTCGTCTTTTTTGTAATCATTTGACCTCAAGGAAGTCGATAATGCTACTAAGACTCAAAAATCTACTGCAAGTGAAATAGAAAGAATTAATATTAGAAGAAACAGGAAACACACTCCTAAACAGGATAAGCCTGAATGCTTTTTCAAAAAGATGGGGAAGAATTTGAACCGGGCATTAAACAAAGACATTTACTCCTACATCAAAAAATAAAATAATAAAAATTAAACTGTAAATAAAATGAGACATTTTAGGCGGAGACTTAGCATATAAAAAATAATGATAAAAAATGGAAGCAAAAATAAAATAAAATAAGTTGAAATTATGAACACCAAGATGGCGGTAGGGTTCCAGATGTAAAATTATTTGTATTTTTGTATGAAGCTTAGGAATTTATCAGGGTATTATTAACTTTTAAGTTAAGATAGCTCTTGTCAACAAAAATATCGAGCGGAAAACTAATTTACTTTTGACACGACAGAGGTGTTCGTCTTCCATTTTATTTGATTTTGGAACAAAAGACACCTTTTAGTAAGTATGAAAATTAAAACCAAAGTATTAATGCAACGTGCTGTTACAATATTTTCTCGCCGACCATCGATCATAAGAACCGGGTTCGAATCTCAACAGGGTCAATTTTTTAGGGAGTTCGCTTCTTGATGTTATTAGTCTGGCTAAGGTGATCCGAGCGCCTGGTATCATTGGAAAGTGCTTGAAAACCATACGACGGGTTGAATCAAACCTTATTAATTAAATTGGACTTACGGAACTGTTTAAAAACAGACTTCTGGTTGTGCTAACGCGACGGAATGTGTCCAACATACTCACCTCGTTCAAACGCATTTATTTATCTATTTAATTTTTCGTTGGAAAGTGGTAAAAGTTCTAATGAATATTTAATGTTTTTCATCTTTTAGGCAAAAGCAATTTACTGCTTTTGCAATTATCATCATTGGATTGTTAAATATTGCACAATTAACAAGCAACTTATGTATCATTTGCTGTTGGATGATTTTGTTTCGCAACATATCAAACTATGTGTTATTTAATGCCCAAACGAATCCTTTTGAATACAATCTTATGCCTCTAACTACACTTATTTTGTTGATTTTCTAAGTGTAGCTTAAGTGTGGCACAGGGTTGAATTTATTCGTAAATGATGTAGCGAGACACACTTGTTAACCATTGCACCCCGCCGAGGTAACCGACTATATTCATTATGTACATTTTGTTATACTTTCAGAAGACCTAATTACAGTGGCGATCTTTCGTTGTGAAAGGGGTCTTCTGATGGAGTGACGACATTCAGTAAATGTACTTTGAACTGTTGTCTGCGACAAGCAATGTAGAGTGTTTACATACGATCGTAGATTCAAGCTGCGAAATCTTATTTTAAACATTCAACAGTTCAACAGTTCAACATCAACCATAATTTCTGATTCAGGTTTTAGCGATTTATCATCAGTTGCACAAGATTCTATTATTGCTTCTGTAGTACAAATCACAAGAAAATATTCAGAGGAATGAAAAAGATCAGATTTGGTGAAAACAGTGTACTTTACTATATGCTTCCTCTTAAATCTCTTTTGCCTGTAAAGCCGTCTCGATTTTTCTTGGCATGGATTACACACTATTCCAATGAAAGAAATTTAACGCCATTATTATTAATACGAGTTCACCCCTGTTGTCAAAAATAACTTGCATACATATATATATATATATATATATATATATATATATATATATATATATATATATATATTTCCCTGCTCGAAGACATAATTATTGCAAAAAATAAAATAAGGCACAGTTAAAGAGAATAAATGCGGTAAGGACTTTCATAACTGTTAGTAAAGAGAATAAACTGAACCAACGCTGCCTCGCTTTTGTCTCTCTGCATGAGCACGACAGAATATATATATATATATATATATATATATATATATATATATATATATATATATATATAAATTAACCTCGTGATCCAACAAGCCTACCAAGGTTTCACCTAAACGGATCTTCAGGGAACGTTGGCTTATTCTGCTCTGCTTAGGTATTGAGCGCTTTTTTGTTATTGATTACTTGTCTCGGGTTTTTCTTTGGGCTATGTACTGGCTTGGTCCAAATCGCTTTGGCTGATGTTCATGTGCTTAGCTCGTTCTTGTTTTACAACAATTTTTTCCTTCCGCATATATACGCGGAGAGTTTTTCGAAACGAGTATAGTGATAAATTTGCATTTATATATATATATATATATATATGTAACACAACGGTCTTTATTATAATAAGAACGATTCTAGATTGATTGGGTGCTCATGTATACTTCGAATCTCCTATCCATGTTGTATGGGATTGAGATCCAGTGACTTTAAAATGTTCATAAACACAGAAAACACGTTGTTGTATTCCAATCACTATTTTTCGTGATATAGTACATTGTCTTGCTGGAGATGGCAAAGATAGGATCTGCATGCTATAGCCATAAATTAAGCTAAATGAAGAAATATGAAGCAACAGAAATGTGGCTCTACGGAAGTAATTTAAAAATACTATAAACCAAACATATATGCCATAACGTGATTTTGAAGAAAGTGGAAACAAGAAAAAACTTATAATTAACACCAGGAAGAGGCAATTGAAATTTCGAGATTCTTTAATCTAAAATGAGGCCTCGGATATCCTGGTACTGACAGGGCAGATTAACAGAAAGAAGTACAAAAGAAAAGAAAACGGCATGAAACTTTCTTGATAAGCTTGAGTAAATTGATGGAATAGCAGCGTTTGCTAGAGATAACGAAAAGACAAAACCTATTAGAAGCTACAAAGGACAGGAATATATGGAAGGATATGATCGCCTATGTCCTACGAAGAGGCACGTCACATAAAAGAAAATCAGCCACAACACTTAGATAAGCCATGGCATTCAAATGTTCCAAAGTGTGCCTAGAAAATATTCTTCCCACACAAACATTACACAATCACTCGCCTAGACAATTGATACAAGGCAGAAAAATCCGTAAATTATAGGTGTTGAGGCTAAAATATGACCCAAACATCTAAATGTCATAACTAAGTTCTGTATGATACATGTCCTCCACTTTACTGCATCTAAATTATCATAAGAAACTATTAATCTAAAATAGACATTTTATTATAACCTAATTATGTTAATGATCTCATTATAGGTGAAAAACTAGCAAAATTGAAAATAAATGAATGTATCTGAATGCAAATTACATACATGTCATGATAGATCATAGATACCTCGATGTGGTGTAATAGTTAGCAAGCTTGTCTTACACAATTGAGTAATGAATTCGATCTTCACTGGGTGTCCCATACTTTGAGCCTTGTGCCACATCTAACCTATACTTAGAAAATTACCATATCATAATAGATCATTCCATCTAAAATAAATCAATGTTTTGCGGTATTTTTAATATCATACTGAGATTTTATTTTATTTATTTAATCAAAGAAAACATTTATTACATTAAAGATGATAATTAAGATCGAAGGTTTTAGAAAAAAACGCCTAGTATTCCACAGAGAAATATTATAAATAATCATGAATCAATATTTCTATAGAAAAAATGTATTCATATTTGCGGTAGCATTGTCATATAAGCGGCATATTTAATTGAATATCTTGATATAGATTTTAAATCTTTAGCCAAATGCATTTTTCTTCATAGAACTGAAAGATCAGTTGACAGTAACTGATCATTCATTCATTTATTTATTTTATTGGTATAAAGCTAAATAGAATGGTCGATCGAGCTGACTGTCAAACGAGATTTAATTTCTGAAAAAAAGAATGCCTAGCTAGGTCACCGGGTATGGTCATTTGAGGAAAATATATTCGAAAAATATTTAAATTGCCATTTGTTTTTCCCCCGTCTTTCATTGCTGACGGCAGAGAAATATTTGATTTTATCATTCAAACATCTTGTCATAGGTGGCTGATTCAACGAGTTTACAGTGGAGTTATTATTTATTATTTGATGTTCGAAAAAGTGGAAATAAATGTATTTCATGGGACATAATCTCATGATTTTCTTTCTTTTCTTTAATTTCTATGCTGATATAATTATTAATTAAACAGTTTGTGATCAAAACAACGATAAAATTGTTGTTTACCGAATGTGAATAGATAACCTATATATTTCTTACTGTCTGGAGCTTCACGTGTTGATGCAAACTGCTGCTTATTTGCAATTCCTTTTTATTTACATGTGCAAGAGGAAGATATTCAATATATATATATATATATATATATATATATAGGGAGTAAATTGTCACCAATTTATATTTTTACTTTTATTGTTTTTGATTTTGTAGACTGCACAGTATAGTAGGGTCAGTTGGACATCGTCTTTAAAAAAGAGCAAAATGACACAATTCAATCCACCAGAAACTGCATGCTGTACTGCTTGATATTCTGGCAAACACGAAATTTTCAGTGTGTTTGTGTGTCAATCTGAGGACATTGAAGATGATATATCTAATCAACATCATGGTGTTTCTTAGCCTACATGGTATCTTGCAAAGGTAGTGCTGTTCTGGGTCAAGAGGTTGGCTGTTGGAAGACTTTATGTCTGACTACAGGACTCTGCACCACGCTACACAATCAAGAGATCCCAGCCATGGTTGTCAGACAATATCTTCGATGACATCATCACTTACATTTGGTAATCTAACTCCTCTGTAGGCAACTCCCTTGATTATTACGTGTGCCAGAAACAAGAAAAACTCCTTGTAACATCAAACTTAACTAAAATCACGGATTTTGGCAGCATTCACTAATCAAAGAAACTGCAAGAAAACTTGCAGGAGATTCCAAGGTCATTTGGAAGTTGAGGTTGAAGCCAATAGCAGTTTTATCGAAGAAATTTGCTCTTAATGTTTCAATATATTTATTTTTGTGTTATTTCGATAATTTGGATAAATATATCTGTTAAAATGAGATTTCTGCGTAATTTAGACGATATTTATTCGTCGCCTATGCATATATATATATAACATTTTATATAACGACACATATGCACACACATTAACAATTGTGTGTTTGTGTGAGTGCGGTTTAAATTTGGTTTATAATATATAAGATGATTTGTAAAACTCCTACATTCGGGTTACATGTCCTGAAAATTTGTTAGTTGATTTTGTATCTAGTGCTGCACAATCTTCATTTCCAAGCTCTTATAGATTTTGAAAGCATCGACATGGTCTTGTGGTTGAATACTTTGAGAGGATACAATCTTTTCTTCAACTAATTCAGATCTTCAGCGCTAAGATCAGTTAAACTACGTATACACAGTTGGTTCACTCTCATTTCTTTCGTCTTCCATTGATAGCAAATATGTCTCATGAGAATGGATTCTTCTAAACAATCTGCAAAACACACTTTACAAGATCTATACGATCTTAACGTATTCAAGTCTCATTCATAGATATTACTACTAGAATGGCTCTAGGACCTTTATGGGATGAAAAATTAAACAGTAAATAAATTTCGTCATTAATATTTTAGATTTTATTTGAAGCAAATTTACATTGGCGAGACAGAGAGTGATTCATTTTAATCATATTACCGTTGGCATAACTTTTTTAATTTATCTTCTTTTGCTGTGTAGAAAGACGAGCAAGCTTCGTTACACTAAAGTTTTGGACATGGACTCTTCCATTAACTACAAAAAGAGATGTACAGGCGTTGCAAAGTATGTCGCCCTAACTACCATATGAAGTTGGCATCGTAATATTAATCTACTGTGGATGGAAACGTGATTGACTGGTTAGCATGTGTGCTTCCCAGGGTTTGAATATTACCATGGTCGGCTGGGAGGCAACTCAACGTGCAGCACATTTGCCTGAAAACAATAATACAGGTTGACTCATGACTGAATGAATGAAATTGACGGGAGTTGACAAAGCTTTTGAGAGCCTTCGATGATTGAGCTAGAAGGAAGTCACAAGCCATGAGGCTGTTAATCACGCCAGATAATGCACTCTTTCTCTGAAACTAAGATCCGCCGAGCTTAGTTGAAGTATAAACCACAGGTTGTATCCGCGGGTGTTTGACAATGAGCATGAAATGTGAATTGGCTAGAGAGGCATTCACGGATATGCTTAACAAGCCATAAGAATATTAATCCACGTGATGAAACAGTTGTTTCACTAATCTTCTGTATGCAGTGTTTTCCTTTTGAATATTATTAACCTAAATTACGAATTAATACACGTATTATGACATCTTTTAAATGAGATTTTATAACATCAACTCAGTGATTATAAATGTTCGGTTGATTCCGCAACTGTTTAATTGGATTAAAGTCAACCGATTAAGATCAACATATTAATTTAAGCATATTTTTCTTTCCACATTGTCAGATATTTTTATGCATATATCTAGAAATTGTTATTTTTTAACAAACAAATCTCCAAGCAAAGCAATGAAACCCACTAAGATTAAAGGAGATAGTAAGAGTAAAACCGACAAAGAAGAAAAAAGAACATGATTGAAGGACACATGATGAATATTGATACTGCATTTGAATTTTAGAAGATCATATTTGAGTTTCCCAAGCAATAATTTTGAGGAAAGAAAATCATTATAAAATGTTACAACTAGTATTTTCAAAAGTAAATTTATGAGGCGTAGTTGTAAATTATTATATTGCTCTTAATTAGTGAAATTGAGGTACTAATGTGAACAATTATCACTGAATAATTTATAGTAGAGGCAAATAGGACTTACATTACTGTGGTGAGAAAGGGAATGAAACCGAGATGACAGTCAGATCTGTAATCTTTCATATTCTACTTAGTGTTTTTTTTTTCAAAATCTCTAGATACATTATAGAAGCAGCAAGTCAGATGTGGCAGGAATATTCGAGAGAATGTCAAGTAGCAAACATAAATCTGTTCAAAGTAGTGAACTAACTTTCATACCTGCTATTTATTCAATATAATCGTACCATTTTATGTCAGTGAAGTTGCAGTATAAACCACACTTGGGCTCCCAGTGTGTTGGACAATGAGCATGCAACGTAGATTGGATAGACAAGCAATATTGGATACGCTTAATCAGTCATAAGAATATTAATCCGAGAGATTAAACAGTTCTTTCACTAATCTAAGTGTTATCACGAAGGAAATTGATCTTCTGGAAGTTAGCATCTACCATGGTTATTGTAGGTATAATAATTAATAGAGAACTGTTTTGTTCTAGACACCTTAAAATTAACAAGCCTCTTCTTGTCCCAAATTAACAATAGTTTTTGTACCATTTTATAGATCAACTGACAATTTGATTTTATTTAACCTACCATGCTTACTATTAAGATGGACGTAAATAGCTGTATCATTAGCAGGAATACCGAGTTTGATATCAGGAATGACGTTGATGAAAATAAAGAACAGAGTAGCTCGACAGAATACAGCCTTATTGGATGCTTGTATTAAAATCAAAAAGACCTTGGGTAATATTCATTCAAAACAATCTTCATTAAGAAAGACTGAATCAAATCAAATAAAAGAAACTGGACAGACGCACCTTAAGTATTCAACGTGTAAAGAACACAGCATGCTAAAACTTATCAAACGTTTTCTAAATATCTAAAGTAAAATCACTTGATTCGCAATTTTAATTTAAAATTTGACAGGCTCTTTCGGCAAAAACCATCAAGAAATAAGCTATTGACACAGAGTAACAAAAGCCATTTTCATTTGAAAGGAATCTCTGCGAAAGGTGATACTTAAATAATTTGAGTTTATTAAAACCTCTGCTGCTTTGCCTAAGATAAGAAGATGACTAACAGAAAGACCGTTTAAAGGACAAGGCGGTTCTTCAGAGTTCTTAAAAAATAAATACTGAGAAGGATTTCTAACAATCTAGAAAGCAAGAATCAGCAGTGCATATTTTGTAGCTCATAACGAATACAATGCATAGTTCAGGAACATTCTGTTGTAAGTGGAATTCAGGCAAGAATACTCCTGATGATTTGAAAATAGAATTGGAAGAGAATTGGCGGGCAATGCATTGTAGTTTATTAGTAGAAAATGATAGCACGCAACTTATTTGACAATCGCGAGTGGCTTACCGTTATTTAATACACTTTCATGAGGCCACCAACAGCCACAAGAAAATTTGGAAGAGTATAAGGTTCCGCCTCACTCTCTCTGCGTAAAACAAATTAGTCTTTTTGAGAAAATGTTTGCAAAATAGAACATGAATGCTGTAGGCGACATATCAGAAGATTAATTATTTTTTTTTACTTTTAGGTATAAATTAAGCCCTCGACCCTGAACTAAAGCAATTCATAAACCGATGTGCCTTGCATTAAGATTTATTACTGGGGGTTAAGTTTTTTACCGTGTTCTGCGTTCATAGGTTTGCCAGCGATGTTATGAACACTTCCTCTGAGGAAAAAACTGGACAGCAGAAGTAATTCGATTGATGCCAAAATTTTTTAGTGAATGGTCAATGAGCCATTTTATATCAATTCCTCAATCGTAATTTTTTTCTGCGCATACAGTTCGTGAAATTTTCGTCGATTCAATATTCTACAAATTGTTGAAACGTGTACAGCTCTTCAGTTTTCTATGAATATGCTTAGCGCTCAATTCCTAGTTCACTTTAATTGTGAATTTAGTCACACTCCCGCCATTGGAATGTCTGAGACAGTAAACTTTGATGCGGTATCAACTTTGATGCGGTATCAACGATGAATAGGTCAGTGGGACTGGGTATACCAAACGGCCTGCAATGTAATTTCTAGACTTCCACTTTTCGCCTAATCACAATGAATTTCTTTTCCAGACCCAAAGAGTGCTCGTTGTTGTTTTCAATAAATCCATGAAAGAATGAACATTTAATTTGTAAAATAAATTCATATAGCTCCTCTTTTGATAAATATAAAATAAATACTGAATGAAACAGGATAATTTCGTTAGATACAAAAAAACAATGTACTGACATGTTATATAAAAGCAATAAAGACCATTTCCTCATATACAAAGATAACTCTAAGGGAAGAGTGATATGATTCTGCAGAAAGATGCTGGGAATACTATGAGGTAAATATATAAGCAAAGAGAAAAGTTAAGGGATATGTAAAGAGAAAGGACACTAATAAAAAAAATCATAAATTAGTTGATAATTCTGGGACGTATAATAAGGAAAGTAAGTATGGTAAAATTATCGTCGACAAAAGTAACATATTTATAGAGTGAGTATCTAGCCAAATAGGTGTGTGTAAATTGATGACAGAACCGCTACTGGTATAGATAATAAAATGACAAATTTTGCTCAGATTTACAAAGGATAGGAAGTTGTTTAGAGTCATGATGAACAACATTTTAAGACGAACAAAAACAGGTAGAAAACGATGTATTGACAGTTGCAATATTATCACAAATATTTATCAGATGAATCGCTAATAATTTTTTTATTAAATTCGTATTTCATTAATTTAGTTGTTAATGACAACATTCACAACAACACTTTACGGCTTTGATTACCAATAAATAGATTTGCCAATCATATTTAATACTATTTCTGTATAGTTTTTTTTATTATTAATAGTAAATATTATTGCAAATATATCGTATATATAATCGTAAATCTTATAATCACTATAAAGTCTACGATTATTGATTAAGAAAATTTAGTAATTTTATTTAATAATAAATAATATTACAAATTAAGATCTCTAAATTCTGTTATTAAATAAAATTTCTAAATTGAGAAAACTTTAAAATCTTATTAACTGAAGTATCTTTATCCGGCAGCAAAACCTCTAATCGAAGATTTTAAGAGCTTGGGACTGCCTCTTAATTGCTGTTGTTCCCATATCTACACGATCCGAGATGGTATCACTTGTTAAGGATTCAACTATGGGCAAATAATTGACTCTCACAACTGTTTAAAAATAATAGGAATGTTTATAAATATATTTTTATTTTGAAAATACCAGCAATATATTTTCATAGTAACAAAATTACCAGCAATATATTTTAGTAAAAACTAAAACAAAACCATGTTCTTCATTAAATGAGCCATAAGAAGTTCTTACGGTGCTTAACAAACAAAGTAATGTGAGCCTGAGTATCACAAATAAAAATACGTGAATGACTTATAGATATGGATTCAATAGGAATTCCTATCAAAGAGATAATTTATACTCACCTCATCATAGATTTAACATTTTAATCATTTTGGGATGTCCTATATGTTTTTGTTTCTTTTTTTGTTTACCTAAGACCAAAATTTTTAACCTAAGACCAAAATAGTATATGTCTATTTAATTGTCCTTCTCTTGAATTTCTTTCAGTGTGATAAATCAACACTGTTTTAACGAAATTTACAATTTCCCATTAAGGTCTGAGAATAAATGTTATTATTGTTTATTCATGGCTGTCATAGAACAAGACTTTCCGAAATCTGATGTTTTTTGTAGAACAATGCAAACATCGACCCGATCAGTTTGAATGAAAGCCGAGTTTTTCTAAGTCGATGTAAATATACACTATCTATTTATATGAAGTATCCAGATTTCGAAATACCAAATTATTGCGCATTTTGCGTGTTTCAGGCCGTAAACCGTGGCTTAATATTGATTAGACGATTAAAGATAAATATGTAATAACTCCAAACCTCTTAGTATGTAGAAAAAATGACGAACCGAGGAGAAGATCGTTAAAAATCCTAGACGACACTCATGCAAGTCTTGTAAATTAAAATATAGGGATTTTATTTTGGCGAATTGAGTGCCATGTCAAAAAAGACGTCTTTAAAAACAGTCTTTGCTAAGCATAGGCATTATGAAATCAAGTAAGTACTGTAAATCCCCAAATACCTAATCAATAAACAGGTTGACGATTTCTATTTTCCAGAGAAACCATTTGTTATTACATTGTTAGGCTATAATTTTAGGCGGTGAGATAGTGTTCCAATGACAAGTTCTAATCTCATTATCCGACAGAAAATGAGGTTAGAGATCGAGAGGTTAGAGATTTTGAGGAGCGCGGAACTACCTCATAATTGATTTAATTTACAAGTTCACACTGACCAGTGGTTTTAGTACATGTCAGGGTCCTCACTATGAGAAAATAATGAACACTCAAACAAAAGCAAAACACAATGAAAGCATAAGAATACATATTTATAGTAAAATTACCAACAATACAGTTTTATACTGAAATGATCAGCAATAAAATTTTAATTCAAAATGACCAACAATACAATTTTATCAACAATATATATATTATAGCAAAATGATGAACAATACATTTATCTGTAGTTGAAATGTGTGTGTGTGTGTGTGTGTGTGTGTGTGTGTGTGTGTATGCGTGTGCAAGCGCGCGCACGGAATGCTAAAACAAATTTCTCTCATGTATATTACATACACATGCATTAAACTCCAATCGACAAGGCGGACATTCTTTGTGGAGATTTGTGAGTATCTAGTATGTTTTCGTAACGCAATTGATAGCAGAATGAATGTTTATTCTTAAGATACAAAAGAGTGACGGTTAAAAATTCAAGGACCCATAATTCTGGAACTGTCCCAGAACATATTGAAGAAAAAAGTGACTAGGAAAACAGAAAGCGAACTACATAACGAGCATATGTAAAAAGATAAAACAGTAACAAGGAGTAATATTGAGGAGACATTTTACGGCTTAGGGCTATAAAAAATAGCAAGATTTGACGTGTCGTGGTCGCCCGCGTCCGGTTGGTAGATGATACATGGAAGAAGAATGCGCTATCCTCTAGTTTTTCGACTGTAAAAATTGTACACCTGTCAATGAGATAAATGCATGGACCTTTCTAATTCGACTGCACTACTAATGACAAACAACATGTAAATATCTTGGCTACATTATCTCTCTATGTATTTATCTATCACAATGTCTTCATTAATTATCAGTCTATCTATTATAAATGTCTTCATTATCAATTAATCTTAGTCTCTTCATTATCAATCTATTTTTTATAATCCATTCGCATTCAAGTAAGACAGGACCGCAACTGTTGCGCAGGGGTTTCAGTGAGAGAAAAAATACTAGAGTGTTGAATAAGGGATACAAGATAGATTGGAATCAAGGACATAGTAGATAGAAATTGACGTTCTAGGGAAACCTTTGTAAATGGGAGCTATCAGGGAAACAAGCACCCAAAAGAGAATTCCATAAACTGTATATATCTATCTGAACTCCTTCATAATATATTTATCGAACTCTTTCACTATCTCAATCTTTTCATTATCTATCTATCCATCTATCTATCTATCTCAATTGCTTCATTATATATCTGACTGTCTTCATTATCTATGCATCTATTAATCTCATCATTATCTATCCATTCTATGACTTTTTGTGTCCTTATTCATTAGTTTATCGAATCTATATTCCTATCCATATTTTTATCTCTCCCCTATTAATTTATCTCAGTGTTTGTCACTCAAGTTACAAGACTTTCACTAATTGTCCTAAAAATATGATTTCCCTCGAAACATAAAATGTAATGCAGCCTCTAATTCCTCTGAATGCCATTAACGAACGGCAGTAAAATTCAACGAAACCATAATAAAATCTATCTTTGCTTCCCATAGTGAAGCACCATTAAATATGGCGGCGTTAGCTTGATCCTGAATGTGTTCAAAAGTTATAACCAGCAACCAAGCATAACACCACTTCCTACAATATCCATCATGTCGCCAGAATGCTGACAAACATATTGTGTTTTCTGGAATGTATATTGCGATTTTTAGACGTTCATGTTCCAAAACGTTATTTATTGACAAATATAATATATTTACATGTTCGATTAGAGACAATTTTAAATCTATTTTTTAAAAAGAAAGTTAAAAATTACTTAATTCCTGTCAATTTTGCATCCCTATGAAAATGCAAGTATATAAAATGCATTTTAGGCACTTGATACTATTTTTTTTACCGTAAAGCCAAAAAGTCCCCGCAAACAATGAAAAGAAAACTATGTTCGCAGTATACAGTGAAGGGGCTTTAGCTGATAGAACTCTAAGAAAGTTGTTCTCTAAATTTAGAGTTGGTAATGAAAATTCAAACTAAACCTCAACTACATTTAACAACCAAATCAAGATTATGATTTAGAATAAGCTGCATTACACAACGTTGAAATAGGCAGAAAGACTGAATATATCAAAATCCACTATCCATGAGAACTTAGTGAAGTTTGAATACTCAAATCGTTACGACGTTTGACTATCACAGGATCTGAATGAAAATGATATTTTCGATCGCATATCTGTATGTGATTTGCTGAATAAATGCTATGAAAATGTGTTTCGAAGCAAACTTTGACTGGTGATGAAAAATGGATCATTTACAACAATTTTCAACAAAAAAGATCCCGGGGTAACCAATATGAGCTAACATTAACCACTCCCCCGAAAAAATTTCGTCATCCTAAGAATGTCATATTGTGCATCTAGTAGTATCTGTAAGATGTCCTGTACTATGAGTAACCAATAAATTGATTCTGAAAATTACTGCTCACAACTGGACGAATTAAATGAAGCAATTCAAGAAAAATGCACAAAATTAGCGAACCGGAAAGGTGTTTTTTCTTATTCAGATAACGCCAGACCTCGGGTTTTTTATCTTTTCGGCGACTCGGCAAAAGTAGTGCAGTTTGACTAGGATGCGTTAGCCATCACTCATATTCACCAGATATTACTCACTTGGGTTTTCATTTATTCAGGTCCTTTCAAAATAATCTCAATGGGAAAAAAAAATCAATTCTTTGGATGACATAAAAAAATATTTCACTATCACTGAAACCAACCTACGTCTATATCTACTGGATCATGTAGCCTTGGTTTATTCCAGTTACTTAACCGAAAAAGTTGTAAGTTAAAAAACAATCTACAACAGTGACGAATAAATAACTTAGAGAATTATGTTAAAGGGCGATAACTACATGGATACCAGAAGTAGCATCGCTATTGTGAGAATAATAGACCAAGTGATCGATATAAAGTGTTTGGTTCAAAATGCTTAGCACATGAAGAAAGCCGGAGCGTACAACGGCCGAAACGTCGGAAACATGGCAACAAAAATGAGGACAATAGTCCGAACAATGTAATGTTTTATATTTAGTTGAATAAATATTAAATGACATGATCTTGTTTTTCTTCTTTTTTTTAAATTTCTCTTAAAAATCGGCCTGAACTTTCCGGACAACCTGATATAAATCAAAATGTGGAAAAACCTGCCAGATTAGTTCCCGCTTGTGCTGATTTGTGGAAAAGTTGTGAAAAAAGACATTTGATATGAAAAGTGAAAGATCATTCTGTTTATGTTTAGTTAACAGTTGAACAGTGTTACGGATATGCAGCACACCACGACGTTATCTTTCGATATCCGAACTTTTCAGTGGCACAGACGATATCTGCGTATATCCCAGCCGTCCCATGTTAGTTTTCTACGGAGCAGTTTATGGTACATATCACGACGGTTTGGTATCCATTGCATGCACTCTGGTGACTGCAATACAAAACACGTGTTTTTTTTTTGTTTTTTGGGTTTTTTTTATCTAATCATTTTCGCGATGTCTTCTAATGAAGTCAGAAACCTCCGAAAAATTCGAATCAGAAAGAAAATATGAAGAACAATACAATTAACAATTTCTATATTAAATTACAAGAGTTGTTATCAAATACTTGGAATTCCTAAGAAAATTACTTCTTCGACAAAGGAAGATAAAGTGTAAGGTAACAAAAAATTACTACCAAAGAAAACAAAAAGATATTTTCTTTAGAATTTAGACTCACCGAATAACGCAATATGCGGAATGATGAAACACCAGTAAATTAATAATAAAACATAAAATTAATAATAAAACACAAAACGTTAATAGATAAGACTTTCATCGTTGAAAATGGTAAGCTTTCTGTGATGTAAAATTTCCAAAAACATATTCTGTTCATGGAGAAATTTAATATAATCATCGTTTTTTTTTTAATTAGATTTTGATCGCAAAAGGTGAAGATATCAAAGAGGAAGCGAAATTAGGTTAAGCAACTACTTTGTTCTGCTTTGCATCTTGTATTAAACTGATTGGTTAAATTAATTAAAACGTTTAGAAAACCCGGCGCTTGGGTTCCGAGTTTTGCCGCTGTAGCTTCCTTTTCACAAACACTGGGGCGTCTAAGCAATAAAACGAAGTAGCTTTCAGTTTGAAATTATTTATTTAAGTATCTGAGATTATATCATATTGGTTGCGCTAAAGTTATTATCTCTCTGGTGACCAGATGCCTATAGGCACACCAGAAAGCTCTGGGCCTAATGATCTTAAAGGTATTGACATTGGAAATGTTTCAGCAATAATATTAATCACTTAAATATCGATTCGAAACTGAAAATTTCAATTCAATTAATATATACTCGTCTATATATAGATAGTCATCCGCAGACAGATCTGTTTCGCTGTATCACAGCTTATCAGTACTGTTTGACATCCGACTGCTTCCAGACAGGACTGAAACCCGATCAAATTGACATCAGGCGGCGATTCTACTTCAAAGCTATGGGCGCTCGGTAGAGGAATGCTGATTTATTGTGTTGTATACAGTGTAAACACACGCCAGTAGCTGAAAGTGTTCAAATTCATTACTTAATGAACAATGCGCAGATACGCGAGTAACTATTGTTTTTCAAAATCTACCATGCCTTCAATATATATATATATATATATATATATATATATATATTGGTGTAATTTGCTATAACCTTTTTTAAAAAAAGACAAGCCTAGATTTTTGGGGTTTAATGAGATAAAAACTCAAACAAAAGTTTAGATTTCTTGATTTGAAACCCTTAAATGCAACCAAAAAGTCCGCATTGCAAAAAGCCATTTATCCATACGCATTTAAAAAGCAATGTATTTTTATAATAATTCATTCAAAAATGTTATTATTGCAACAGTAAATAAAAAGGTTTACTTTTTAAATAAATAAATTTCAAAGGTGTTTAGAAACAAATATCCGCCTTAATTGACAAGGTTTCTGCAAGACTATAACTTGCATCAAATCTGTAAACAACATGAGAAGCTTCTGATGTTAATTTCACTTCTCTTTCCAAACTGAGAATGTGAAAGGAAAAACAGGCAACGCTAATGTTTGTTATTTATAAATGATGCTTGAATTTCATATTCTGAAAATTTTTAATGGTTGTGTTCCCAAATTCTTTTTTGGGATATATATTTATTAAGTCTGAACAATATTATATGTTGGGTCACAGATTTTCATGATTTCTACTTGCGGTAATTCATGATATTTCCTTTCGCACAATTTATCTAGTGGGTCTGTAGAAACCGTCGGGCTTCTTGTCGTACCATTAGCATGTTTAAAAACAGTTCTGAAGCGTTGTTCAATTTCATGAAATGGATAGCCAATATATGTAATTTTCAATAGAGCTTCTTCTCCAAAGCAGTTACAAGGCCTGTATGCAGTGTTTTTTATTTGTGTTGTCCAGAAGAACAGCCAAAATATCAAAAGCATCTTTATTAAGACAAAACCAGTGGCAACTGCAGTGGAAACAACTAAACAAATAATGTATTTTCCGGTTTCACTTCCTAGCTACTGAATAAGTGTTAAATAATCTTCTGAAACATTTTATTTTCTTTTTAGTTTAATAGTCACCATTTCTTTCTATAATTTATTTATTAAACAAAAGTTCATCTTACTATCAACTCCTAAAGAGTCAAGAATTTTAATATCTTCAGTGTATATTTCATGTGCCATTATTTACATGTTAGCTCTTTGTCTATCTATTTCTAACT
Source organism: Ascarosepion bandense (assembly GCA_037127315.1). Taxonomy (NCBI): domain Eukaryota; kingdom Metazoa; phylum Mollusca; class Cephalopoda; order Sepiida; family Sepiidae; genus Ascarosepion; species Ascarosepion bandense. Next base: position 1,515,478 of record JBBBDQ010001349.1, read on the forward strand.
TGTCAATTATATTTTTGGATTTTGATCCTGGGTTAAAAAATTCTCTAGCTTGTAAACCCAAGAAAACGCCATTAGAAATAGATGCCCCAAAATTAGAGAAAAAATATCCTCTATATTGCGATTTTTTTCGGACATTTTAATAAGACGTTTAAAAAAATATTACCCGAGAAAATAATAAAGTAAAATAAACTGTCAATTTACAATTTATTTTTAAAAATTGCAATTAAAATCTGTTTTTTACCTCATATTTAATAAAAGCTTTCTATGTAAAAAAAAAAATACACTGATATAACGGTGTAAATGCAAATATTCAATTACAAATTTGAATCTGGGTTATTAAAAATAAAAAGTGAAACCGTTGTTTTTTCGGTTTGATTTTTCCTGTCTGAAAAAGCATATTTTTCTTTAAATGACTACTCAGTAATATTCAGGCAGGTAGACACAAATAAATATAAGGTTTGATAAATTAGTTGTGCACCTAGGGCTACTCAAATTTCAGCATCCACTAAGAGTAACATATATAGCGATATATATATATATATGTATGTATGGGGGGTGCGCTTTGTTTGAGGGTTTTTTTCCAAGATAAAAAGGGAATACATGTCGATACTGGTTTGAAAACATTTATTATTAAGGTATTCGATCTGTACGCAGGCGAACAAATGCTTCACTAATAAAAATTGAATATCTAAATATGCTCAAACAAGTGTTACCTGCATATGTAAATTTTATGCCAATAAGAAATAATTATCGATTAAAACCACACACACACACACACACACGCGCACACACACACACACACACACACATATATATAAGGCATATTTTAATTGATTTCACCCCAAAGCAAACAGTAAGGCCACGAAGAGACAAAGGATTACTGGATGTGGAAGAATCAGAAACAGAAATGTTAATAATGAGCGGGACTAAAAAATTTTAATCAGAAGGACATTCACATTACATTTAATTTTTTCTGAATTAAAGTTTGCTTGAAAGACTTGGAATCGTAATTGAGTTCCACGAGCGAGAAGTGCGAGAAAATAAATTTTTAGCATGGAATTTACGGCTACCTCCAGTCGGCTTAAATTTAAATGAATGAGATCTCGACGCCAGTCGAGTACTGTGCTTAAATGAAACAAATCTAGGTTGCATAACAAAGAGCTCATCTGGACAATTACCATGAAAGTATGAAAGTATTTATCTCAAAATCACAGAGTGGTAATCTTACGGCTGTGAGAAAGTGGTCGAAGCTGGACCGCTATATCATTATCGATAATATTGTTGATTCTTTTTCGGATTTTATCAAGGAGCTCAAGGTAAATAGCAAAGATACTAGACCATATATGGCAGCAATTTTTAAAGCATAGACAAATGGTAGTCCCATATATACAGGATGATTAAAAAATAGATGACATGTCTGTGTTCCCTAAATCTAAATAATGAAAAACTTCTTATGAACATATATCCGGAAACGCTTGGTTTCTGAGTTATACGCTTTTCAAACATGTGATAACCAGAATACTTTTATTTCCGATAGATGGCTAAACAGTGGATCAGACGACGAGACAGATCGTTAAATAGTGAACTAAACAGATCGCTTTTTTTCCACCAATTGGACAATTTCTTACGTGTGAAGTGTTGCTGGACGACTGCTAATGGTGTATGTTGATTGGACAAATCAGGAGAGGGCAGATATGAACTTCGTGTATGCCTTGGCGGTGGTAACGCTGTACAATCTCGTTGTTTCTTTGTCTCTACCAGGCAAGATTCCCATAATGTCCCGATAGAAAAACATTCATTTATTTTTATTGTAATACTCGAAATATTATCCGTGAGTATGAACGGATTTTATTAAATATAAGCAAACATATTGTTTGGCAATATATATATATATGCATTTGTATACATGTACATATGTGTAAGCATAAATCTATCTATCTATCTATATATATATATATATATATATATATATATATATATATATATAATGGAAATACGTTGAGTCATCCGGAGAGAGTAACTGGACATGAAAATGGCCCACTACGGTCCAACCTTTTGGAGACAACTCAATTACAGCTACAACAAACAACATACCAGAAACGACGCAGCATATACAATGGACAATTGCCCTATTGGCGACACCAGTATAAGCCTTGATGTCTATGTCGTATATTGAATACAATGCACTAAATGGGAGGAATTTTATGTCGGCAGCACCACCAGCTCCTAAAAAATGTAAAAAAAAAAAAAAAAAAAAAAAAAGAAAAGTAATAGTCAATATTGAAGCAAGAGAGTGGACGCTAGGAATCTTACACATTAAAGAGTCCTTAATAATAGCTAAACTCCACCCACAGTCCCAAAATGGAGAGTAACTCAATCTAGATTACATAACAGAAAAATTAACACTATCACGCACATGACACACACCGGCCACAACAGTAGAGTGCAAACACAGTCTAACGCACACAAATACATGCCTATAATCACGCGAATAATAGCAACAATATACCACGCCATAAACTAGAACACGCACAAAACAATATACGTACACAAATCTCATACTCTAATATACTAAACACAGGAACACATACGCACGCATACACACATATATATCTATATACTCACACACACGCAAACATGATACAAGGAAAAGTTTTGTAGATATATGTGTATATAAAATGATCATATAAGTAGATAAAATACAAGAAGTATACGCACACGAACACACACAATACACACTCACGCACACACACACGCACACGCACACACACACACACGAGAGATTACACGATAAAGAATACGGGAGAGTAAAAAATGTAGCAATAAACACATCTCAAATTAAAGGAGATAGACATAACATCAAGTCATAAAACAGCGCCTACTACTATTCTGACTGAGATGCCAACCCCTGCTCCGGGTTAATGTTCACATGTTAAACCATAAATGAAAGCAGACAGATACATCATCAAATCTTAAAACGGCGCCCACTATCACTTTAAAAAAGAGGCGAAAAGCCATATCCCACTACCGTGCTCACTTATATAAATAAATACACACACACACACACATACATGAACAATCCCACTTACAGGTACACACACACACACACACACGCACACACACACACACACACACATACTCAATACAATTTACGACAGCGGTAGCAGCGAAAGAGGAGCATTTGTTCAAAAGCACAGTCCAACAGCTGACGACTTGAAACATATCTCTATTATCATTCAGAAGATGAGATTCTGAACTCGAAATATTAATGAATAATAAATAGGTAATACCCAAGGCCATTATCTTTCTTTGTTATACTAAACCCATTGTGATAGCCTTTAAATCCTACTCATACCCCTTATATATATTTATGTGCATATATATATATGTGTGTGTGTGTGTGTGTGTGTGCTCATAAATATATATATATGTGTGTATAAAGATTTATATGTAAGTGCATATATATATATATATATATATATATATATACGTACATATGAGTATATATCTGTTCATATACATGTCTGTATCTCTATATATGTCTATATAAGTGTAAATATGCGTACACATAAATGTATCTATGAGTGCACCAAATGCAAACACATATGTGTATATAGATATATATTTAATTATATATATATGTATAAATGTGTATATATAAATGTATATATATATATGTGTGTGTATGTTTATATATCTATATATATAAGTATATATTTGTACATTGATGTATATATAAGTACACATAAATATATATAAATGTATACAAATGTATATATAAGTGTATATATATGCATATATGTGCATATGTGTATATATATTTGTGTGCGTATGTCAATATATATGCGTGTGTGTCTCTCTCGCACTCTCTCGCTCTCTCTCTCTCACCCTATATATATATATACCCTATATATATATATATATATATAATCGTGTCGCCCTAAGCAAGGCATTTTACTTCCACTGTTGAGCAGAGGGTTACATATGAGGTAAGTTATGAGAAAGTGTGACAGGTTACAGGATGTGTCAGGGAGAGTTTAGGAGAAGGATGAGAATACTGATGAGAGTGAGTGGATGAAGAATGAAGCATAAGAGAGAGAGGAACCAAGTTAGTGAGGTGGATTTTGTCAAGGACCCCTAAGTGGATAGCAGGGCCACCCGGCCAGATTTGGCAGCAGTATTCACTGCAAGGGCGGATAGTAGATTTGTATATGTGAAGGATTGTTTCAGACGGTAAAAACTTCCAGGCCTGCATAGAGAACCGACCTTCTTAGCATCGGATTTAGCTATGGATTCTTTATAGTCATTCCACTTGAGGTCTGTTGTGAGAGTTAACCCGAAGAGGCGCAATATTTTACTTTGGGGTAGACTAAACTGATCCACGCGTATGGGGGTTAGGAGCGATTGACTGCGGTGATTAATAGATAGCAGCTTCGTTTTACAAGCATTAACCATTTTAATATTTCGAAAAATCCTTCCAAACCAATAGAAAAACAGTAATCACCCTATGCCAGTTTGAATAAATGACAAGAACAGTGCTGACTCATTTTTTTTGTTTTTTTCACCGCGATGTAAAAAGGCCAAATATTAAATGTGTTAAAAATATTTTCAAAACTAAACAAAAGTAAATTAACTGATTTCCCATATTTCTATTTAGCTACCTTCAAACGAATATCCCTCAACTAAATAAAGTACCAAAGTTAATTAGTATACAAAAAACAACAAATTAGTTAGCAAAGTTAATTAAAATGCAGAAGAATTCAATTAGCAAATACTAAAATTAAAATTAATATACAGATGAATTCAGTTAGCAAAATTAAAATTAATATACAGAAAGATTCAGTTACCAATATTGAAATTAATATACAGTAAAATTCAATCAGTAAACAAAGTTATATATATATATATATATATATATATATATATATATATATATATATGCGTGACTGTATTATATATATTTATCATGAAAGTATTTGATTGCTTTTGCAAGAACCTTCTAATTTATGCAATGTGAATTGCATTAACAAACAACCAGATTACGGGTTGCACTTTACTTGAAGCGAATAATGCAATTATTCACCGAAGTCTGATGATCTTTTTAGGTATTTCATTCGCGGGCAAGTGTTAAATTTCTTGTCACCTATAAGAACGACAGTTATTTGTTATAGTAAATTCATCGGTGAAAAGGTTAAAAAGAAATTGAAACTTTAATCTTAGTCTGTTGTTAGATGTACTGGCATTTTGTTTTACTTACACTAAAAAATCCTCGCATTTAATTCAGCTGGTGTCCAGTAAAAAAACGCAAATTAACACTGACTGACAACAGATAAAAGAACATATATATTGAACTAGTCAATAATCTACAGACGAGAAAACTAGAGACCATCTCGTAGAAACATTGTTGTATTATCTTCTTATATTATGCTAATCGAATTGCTGTATCGTGCCTCATCGAATGCTGTTGTCGCTTTTAGCATTATCTTAAGGGTCGAGTGTTCTTCAGAAGACAACTTCTTCGTCTACATATTTTGTTCACCAAAATAAAAAAAAAAGAAAAGCTCATTCTGAAACAGGAGATTTTATCCGCCTCACAATAAAGCAGGAACAATGACAATAAGATAAATAGAAACATTGCACGCCTATTTCTTTTGAAAGTGAAACCCCTATTTTCAAAGCAATAATCGATTCAATGTCGAACAGAAATAGATAAATCTCTGTTCTCTGTATTTCTTTCTCCCTATAGGTTAGTTTACCCAAATAAATATCCTTTCGAAATTCTCCTTTCAGTTTTAAATTGGCCTCTATCTGAGTAGACTTCACCACGAGAATAGAGTCTCCGTTATTGTCATTTCATACGGGGCTTTACCCCCTCCTATGAAAGCTAGTCCCATGGACAAGAAATTGCACATTTTCGTGGTATCTGTTTATATCTTACTCACCATTTCTTCTTTTTTCCTCGTTCTCTCTCTCTCTCTCTCACACACACACACACACACACACACACACACACACACACACACACACACACACATGTAAAAACAAAGCAAAACTCTCGAGCTTTTCCCTCTCAGTAATTACACTTTCTCGCACTGGCGGAATTCAATTTTTTTAATAAGAGGTTTCCTTACTTTATTTACATTGTTAGCACTGTTTTCCTCATCTTTATTTCTATATTCACGACATTGTACGCTACATGTTTCTTCATTTGATGTGTTTCATGTGATTAGAATTTTGAGCCGAACTCATTAAATTGATCATTGGGGTATATTTTTCTTGTACCACGAGTGATATCACTTACGGATTTCTTAGTTATCTCCCTTTAACTCAAATATCTAAGTTTTTTGTACTTCCATGCTGTTGCCAGGTACTGAACTCACAACTGTTTAGGTCAAATCAGTGGATCTAACCAACGCTTTTATTCACTGGACCATGTGTATTTGAAGAAAAGATATTCCCTACAAAAAAGAAAGAAAGGCAAAATGTGCGCACAAAACGTAGTTCATTGATTATACATTCATATATTCATTTTTTTAACATTTATTATTCATTAAAAATAACTATTACAATAAAAATTACTGATTTAAAAACTAAAGAAGATTTTAATGAATTAAATGAATTCTAGCATTAAATGGACCCTAGAACCACTATAATATTAACAATACTGATATAATACTTTTATACCTACTTTTGCATACCACAATATAATAAAGTTTGAGTCCAATTTAACAAAACAAAATATGATTGTATTCCATTTGACTGATGTTACTTCATTTGAATTTATATTAATCCATTTTGATTGGCAGTACGATCATTTTAAAAGCGAAATATAACACTTATGTTGGTCCAATCTCTAGCTGAACACTGAGGGATCAGCAACGGAGGTCGTGAGCTGAGGAGGTACGATCTTATTAGGGTTGATATGTTAGGCATCCTCTATTAAGCTATGGACTCTAGGTGTTATACTCAAGTTTGGCGGTGTTTCAATAATGTTAAGTAGTGTGTTCACATACCCTGGTCCGCCATCCCACTTTAACAAATCATTGATCATTTTGTACTGCTTTACTACAATTTGCGCCCTGTTCATGGACTCAACGAACAACAACAAACAATGATTGATTCCTGCAGGATAAGGCTCTGTAGGCCTAATTTGTTAAGGGAGAATTTTGGAAAACATTGATGAATAGTGTGGCCTCGATCTTTGCCCAACAAGAAGCCAATCGAGCATTTATAGTGCGTGTTTAAGGAGTCCATACACGGATCTTTTACAAGTATCAGGAAGCCGTGGAGAGCTACCAAAATGGATTTAAATCTCCCGAAAAAAAAAACTTTCCACCGGTTACGAAAATGATGCTACTGTGAGTTGCTGTATTTTACCCAGCTAGAAAAGCTCATCTAGGGTAATAGCTAACATTTTTCTTTAAATTTTTAATCGGTATCACCCCAATGTAAGAACGTAAAAAGCAAGCTGTTTTAAAGTCTGGGAGAATTAAGAACAGAATTATGAATAGTAAGCAAAAAGAGTAAAGATTAATCAAGAGTACCGTAGAGAGCGATTATCATAGCATTTAAATTTTTGCAGATTAAAGATGACTGAAATCATGGAGCTGGAAGAGAGTTGCTAGAATTGCGTAAAAAGTAACTCAGTGTAGAAATTACGGCTCTATCTCGCCAGTTCAACTGTAAATTGATGAGATCTCAACCCCAAACTAAAATTGCTCTTAAATTTATAAATTCTAGGTACCAGTGCGAAGCGCTCATCCTAACAATTATGATGAAAATATTTATAAAAAAGAATCAGAGAGGTAACCTTACGGCGATGAGTAAGTGACTAACATCGAACCGCCAGCTCAGTACCAACAATATTGCTGATTTTCTTTTGATCTTAACAAGGAGCTCTGGGTGAATAGCAGGAGTATCGGACCATATGTGGCAGCAATATTCTAAGTATGGACGAATAGTAGACTAATAGTTATGTAAAATATATTCAGGAGAGAAAAATACACGCCCGACACATAGAACAGAATATTTAGCAGCTGATCTAGCAATAGATTCAATATAGGCTTTCTACTTCATGTTAGCTGTGAATCTTAGCATGAAAAGTTGCAATGAGTCATTTTCTTGATGATTAGCATCAACCATGTTGATGAAAGGCAAAGAAGGATCTCTTAGAGGATTAATGTAGAGAAGTTTAGTTTTCGAGTGACCTTATCCATGATATTTAACATATCAGTGTAAATTTTCTTCTTATTTTCTAACTTACTAATAGCCTTTTTGTTTTCATCTTTTAACGGCGCAAGAACTTCACGTCCTGCAATGCGATAAACCTTTATATTCCTTAAGTGTGCCAGCCTGTCCCAAACAAAAGGTATATATTATTTAGAAATAATACTATTACAATCTCACTAATAGTTCCCTCGTTTGGCGCCTAGTTTGCTTAAGATTTAATTAAATCTCTTAAAGTGATATTTTATTTAGGATGTTGTCTGCTTTACTTAAAGTCGACAAATAATGAAGGCTATTAATGTTTTGAATGGGGTCCTCTGGCAAGAGATTTCCGACACTGAAGCAACTCTTTAAAGATCAGCCAATAATACTTCTTATTTTTCTCGCTTATGATATAAAAAAACGATTGCTCGATTTTCTTAGTCTTTCTTTCTTTTTTGTATAAACCACCACGTTCGTAGATTTAGTATTTTTCTAAAAATAAATATTTTCACAATTTTTGAATTATTTCCCTTTATAAATATCTACGCTGCTAAACCTCCCTGTGTAGTGAACGGATGTAAATTGAATGCTATTTTTCAAACAGTTGTTTCCAATTTGTTTTTTCGTAAAACATTTCCTGAGTTTTCAGTAAAAGTCTTTTATGTATAAATGCTGGAGAACATGAACATAATATATCATGTACAGATTTCAAGGTTATTTAATAATAGTTTTCTTTCTTCAGTGCTTTATTAATTATGAGCAAGTGGGCGAGATAATGTACAATTTGAGACGCAATATCTCACACAGATTAGCTGAAATATAATAAACATTCCTAATAAGATTTTTTACTTTATGTGCCGCAATGCAACAACTACTTGACCAGGAATGGACGCTACAAGATTTGTGCTACGAGAACATTCACTAATTTTAACTGAAAGTTAGGTGCGGATGATTGGCATTGTAAATTTACTGGCAAGTAAAAATCCAATAAATGTTCAATTTTGGAATGTAAAAAAATAACTTGAATAATATTTACAATAGTGTTACATAATAGTCCAATTGTAACATAAAAGTTACGTAATAGCTACAATAATTGTTATATTTAATTGTTACATTTCATATTTAACTGATTACATTTAAGAAATATAATAATCACTTTATTAACTATATTTTGGACTTCCTTTGCCTGCAATGCAGTTATTAATTGATCAATAATTTTGGATGTGGAGAACTTGGTGATTAGGGCAACGGAAATTGTTTTTTCTGCTCTTAGAAAAATTCGTGTAGAGCATGTGTAGATGTTGCAGCCGTTGTAAAACGGTAGTTGCCTTGAAATTGTGCGCCTTGTCTTCAATAATTTGAAACTGAAAAATGAAATAAAATAAAGTTCATATGACTGAAAGCCATTACTCTTTCTCTGAGAGTTTATTGTTTTTCTAACAGTTCTTAGAGTGCCACTCTTTTGCTAGAATAAAAACAGATATATAACTTTGTCGTGCAACTGATTCAGTAAAAAAGAATGCCCCAATATACTTTCATTGATACAAGGTCCATTTCCGACAATTTTCCATTTTTCATTGGAAAACGCTATCAGTAATGAATGTTGTAACATAGATACTCTGGAAGGCCTGCAACTACACATCTCCATGGAAATAGTAATATTAACCGTTTTCTTTTCAAACATGCGGCATTCATTGGCCGAGATACCAGTGCAGCTTTTAGTTAAAATTCCTAAAAATCTTTCTGTTAAACCAATCCTTCAGAAACATATATTTTTCAAGTTCGGTTTGCTTTTTCCAGTTGTGTTAGGTGTTTTCTTTTTAACATCATGTTTGTAAAAGTGCAAATCAACACCTTTATTATGTTATAATTTTCTTTTCTAGTGACGTTTAATATTCTGTTATGATGTCGTATCTATAGAAATGGACTCTTCCTCCATCAATAAATAATAACCTGCGTGACTTCCGAGTGTGGCAGTCGTCTATACAGTTGTACTTGCACTTTGTAAAGGGCGTAGGAAGGCGATCGAGCGTTTGCTATTCTCCATTCTGTGGAGAGGACGCAAACACTACGTCGACAAACGTGTCTGTTACCAACGTTCATGTCATGGGGATCTGGGAATGCCATACCTAATGGGCCATAAGGTTGCGTCAAGGTTGGTTTTTCTCAGGCGAGCGATTTTGGAAGATTCATTGCTTAGGGGGATAGTGAGGGGCATGTTCCCTAGCCTTACTATCACCCCCATCTCGAGGCGTTGCCGTAAGCCTAGAGGGCGATTGAGTTTTCTCCTCGAATGTCTGGCGGCCCTACGGGCCATTCCATGATTCAGTGACCTTTCGCGGCCTAGGAGAGTCTTCTATCGTGGGTTAGTGGAGAGCGTCGCCAAGGATACATTACGTGATGTGCTGCGCTTGTCGGGGGATGAGTTTCGCTCGTTCTGGTCTTGGGCGCCAGGTAGTGATTATCTCAGCAACTCTGTGTTTTCGCTCACCTGGCGATTAGCTCGGAATCGCTTGCCTCTCAATGACAAGGCCTTCATATGGGGCCTGGCGGATTTGCCAGATTGTGAACGCTGCAACCTTGGCTTGGAAGAAACGGCTTCGCACGCCTTCTACCATTGTTTGCGGGTTCGCCCTCTATGGGACAGGGTCGGCGAGTTGACTGCTCGTATCGCGCCGCGAGAGCCTGTGCTCATTAATCGTTTTCTGGGATGAAGCGTATGGTGTTTCTGTCGCTGCTAGCCACGGCTCGAATGGTGATTTGGACGACGCGATCGGCGGAAGTCTTGCGAGGTCAGCGTCTTTCACATCAGGATCTGATCCGATATTTTTAGTATCAGTTCAAAATAAAGATCAGTACTGATTGGAAACGTTTCACTTCGACAGACTTCAGCGAATGGTGGTAAATGTAGCAAGTCTGGTTCGCTTGAAAGGGGCTAGACTTGATTTTCTCTTTTAGATCTGCTGTTTACATCGGGGTGGATTCCTGTGGAACCCTCCTCTGGTTAAGGTAGCTCTCTTTTGTGTACCTAGTTAAAGTGAATGAATGTGTTCCTAGCCTGTACCCGGCTTTCTCTTTTGTTATGATCCAAGTCGAGATTCTCAATCCCCCCAGTTTGTTTTGGCCTCATTTTATCTCGGCTGGTTCAGCCTTTTATTGCCCCATTCCATTAATTTTTTACCCCCCTTCCCACTCCCCTAGCGAGTGTGCTTCTTGATTTCGCCGTTTGGCAGAATACAGCGGCCACTCTTTTTTCTGGGATGGACGGTTCTTACTAACATTGATTATTATTTTAGTTCAAAATTTGTTGTACTTTCAGTTTATTTTTGGGTTCATTCCCCTCCCATTATTTCATCTTTCATTAAATGTTTTATTATATTGTATATAAATACATTTTTATTGTCATGGGTTATTTTCTCCACTTTTTTAGGTGCCCCTTGTTAGTTTGTGGCATTATGGTGTATGAAGGATTGGGAGTTGTTGGATGGGTTTTTTGCTGATTGAGCAAACTGGAACGAGTGAATGGGTCGTGATAGTGATTAGCTAGGTATAGAATAGTTAACTGAAGACCACCCTCTACCCCTTCCCTTTTTTGGCTTTGTGCCACAATTCTTGTATTTATCATGAATAGTGTCAAGTCTATACAGTTCAGACATACACTTCTATTTGCTGACTACTAACACTTTTAATTTGTATACAAGTTATGTTATTCTAATACACTGGTTTAAACTACCTCCTTGTTTCTGTGTCTTTTTTCCTAGCCCACACAGGCTACAAGATATCCACTTCAGTTTTTGCTGATTTTGAAACTCCCCAAGTGATGTGGTTTCTATTATTTAGTATAGCTCATATTTGTAATTCTGTAGCGCTGATCTTAAATTTTGAAAAATAATGGTTCTGGTTATAATTAAGAAAGCCGTTGTGTGCAACTGGTAGATAAATGTATTTACCCTGCTCCCCCAATAGAGCGAGTTGTTTTTAAAGTGTGGACCCCGAGTGCAGACGCTCGGGCCATTGGTCACAGATTACTGAGCCCTGCTTACGCTTACTGGATGCAAAGCTTGTCATAGTATGTCAGGACTAGTCTCAGCATATCCAAGTTTGTCTTATTTTGGTTTTTTGGTCTCATACTCCTACCAGAAAAATGGCAGGTAAGATATTTCTAAACGGGTTTGGGCAACATTTTTAACTTCCACATGAACGTTTTGATCTAATGAGGTTTATTTAGGAATATGGCAAATTCTTTTTCGGTTAGTTTTGATTTTATATCGATTTGCACTGTTTGTCGTAATTAGTTATGAGCTATTGTAATAGATATACTGTATGTTGTGACTCATTCTTTCATTACTTTTATAAAATCTATTTTCCCTTTCGGCCAAACTATCAATTATGTTGTCGCACTGTTGGCCAAAAAAGCCTTCGCTGGTTCGTGAGTTTTCCTCTCTCAAATTACTTCCGATAAGTAATTGCCAAAAGGAAAAGTAAAGATCTCACGAGCAATACCGTTTCGGAAAAGCTTTGAACTTGCGTTCAGTTACAACAGTTTGCCATACATAAACGTCATTCAGGTTTACGCATAAATACAGTAACTAACGCATAAAATGAATTACTTGCGGTAGGTTTATGTAATTTTGACACTGGCATGCGTAATTGTTTTCAGACAGTGGTTTTTATTCGTGTCAACTCTTTCTAGCCAGAGTATTTGGGTTCACCTTTGTATAACCGCTATGCAAACATCAAATCATAAAATGAAATAATGGCATCATAAACACTGGATTATTTCGATTAATAATCACTTTAATGATTTCATAATTTTCATTCGCATTAAGCTAACATGAAACTGCTGTTTTTAAATCTTGGATTGAAAAAATACGATAATAAAAGTTAATGTGATATTGATTTTTAAAACCAGGTATAAATTTATTTTCCGGGTAAAATTAATTACACTCAAAAACTTCAATGTATTTTAAAGCAACTATAGGGAGCATTTTATGATTTCATTTTATACTTGCCTAATTTAAACGTGGTAGCTCGATGCAGTGTAATTGTTAACAGGCTTGTTGCACTAGACCTAATTACAACTGAGTTCGATCCTCGCGAAGCTCTCTATATTTTCGGCCTTGCTCGTCTAAACTGCATCTCAACCTGCTCTACAACTGAAGAAATTTATGAGAAATTAGCAATTGAAAACCAATGTGTGCATGAACATGTAGTGCTGATTTTATTTCATGCTGTAATATGAGTTCTTTTGAAAAAAAATTCGTAGCTTAACAATATAACATCTAATGGTAATATTAGTTTTTTTATAAACAAACATTCGGCATTCACTGCTTCGGTTGGTCCAATTTTATAAAATCCTTTTCTTAAATATATTTTCGGTTTCTCAAGTCTAGTAGCTGTAATCGCTCTTCCTGGTATTGATGAGGTATCCTTCCTATCCTTTTGTTTGCAATAGTATAAAACGTCTACATATGTATCATGTCGTTATTTTCTCTACATGTGATATTCATTCGTTGAAAGCCTCAAATGATGTTTTTCTGTTCTGCCTTTAAGTTTTCGAAAAAGTGTGGTCTTTGCTATGTCCCATAAATTATACCAGCTCAAAGCATATTTTACACATTGATCGGAGAAAGCGGCTGTGCAAAACTGATGGCTTACATATTTCTGAACAGATTAAGGGTCAAGCATGACAGCCATTTTTAATTCTCAATCTGACGAGGCTATTTATGGTCATGACTCAAGTTTTTATACTTGATTTGATTTTGTAGAGAGTTGTGGTGTTGAATGAAACCACCTTTAGAGCAGCCTATTCTATGTTCAATTTTCTTTTCTCCTATCCTAAATTTCTTATAACTGATCCATAATATATTTTGTTTGGTTAGATAAACGTAGTTTCGTATCTCATTGAAACCTAATTAATTCTCTATTCAGTGCCGTCTACTGATTGCTTTTGATTAAAAATATAACTAAAGTTACAATATGCAATCACTAACAATTATGATGTATGTAAATACTCTTCAGAAATTAAAAATATTCAATTAAAGCATTTCTTTTGACGTGACCAATATATTTACAATGAATATAACCAGGAGATAGAATACATATATACAGTCTGAATATTAAAATATGAGAAACCTTCTATTAATATTTGTACTATTCTATCAGAATCTCTCTATTGGTCAGCTTGATTTATTTGCAATCACTTTATCCATCAGAACTTTTTACTACTTGTTATTTCAGGCTTAGTAACCTTATGATAATTGCTATTCGTTCCTACGACTAGCGGGTATTTTGATCATTTCAAAGCGTCAATTACTTATAAGCATGTTAAGTAATATCTTTCTAAATATCAGGGTGTATAAATCAGATTTTTCATACCTGTTTTATATTTTTCAGAACTTGGACTAATATAGGGATATATACTAGAAAATATTTACAACAAAGTATGAAAATCGTGGATTTTTTTTTAGCTTTAAGAAGCTAAACATTTGTATCCAAAGAGAATAATGTCGACATTTTCAGATAAGCACCATTAGATTTCACGATTTATTGGTATCTTCAAAGCTTTAGTCAAAATGACTCCATAGGTGACTTGTCACAATATGGAAGATAATAGACAGACTGTTTGCAGATGAACCGGGGACACGAGACTCAACAAGAACCAGGAACATTGATTCATAAACAGTTTGAACAGCTGAAGATGTCGCAGATATCCTTGCATTGCATACTAAGGGGTAAATTACACCTGTACCCATATAAAATAGAATTTGTACAGACGCTGCAGCTGACATCAAGTGTACCTAAATTAACCAGTACATATTCAGAGACTGACTATTGAAAATATTGTTATTTGTTCATAAGCTGGGTATGTGTAACGAAACTAATTTCCATTAAAATTGATTTTATTTTTCATTTTCTATTTCTTTTCTCTCAACCGTATTATTTTTGTTATCGCTTTCTTTTATTACTTTTTCTTTCGTTGCTCTTCGTTTTTTTTTCTCTTTTTCTCTTCTTTCTTACTCAAAACACATTTTTACATTTTCTTTTCTTTCTCTTTGCCTTGTATTTATCTATATTTCTTACTTCTTTAGATTTTCTTTAAAAACACGACTTCTTTCACATTACTTAGTGTTTGAAATGTGTAAATAAGTAGGTGGACTTCTATTTGCCAAGACACTAAATATTAATTATTTCTTCTTTCTCTCTCATTCCGTCATATACTTTTTTCTATCTTGATATTTTCTGTTAATGCTATCTTTCCTCCTTTTTTTTCCTTTTTATTTTTTTCTTCCTCTTTTTGTTTTTTATTTTAATTGTTAAAGTTTATCTCTTCTTTACATTCGTTCTTTTACAGTTATATATATCCCTCTCTACACCGTCATACGATTTTTCTTGTCATCCCTTTTCTTTATTTTTTGTATTCATTTCTTCTCGCTTTCTCTTTCTTTATCGATATAATTCTAAATTTCTTTCTTTATTTCTATTATCTTCAATGTTGCAATATCTTTTCTTTTTTTTTATTTTCTTTATTATATTACTATCATTATTGCTGCGATTTTGTGTTCGGAAAAACTTTGACAAGTTATTTCATTTTCCTTTGTTTAATATCAATCTTTCTCTCTTTCGGCTTTACCTTCTTTTTCTTTCTTCTCCATTTTAAATGCGACACACATTCTTTCTAATTCTTCGCCTATATATTACTATTAATCTGCAAACTTGATCATAAAGAAAATAGAACTCTGTACACTTATCGAAATGCGAAGCTTATTACTAACTGTTTAAATGGGTTCCTGTCATAAACCACAGATGATTTTAAAATACAAACCCCTGTTTGGGTTTTATTGTAAAATAGCTCAGTACAAAAAGGAAAAAAAGTTTCCTTATTACATCAGTGAATTACCAGGAGATAATAATTTTCTGTGGAATGACAAGAATTTTTTTAAAATTTCTATTAAGAAATGCTTTTACTTCCTCATCGATTTCGTCTCGTTCTAATCTTTCATTCCCTTTAACACGTTGAATACTACCGTGTCATGATATATCGCTAATATGGCATTTCAGTTTACGCTGTATCTGCAGATACTGGTGATGGTTATATTTTCGTTTACTCCGTCATATGTTGGAGACAGTCTTTATATGATTTTTCTATATAAATCATTGTCTGTGGCTTCCTGTAGAATTTTGAGAAATGCATAAGAAACTCTGTATATCTTAACTTTTAATTTTTTGAATCGATTTCATCCAAGCAAGGCAGTAAAGCCACTAAGATGAAAGAAATTACTTACTGTATAAGAATCAGTAGCATAAACATTGCTAATGAGCGGGAAGAGAAAAGAGTATTAGGGAGACAGTAGATAGCGATTGAAATTGCATATCATTTTTGGGAGATTAAAGTTGGTTTGAAATCTTGAATATGCAATGGTGTTAAATAATGAGAAGTTCGAGAGAAGAAACAACATAGAATTTAAGTTTACACCTAGCCAGCTGAAATCATGTTTTCTCGACGCCAGTCTAGCGCTGTGCTTAAATTTTAAAAAATCTAGATACCATTTTAGAGAGCGATATTTATTTTGTAATAAATACAAAAAACTGACACAAGGCAGAAAGCAATGGGAAGATTGGTCTTCCTCTGTCTCATAACTAAACCTAGCTAGCTGCAATCGCTGACGCAAACAAACAACAATGTTCCTTACACCAAAACAACACGTTCATACTTACCATTATTTCTATACACACCATAATACTTCAGAATCTCCATAAAATCCCAAATAGTATCGACATGCACAATTTTGAATCTGCGAGGAGGGGAATAAAACATTAATTTAAAAAAATCTAAAACCAGTGTGTATTTACAACACGGGATAAGCTATTTGTAAGACACTAGTAATAAATACCCTACACTGAATAATTATGGCAGAAACATCAGTTAGCTGGAAGAAATTCATGTGGGATTTTTATAATATAAAATACATATTTGAGTAACAACGCTCATTCAAACGCATAAACAAATACGAAAAAGTACATTCGAAATAAGTCGTCCCGCATACAACAAAGAAATGACATCTACGGTCATCTAATAAATCAAGTAAAAGAAAACCTAGTGTCCAGCTTTTCTCAAAAGGAACAACATTGTTGCTGACAGAAATTGGCCTCGAGAACGAAAGCCTTTTTGCATCGTATGCAAAATATCATATCTTCAATAAGCCTGCTCAGCGGTACTACGACCCGGCAGTAAAAGATGTTATCCAGAGTCATCACCGCTTCATCGCAGGGAACATAATTTGGCGATTTTTCGAAGCCCGATGAACAAAGTTATGCTGAATCAGAAAGCCCTTCGAATCACCAGCCAGGTGAGTGATGCGACATCTCTAGTGAGGCATTTTAATGTAGGCGCTCAAGGCCCTATTTAGCAGGCTCCTACTTCGTAAAACCTAGCTCGTCTATAAGATCACCTTGAATGGATCCCTTAAAACGTAATATGATGTTATACAGAACGATGAAGAGTATATCCCTTGCTGTTAAGCGGTGTTTAAGAACAATACGACACTCTCCATAAAAGGAGCACTCGCCTCGAAGTAAACAGAGGGGACTCTTCGTTGCATGACTGCATACTACTCAGTGATGTTAAGTTTTACGAACGTCTTCCTTCCAGAATTCGCCCTTACCATCCGATTGCTGATACATTTTATCTAGCAATGCGATGCGAAGTGTATGTTGACGATTCTCAAGCTAGGCATAACCAGAGCGTATTCAAAAGTTTACAGATCTCCTGAACTAAATTGGAGGCCTTGACTTCTCAAAAGAATTAGAATAAGACCCCTTACTAATGATATTAATGTTGCATACAGAAGTGGAATTATGGAGAGTCTATAAAGGAGTATACGGTAGATGTGCTTGGCACAAACTTCTGCAACCCCTTTAAAGGAAAGATGCATCTGGGACTACAGAAAAACTGAGAACTTGGCCTTCTCCTGCACTTTAGACCAATTCATTTTCAAGAAGAAATCGGAACCGAACCAGACGCCGAGTATCTTGATCGTGTCTTTCACCCAGAGGAAATTCCCGGGAAGAGAAACTTTCTTCTACGCATCCAACTACAAGCTAATAAATGTGTCCCGATTTATCTTGGCCCCTATTACTCTTTCGGCCCCTCTGATTTCTTTGCCGACATCGTAAATCTCGGTTCTTCTCGACACAAGAGCCGTAACGTACCTGACTGAGAGGTAGTACAAGGTAGGGAAATTCTGCGTAGGACTTGATTAGTCTTTGATTTGCAAAGGAGAGCCTCCAAATGCAAGGACTTACAACAAAGACGAAAGCTCACCACCATGACGAAGGGAAGGAGCCAATTCGAAAAGCTCCGATCGAAATGCATTACTTTCCACAAGCGCTCCGGAAGATGCATAGATATGTCGGATTCAAGTACGAAAGTACTGTCCGAAACAGGCAGTCAAAAGGACAGCCCCAGAAATCTATGGTCAACCATATCAAATTCCTTGAACTGATCTAAATTGATCAGCGCTCCTTAACTACCAACTTGCTCGATGATGTCGTCCTGAAAACTGTTGCCCTTCATAGCGATATTTTTATCTGAGCGAATGAGACTAAAGAAGACAACCTGTAAATGGCTGGCTAAGAACTTGGCTAAAAACTTTAACTTTTTGTTTAACATCGTTAAAAGTCTAAAAGTTACTTATCACATCCAAAACGATCCTGTACTTCCAATCTTGTAGAAAAATGATCACACCCTGGTGAAGCGTTGAGATATGGGCCTCTGCTTTATGCAGTTGTTGTAAATCAGTGCCAGCAAAGGAACAAGGACAAGCGACAGCCTCAAGTGTACTTCATAGTGTAGACAATCTAATCTGGAGATCTTTCATGGCCAACCAGCTTTAACGCTTTCCAGATGTCCGAATTTATAATGGGGCCCTCGCACCCAGTCGCTTCAAAAATGTCGGCACCGAACAGATCTTGAAACCAATAACGAAAGGCTTCACATATGCCCGCGTTTGTAGTTTATTGGGTAATGTGCCTCACGCAACATATTACTTTAGACCTAGCCCTAACTGCCAGAGCTTGATCCTTTTGATAAGCAAGGAGTTTATTTCTGCTCTAGCTAATGATACTGTCTTACTATCACGGGATATAATTGCCCATTCAACTTTTCCCTCACATGAAGTTTGCCTTGCTAATCTGACTAGATTTAGTCATAGACTATAATAAAAAACAAACGACCTAATTTGGGATTTTAATGTATCACATCTCATATTTTTAACCACAGTGCCCGTCAATTTCCTTCGTAGCATTTATAAAAATTTCGCTCTGCAAATAAAAATGCGTTCAATTTCCAGTAGCTGTCCATCCTAACCTTAAGCGTATATAAGTTTACACGAACCGGGACGAGCCTATGATCCAAGAAAACTATCAAATGAAAACTTTGAATCTCTAAGAAACCTACACCGACTCTCTTAACTAGAACTTGGTCAATGTAGTTAGAACGCACCGCCGTAGCCGAGCCAAGCCGAGCCGATCCTTATTCCTCCACACTATCTACCGGTGTTACTCATTAAATTCTTTTCGATAAAACTTGTCAATGTAGTCATGAATTGTTTTCACATCCTGGTTGTTATTACTCAATCTTGTTCTATACCTTCTATGTCGTTATCAAGAACGGTTTTTCAATTCCCCCTAAAACAGTTCATTCCGCCGAAATAGCCTCCACCAGTTTGAAAATAAAAGGTCGGTCCCGTCTTAACGAAACTTGAGAGGTACGATAGCGAAGATCTATTCCGAAAAATTATCAGAAAATTATTTATAGAAAAGTCACAGGGAGGTAACCATACTGCGGTGGGAATATGACCGAAGACGAGCTGCCAGATCGGGACTGATAATATTCCTGATTACTTTTTTTATCAAGTATCGCAAATTAAATAGCAGGAACATCGGATTGTGTAGCAATATTCGAAGTATGGACGGATATTAAACTTTTACATGTGTATGATAGATTCTGAAAAGAAAAATAGTCTTGCCAGATACAGCAAATCAACTTTCTTAGCATCTGATATAGCAAAATTAAATTCTTTATCAATGTCTATGTACATAAATAATAACAATGCTCAAGGAAAAACAAATTATTCTTTCGTCTATCGAAATACGAATTTATTCAGAATTCATCGTGTTACCAACATATGGTGATGTGGTAGCATTTATAAAATAAATTTAAATCATTTTTTATAGCACGAAAGAATATAACTTTATTTGCAATGAATTAACAATCGTGATAAAATAACGCATATAATATATATAATTTAGAAAATCCTAAAATTAGCAAACAAGAAAATGTGCAGGTGCATAGCACTTGAGCTTAAAAAAAGTTTGGCGATCATTTTTTCAAAATATAATACCACTAATATTTTGCACTAGAAAATAACATTAGATATATATATATATATATATATATATATATATATATATATATATGTGTGTGTGTGTATTTAATAAAATACTAGCCTCAAGTGACCTTATACTGATTTTTGCTTGGTGGTACAGTGATTATGTGCTCAGGAAGAGAAATTGGAGAGCCTAGTTCGAATTTTATTTGAGTTCGCTGCATTCACTTACTCGAAAAGAGGGAAAAAGTATTCATCCGTTCCTTTCCTTCTAGCTATGGGTTAAATAGCAGAATAAATTGAGTTCTATAGACTTTGCTAGCAAATTGCCATTACTTTCTGCAGTAGACTATCTACTACGGAAAATATTGTGCCCAGTTAGTCATGCCCAAGCGTATAGCACGTATGGCACTTAACTGAGTGATATTCGAACGTTTTATACCTTATTCTCTTGCTTTTACATGTACTTTTTACACTTAACACTTCATTGGTATTCATTTGCTGTTTACTTCGCTTCTCTTACAATTTTCTAGTAAATACAAGTTCTGCCTGGAATAGTCACGCCGGTGAGAATTTTTATAAAATTTTATAAAAAAAAAGTTATCCGTTTAAATATACGTTTTGGAAATAATTGTTTATTCTGACAAATAAGGATGTGCGGGCGGTGTAACGGACATCAGCACGGAAAGTGGAATATCGAACCGAGTTCAAATTCCAAGGTAGTCTGTTGCATTCACTTTCGTACTGATTTATGTCCTTTCCAAAGGACATAAATCTATCTCGTCTCTCACATCTCCAGCTATGGTGATTTTCGTTTCGATGCGTAGCTTAGCTATGTGAACGTATGGAGCACTCAGTGAGGTTCGAACACACTAGCGAGACAATCTTCTGAACTATTACACCACGTCGAGGTTTCCACAAAGTCAAATAGTACGAGTCAAATAGTAGCGTAGTCTGTGCTATATATAGTATCGTATATTATTGTTATTTTAATAAATCTTTACACTTACTAGAGTTAAGCAACATAGAAAATGTATCTTCTTAACAACCCAGTTATTGCTTAAAAAGCAGAATAGATAGGTTACCTGATCTTAATAAAAAAACTAATCTATAAGAAGGAAAACTAAATTTCAAACTGTGGAGAAGACAAAAATATGAACTCAAAAAGAGAAAAGGAAACGGGAGATCATTTCGCTATCTTCTCCAAGAATAAATAGAATGTGCTACATAATAAATGAATGAAGGCCGGGGGGTTATAACCGCCAAAATGCTCATGCATAAAAGAAAAAGTCAGCGTGACAGATGGGGTGAAAAATTAAGGAAATAATCGTATCACCACACGAGACCGTATATTTTAGTATAATGATTTTTTCCACATTTTTAACATTATTTGTCTTTGTATTATACTCATTTTTCGGTATTTCTTCTTTTTTTTTTTTTTTTTGCTAACACTTTTTTTAAAAAAAAACGTTTCTTTATTCGTTAGTTTTTCCGGTCGCCTTTAATTCTCATTCATATTTTTTAATTTATTTTTTTCTTTTTGAGCTGAAGATTCGAACAAAGAATGAATAAGGGCTTTAACCCTCCAGTAAGATCTGGTTATCGCTAAAATAAATAAATAAATAATAACAACAAATGTCCATAATCGTAATTTGGATCCATAACCCGAAACTTTAATGTGCCTAATATATCTTTTAAGCTAGTACGAAAGTATATGAACAGAAACTGTATGTTCGGTGAGGATTTCTGTTAATTTTTATCTTCAACATATATACATGAAAATAAATATAAAATTAGGGATCTATGATAAGAAATCGTTAACATTATAAAAAGATAAATAAATATAAAGTGTAGAATTAAAAAGTTAAGACTATTCTAAAAATAAAATCTGAGTTCAATATTTATAATCTTTCTTTAATTCCCAATAAACAATAAGAGAAATACAATTCGTTGCCATTACATGACACGCGTTCTGCACAAAAGAAGAATAATTCAAGAGCAAACAGTTTCCTTCAACTGCTGCACGATACTGTAGTTTGTCATTTGCGTCGAGACAGTCTTCAATGAAGAAATGAGAGAGAGAGAGACAGAGAGAAATAGAGAGAGGGAGAGAGAATGGTTCTGATTTAGATTTGTTTTTTTTTAATGGTAAACCAACTTTTAGTGGGTCATTTAATATCGAAATTTACCTTTTGGTGAATATTTGAAGCAATAAAATAGGATGTTATTCTGTTTTCTTAATTAAATACATAGTAGATGATACTCAGCTTTTATGCATAGACATGTTTGTGTGAGTATAATTACAAGAGGCGAAGATATGTTTAATTTATGGCGTAGTTTTATTTTGGGATACAGTTTGATTAAAGAAAATGTAAGATATTATAAGTTAATGTCATAAAATTTATTTTATGTTGGTTTATTTTGTTTAGCGGTATATCAACTTCTACTGGTTTTTAATATTGAAATCTAAATATTTTGTATAGAATTTTATGGCGTCAACTAAATATATTTTAGACGCACTTATATACCTTAAACTACAAATAAAATGTATAGTTGGTTATTTTATTATAAAAATGTATTGTTATTTTGCTTTAAAATTTTATTATTAGTATTTTTTCCTATAAAAATGTATTTTTCTTCCATAATTTTTCCATTATGGTTCACTATATTCCCATAGCTAGGACCCTAACAGGCAGTGACACCCTGGATTAGGGTGGACCTGAAAACAGCGGCAATGAATATGTAGTTTCACGCTTTTTAAGCCTCAAATCTACCAATAAGAAGCCTTGCTATCGGATGTTCTTTATCGTCGAACACATAACTGAGAGAGAGAGAGAAAGCGGAGGGAGAGAAAAATAAAAAGAAAGAGAAAAAGAGAAAGGAAAAAGCAAAAACGAGAAAGGATAAATAGAGAGAAAGGCAAAAAAAGAGAAAGGAAAAAAGGAGAGTAAGAAATAAAGATACAAAATAACGATTTATTTTAAGTGAGAAAAAAGAATACATTATGTACAATTTATCAAATAAAGAAGAAACAAAATAACTTAAAAATGAAGGAAAAGACCATCAGAAAAGATACTTCTTCCTTGATTTACCTTATCATTTTCGGACTAAGGTGATCCTGACTTTTTATAACTTTCCGACCCTGGTTTCTCTACTGAACATCATACTCTTTACCGTTTTGTACCCGCCCTGCCAGTCATTTAACCAATCGTAATTCTTCACAGTCCCGTAATTATTCTAAACCTGTTTTCTATTAGAAGAACAAATATTTTGTTTGTTACATCTTCCTTGTTGCACAGGTATTCATATCACGTTGTAGAATCTTTTGTAAGATTATTGTACAACCATCACTGCCATACATGAGGAAAATCTTTTTTTTGAAGGAAATGTTCCTACGTCTTAGTAAATTTTCGGGTTTAGATGGCTTTTGCTATACTAACAAAAAAAAGAAGAGAATACATTTGACTTAGAAAATAGAGAGAAATATATGGCAAATAGAGAGGAAAGCAACAACTGAAAGCTACTAAATTATTTAATTGGCCACATGACACTAAAGATAACAGATAAATCACTCTTCATTTCATCATGTTGGCAACTTAGACTGTCAGCTAATTCCAAGTTGTAATAGTTACATTACAGATTCAAAGTAGTTGGAAGCAAAATCAAAATAACTGCCTGATATTTATTCTCTAAGCCGTCTGCTCATGAATAGAAAAACAAATTAATCAAGTACACTAAAATAGAAAAGTGCCATACAAAATATTCATCTTCCCACATGATTTCTTTTTTTTTATATGCAGCGAGGTATCCATGAGGCAAATTTGATATTCTATTAAAAATTGTTATCGGTGGGCGAGGGTGAATTGGAATAATGAAAAATATTTTCCAAAATTTAAAAGTATTAGCAGAAAAATTGTTAGAAACTAAGAAGGGTGCGCCGTACTTCAATGTAATATTAATCCTTATATATGGAAGTGAGTGCTAGATAATTTGCTTAGAGATAAAAAGAACAGGCAATCCTTTTCTACAGAAGAATGCTAAGCATATTTTGTAACGTAAGAGTGCTGAGATTGGATGGAAACACCTAACCGATTGATCTCCCATCAGCTAGGGGGGGGGTAAAAAGCAGAGTGGAAAGAGAAGGGTTGTAGCAAAACTGAAACAGCTTCGGAAACCACAGCAACTTTTGGGAAGCAGTGCCTACGGTAACATCTTCACAAGACGTCGTGCCTTGCTAATTTCTGGTTTTCCTGATGCTTTTATTACCATGAGACATTTTTCGAAAATTCAGATTTTGACCAGCTGCAAGGAAGTCCATATTTAGACATATAATGTTGTCCATCTGCTAATGGAGAAACCCGTGTGAAACTGGTATTAACAAACATGTCTACACGCAATCTGGTGCCTTTTTTTGCAAATGTACCGAATATCATTAAAGGAACACAATACATTTTAAGAAAAATTGAAATAAATGTGAACAATTTTGATTCGTATTAGAAGTAGTCGTTTGAAATTTCTGGCTCACATAATAAGTCATGAAGGATTGGTAGGTTTCATACTAACAGAAGATACTGAAAACAAGATGGACCAGAGAAACATTAAGTAACCTACTTAGATGGCCATAGGAAGATTAGTAAGGAAAAAATAATTGCTTTATACTTGCAAAGAAGAGAAGAGCCATGAACACCGATGCCGAGTGTTGCATATTCCTGTGTCGATGAAAATATAATGAGCCGTAAACAACCGCAGCGATCCTGAAGCAGTTACAAAATTTCGTTCAAAGACTAGATTAATCCTTATCGAAAGCGCGGGTGATGCTTCAATATCTTAAGTTATCTTGTAACGGTCAAGAACAATATCTTCATCGCATGAGGAAACATCCAAGTGATATCGACGTGACAATGACCAAGCAATTCAATAGATCATTAGATTATCTATTGAGGTGGAGGAGAAAAATTGAATCTCCATCGTAAACAATCATTTTATGACTTTCTTTATCCACCACACTACCTACCGTATTTTTGTCTTTCATATCTTTTATTACTTTAAAATATTTTTTCTTTCTTTTTCCTTATCTTTTCCCTCCTTTCTTATTATTCTTTCTTATTATTTTCTTTACTCTTTTTTTACTCTTTTCTTGCTTTTCTCTTTATTAAAAGTTTAATTGTCTTTTCTATTATCATTTCTCTCTGCTTATAAATGTGATTTCTTTCTTTACAATTCTTATTGATGTAATGTGTTTTTCTTTCCCCTTTTTCTCTGTCGTTCTAATTATAAGACTATTTACTTAACTTCTTTTGTCACTATCGTTACTTTGATAATCAAATTACAAATTTTTCTTTACTATCTTGTTTATTTTTGTTTTCATTTCTTTTTCATTCTCATTATTACATTGTACTTCCTCTACTTATTTTTATCATTTTCTTTCTCTCTTTTGTCTTTTGTTTGTTAATTAAAAGTATTTTATATTTTTCTCTCTCGCTACTTTTATTTATTTGATTTCATTCATCAGAATCTCTCTTTATCTTAACAATTTGATTTTTTTCTCTTTTCTCTTTATTTCAGATTTTGCTTCTATTTCACAATCTTTTCTTTTCTGTCGGTTTCTTTTCTTTAATTAGATTTTTACTTTACGATTTTTCTTTGTTATCTTAATTTGTCTTACGCTCTTTTCTTACTGTCAGTAGTCTTTATTTCACTTTTTTTTCTTTTCATCTTATTAATTGAAATTTTTCGTTCTTTCCACCTCTTTATTTCACTCATTACTTTTTATTTCTTTATTATTAATTCAATTTTTTCACTCTTTCGAATGTTTTATCTCACTCATTACCTTTTCCCTGTTCTGTTTATTTCTTTAGTAATAATTCAGATTTTTCTCTTGATTCTTCTGTTAAACTAACGTATTTTAAAAAGTTCAACTATTCTTTCAGACCCTTTCCTTTATTCCACTCATTACTCTATTTTTATTTTATTTCTTTAATTTTAAATCGATCTTTCTTCACAAATTATTACCTGCTATTTTATCGTCTTTCATAAATTTTAATTTTACTTTTCGACCCTTCTTTTGATTACATTTTACTTCTCTTTTTATCTATAGTAGTTTTTTCTCCTTTTCTTTTTGCTTTCCTCTACATGCATCTGATAGCATGTGTTGACTCTTTCATATGCCCCCACTTGATCTGACTTATATTTAGTGTTACTATAAATGCATATCTTCTTTCTGAACGGCCTTCCTTCTTCATTTTGTTGACAGTTTGTTTTATATTGAGTTATTTTTTGGTTGGTTTCATTATTCTAGCTTTGCAGTCTCAACAGAAATAGTCCATTTCTCATCTGTCGCTAAAGATCATCGCAATGAACCAATATCTAGAAATTCTTTTGCCAAGGGTAACATTTTTTTTAAATCTAATCTCATTTTACCGCTGTTTTTACATTATTTTTTTATCGAAACTGACAACTAATGCGGTTTCAGTGAAGGGTGCCGACTCATTGAATTTGATTACACACCAATTTCTAAAAAGTCATTTCAAATTCTAACGGGAGGTGATTTAGGTACTTCAATGAAGCCTGGCAAAAACAAAAAAGGGATACGCCGAAATAGCGTAAAATCACTTAAGGATTTTGTATTTAGAGAAATGAGATAAGGCCCTTTAAGAAAAGCGTCGAGATTTTATTGACGAATAGAAAACAGCACACGAGAAGTGCGTATCTTTTTAAAGTCTGGAATTCATCCAAGGAACTGGAATATTTATAGTTATTTCCGGCATTTTTTATTTTGTGAATCTTCCCAAGAACATGGAAACATGATACTCTACGAACTGTTGTATCTCTTTCTAGAAAGAAACAAAAAGATTCCTTCAAGTCTCAGAGGTTGATATCAATCGCAGTTATTTCTTGCATGTAAGAGACGATCATATTGTCTTTAACGATTTACAAACTGTTAGAAATGTGATTTGCACCCACCACACACACAAAAAATACAAATATTTCCCATCATACTGCATTTAATTCTGCGGGTAAATAGAAGAATTATTTCTGTTAATTCGCAACAGAAAAAAAAATGAAAATTATATTTACTAAAATTCATACCAAATTCTTCCAGACCGAGGCCATTGTATTTAGCTCCGATTGAGTTGACATTTGTGAATGCCAAAAATGTAGGCGACTCAGATACGCTATTCTATCGCGTATCTGAGGGGGTCTAAGTTCGCAATCACCGGCCTGCATACTATTATTTTTTCTGATATTTATCGACTAGGCAAGCTGATATAGATGTAATAAACATTGTTCAAAGTAAAATTAAAAAAGCCTCTATTTCAAATATGAGTGTCAACTAAAGTAGTAACTGTTAAATTATATATATAAGAGAGTTTTGTTCGTAATGTTTACAAAACCTCCAGTCACTAGAGAGTTATTTGTGAAATCCTGACATTTAAAAATATCTTGAAACACAAACTATATTTTCTTGTTTTTCGCAATGCTAGTTGCAGAAAGCAAATCAAGGAACATATTGTTTATTTACAAAGAAAAGCAGTCTATTATTTACGAATCTGTTTTCTGGGTATATTCGTGTCTCAGCGTATGGAAAGAAAAATATATTTCACTTTGTTTCTGACATCATTAGAAATATTTTATTTCAATTCGATCATTATTTTCTTTTGTTTTTTCCCCGGTTTTCAGTGCACAATCACGAATCGGAAACATTGCAGACTTGTCTATTTTAGGAAGGAGAGAGCAGGAACATACGGATTCAACGGTAGTCGATTTCTCCATATTTTTAAACTATTACAAATTATGTGTGTTGAACTCGTTCTGAAAACAATTATTTAACAAATTAAAATGCATGAAAAAACAAAATGATAGAGAAAGTGAAGGCAAATTTTCATTATTACAATCTACTATGGATTTTTTCGTTTTTAAATATATATAAACATATTAAGTATATTTAATATTTGCTAGTTCTGCTAGTTCCTTTTCTGATTTTATATATATATATATATATATATATATATAAACTTAAACGATATTTTAATTGATACTTTACTTGAGTAAACGCTCCGTTTACTTATTAAATTGTATATTTATTTATTTTTCCGGTTTGAATAATGTAGAGAATATCGGAGAAAAGTATGAAAGATTCATAAAACCGTCATTAAAACTTCATTTAAACCGTCATTTGAACTTCTCAGCGACAGATTGCGTCGATGACCAAGCAAAGTTGAATAGTGCCTTTAAATACAGATCTTTCTCACTCTCGAAATAAACATATCTACTCCCTATCATAACATAAACAAATCAATTTCTAACTAAAGGGATGGATATCTTTTTTCTTTTTTTCACTTGAACGTTATTTTTAGAGTGTACAACTAATTTTTCTCTCATAAAATTATCTCAAATATTCAAACTGGTAGACGGAAATTAATATACTGTTTAATAGATAAACGGTTTGGATCATCAAATACAAGTATCTACCAAAAATAATATTTAAATTGATAAACATCTATTGAATTAATAAATAAATAAATTAAGATGCATTTCTGCAGCAATAATTCTTTCAGGCATGTTTGGTTTAATATCATTGACAAATTCGTAGGTTGACTGGCCGTTTGTCAAAACTTAGAGCAGTTCTCGCACATATAAAGGAACATAAAACAAACAAATACTATTAAAATCAGACAAATTGTAATAGATAACACAAACGTTTTATATAAGACAAAGAAAAGTATAAATCCAAAAGATGGGAAGGATGTTTTATTGAAAGAGAACCAGCAGACATTAAAAAAGATAGTTTCCTCCATACTGGATCATATATTAAAACATGTTTTAATATATATATATATATATATATATATATATATATATATATATAAGATGAGATCAGCTGTTTACGCTAACTTGGTTTGGACCTTTTAGGTGTCTTCATGTGATTTGTATTCAAATTTTGGAGTGTGAAAGAATCCGAGTAAAAGAAAAGCAGGAAAGTGAACAACAAAAGGAAAGCGAAAATTCGAAAGAGAATTTCACAAGCAGGAAGTCCGAAAAAATTGTTGGCATTAACTTACGGTTAGATATTCGAGATCTATCAACCAATCTACCGCATTCATGAAATAGACGTATCAAAGAGAAAAAAATTACCAGAATAATTGTTATAAAACGAAAGGCAAAGTGAAGTTACGGTACAGTGACTAGAGCCAAGATGACATGTTATGACCTATAATTTTGCAGATAAATCTTCATATTTTATCAAGAATCTTTAAATACATAGAAATACCAGACCAGATGAGGTAGTAATATTCAATGCATTGAGGAATGGTAGAGTAATGTGCAATATAGATATCGGCGGGGAATATTATCTAAGGACAATACATTGAACTAACTTCTCTAGAAGAAAACCGAGCAATTGATTCAGTTTAACCGTTAAACATCATGTCAGTTAAAAACGTGAGAACGACAATGATCAGTGATTCACATTTTTTGAGTTTAACATTAATTGTTTTATTCTATCTTCCTCTACTTACTATTTTTATTAAACATTTATATATTCTTTACTGCTGTATATTTTCAAAAAGTGCCACAAGTGCTTCAAGTGATTTATCTTTCACTGTTTTGTGAGTATTTATCATCGAATTGCGTTCTACCAAAAACTTTTTTCTAAATGTGTTTTGTCCGTTTAAAGAAACAATTTTCTTCACTCATATGTGAATATCTGGTGAGTGATGTCTCACTATCATTATTTTAAATATTTGTAGAGCAAAGAAAGAGACTGTCTTGATTGTTCAGCATTTTCGAACAAGGAAGAAATTAAATATTGATGAGATAAACTTGTCTTTGAAAAGGTGACAAAATTGTTTAACATGTCTGTTTTCGGTCCATCAGGTTTTGTATCGGGGACACAAAAAATGCCAAAGATTGCAGCACCAAGAGACCTCAGAGTATTAATTTAGTTTTATTGCTTTAATAAGAAAAAGAGAAGATATAAATCAAAACTGAACTAAGGTGTCAAGCGTAAAAAAGTCTCTCAACATCAATAACGAAGACATTTTATTCGATAAACAAAAACATTGAAAATATATATGAATTGAAAAATATACAAAGAGATGGTGATATATATATATATATATATATATATATATATACACACATATGCATATATATACACGCATACATATATATACACATATAAATTCAAACACATATACACATACACATAAAACACATCTATACACACATATAAACACATACATATGTGGAAATATAAACACACAGATATATACAGATATACGCATGCATATATACACACATGTAAACACAGACATATATATATATATATATATATATATATATATATATATATATTAATTGTTTAATACTTAGGTCTTTTGGCCCAAATAGTGTTAGACCAGTATACATTTGTATTAAAAAGTGTTCTATACAATTATATTGCAGAACATTTGAATATTTTTCATTTATAAACGAGTTATTTTGCTACCTTGGTTTCCACCATGAGTGGTTTCTTCAGGCGATTTTTAATAAATGATTTTACCTTTTACCGTTTTTCTTTTTAAAAACGCTTTTGTAACAATGTTTTATCTGAACGTTCACGTGGCAGAGAATTTATGAATTCGCATTGTTTAAATTCAAACGAATTATGACGTTTTCATCCATGTTTGTAAGAACCTAATAGGTATTTCTTAGTGTGGATGCATTTTGTCATAATTTCTGTTCTTTCATTTAACAGTTCGTCTTTATTTGGGTATGTCATAATTTCTAATTTTTCTTCTTGGCAAAGACACCAAGGATTATATAGAGATGATGGATTAGCATCAGACAACAAAAGAATGAATGATAAAATAAGGAAACGGCGTTTTAAGTTACTCAAAGACCTAGATTTTGATATTACAGTGGACACAAATAATAAAGTGGTACAATATATTTTTTTAATCATTTCACCACCAGCAAGGCATTTCACTGCCACTATTGCACAGGGGGTTACATAGGAGAAAGTGATGAGAAAGGGTGGTTAGGGGGTTACATAGGGGAAAGTGACTGGAAATAGTGGTTAGATATAGGAAATGTCAAAAGGACTCTGATGGACGAGTAAGGGTAGCGAGGATTGGAGTCGGGTAGATGCGAAGGGTGTTTGAGAGAATGGATGCGTGTTAGTGTGTTAGGAGGTGTATATTGACCTTACATTTAAACTTCTAGAGATTGTAGCTGTTGGGGAAGCAATTATGTGGAAAGGAATTCCACAGGCGGGAAGTGCGAGAAAAGAAGCTGTTGGAGTAGAAATTGCGGTTACATTTTATCTGATTCACTGTAAAAGGGTGGGCCCTAGTAGCTAATCTAGTATCTTGTGCAAATTTATACCTAGGAGGCACCAGTGATTTAAGTTCATCGGAGCAGAAGCTGTGAAAGTATTTATAGTAGAGGCACAGGGAAGCCACGTCATGCAGGTGAGAGAGTCAATGCAGCCGGACTGCCAAGTCGGTATCGATCACATTACAGATTCTCCGTTGTATTTTGTCAAGAACCCCGAGGAGCAGTATTCAATACACGGGCGAACGGTAGATTTATAAATGTGCAGGATAGATTCAGACGGGAAAAACTTCCGGGCCCTGCACAGAGAACCGACTTTTATAGCAGCGGATTTAGCAATGGATTAGATATAGTCATTCCGCTTGAGGTCCGCTGAGTGTGCGAGACTAAGGAGAGGTAGTGTTATACTCTCTGGGAGGCAAGCCTGTTCCGTGCTAATGGGAGTTAGGAGCGATTGTCTATGATGGTTAATTGATAGCAGCTTCCTTTTTGTAGCATTAAAATTTACGAGCCATTTCTTGCCCCAGTCCACTACGGATTAGAGGTCCTTCTTAAGCTCGGCAGTGAGATTCGCTTTGTCGCCCATACCAGATTTTTGATCGAGGCGAGACTAAACTGTGGTGTCATCGGCGTACATGCCTACTTAGGATCTTATGGCATCGGGGAGATCATTAATGTAGGTTAGAAAGAGCGTAGGACCTAGGATAGAGCCTTGAGGGACACCCGCGTTCGTAAAGTAGTTTTGGGAGGCATGTCCGTTTAATACCACCTTCAATGTGCGGTTAGAGAGGAATGAATGGGTTAGGTCAAACACATGTCCAGTTATACCATAGCTCCGCATTTTGTGTAGGAGGCCAGCATGCCAGACTCTGTCAAACGCTTTGGAGATATCCAAGGCAACGGTTCGAGCTTCTTTGTCGAGAGCCTGGTATATATACTCGGTGATGATCGTTAGCATAACAGCAGTAGACCTGTTGAAGCGGAAACCATAATGTTTGTCCGAGAAGAGCCAGTGGGCTGTGAGATGCTGAACGACCTCGGTGTTGATAATGTCTTCGAACACTTTGCCAAAGATCGGAAGAAGGCTGATAGGGTGGTAATTTGCAGGGTCCGAGGGTTCTCCAGTATTCTTAAATATAGGAATTACAGAGAAAGACATCCAACAGGCAGGAAAGCAGGAAGCAGATAGGCAGAAGTTGTACAGCTTAGAGAGGACAGAGGAGAGTTCAGGGGCACATTTCTTCAAGACTATGATTGGGATTCCGTCCCCTCCGCTTGCCTTGTGAGGATCAAATTTTGAGATTATTTTAGAGATCAGCGAGGGTGTAATGTGGACGTCATTCACTCTTGCCTCAGTTCTAGGTGGGAAGTCAGGTGTAGATACTTCAGACGAATCCAGCAAAGCATTCGGCCTTGTCCGCTGAGGAGGTGAGGACCTCGAATTCTTTGATTAGTAGGGGTATTGAGGTCTTACTCTTGTGAAGCACGCTTTTACAGAGTCGCCAGTAGTCTTTGGCGCCGAACTTACAGGATGCTATGCGTTGATTCGTAGAACTTAATTTACAAACTGGAAATGTCTCGCCATACATGAAAACAAACATTAACTTATCATACATAAAAACAAATTCCAATCATCCAAATAATATAATTAAACACGTTTACAAAGGCATAGAACACAGACTATCTAATAATTTGTCAAACAATTCAATATTTAATGAAAGGAAAAATATATATGAAGATGCACTAAAAGCCTCTGGCCGTATAAACATTTTACAATATAATTCTCAACCAAATAGACAAATCAAAAACAAGAATAGAAAACAAAATATTGTCTGGTTCAACCCACCATTTAATTTAGAAGTAAAGACCAAAATAGGACGTAAATTTCTTAAACTAATAGATAAGCACTTTCCGAAAACATCAGAAGTAAACAAAATATTCAACAGTAAAACAAACGAACTACGTTATAGTTGTACTAATAATTTAAATAGTTTCATAAAAAAACAAAACGCCAGAAACTTAAATAGCATCGTACAAAACAAAACCACCAACAAAGAATGCAACTGCAGGGACAAAAATAAATGTCCGCTTCAAAGTCTCTGCAACACAAAAGAAATAGTTTATGAGGCAGAGATACATGACCCAGATGACCCAAACAAAATATATTTGGGCTCAGCCAAATACAGTTTTAAGATCAGGTGGTTCAACCACAGATCTACATTTAAAATAGAGAAATAAAAAAACAATACAAAATTGGCTAACCATGTCTGGAAATTGAAATCAGAATATGAAAAGGATTCACACATAACGTGGAGCATTGTAAAAACAGACAAGCCTTACAATGGTGGACAAATATGTAGACTGTGCTAAGAAGAAAAATTAGAAATTATGACAGACCCAAATAAAGACGAACTGTTAAATGAAAGAACAGAAATTATGACAAAATGCATCCACACTAAGAAATACCTATTAGGTTCTTATAAACATGGATGAAAACGTCATCATTTGTTTGAATTTAAACAATGCGTATTCATAAATTCTCTGCCACGTGAACGTTCAAATAAAACAACGTTACCATAGCGTTCTTATAAAGAAAAACGGTAAAAAGTAAAATCAGTTATTAAAAAATCACCTGAAGAAACCACTCATGGTGGAAACCAAGGTAGTGAAATAAATCGTTTATAAATGAATATATATATATATATATATATATATATATATATATATATATATATATATGCTTTCAAATCACGAAGCGAGAATGACCATCACCAAAATGTCCAGTCCCACTAAATTCTGCATTCATAGGTTGTGTGAACAACAGTGGCTCGTAAATCATTTCTTTTCACATATAAGCCATATCAAACCACCTCTGGGTGGTTGAAGTTGACTAATACCAACATTTCCAATGTTCCCTTTTATATGCCTGGTCAGGCCTGACCTGGACTTGCACATCTAAGGGCAAGTCGGGCATTTATAAGTATGCTTTTCAGAATTCACCATAACCTAGTGCATTAGGCGAATAGCCAGGTTAGCACCAAATCACAATTGAGAGATCTCTTCCGAACCTATCTCCTCAGTTCTGCGTATATTTTAATGCCTCATGGAAGGTCTTGACTCCGTCAGCATCACTAGCCCTTCAAGAAACCCAGTCTTTAGCAAGAGACTTCTAGTTATCCAGACCAATATTGCACTTGTATAGTGACTCTTTAAGGCAATCTTTGTAATGAAGCTTGGGCTTGTGCTTAGGTCTTTTTCCGATATTGTATTCTCCACACATTTGTTTTGGAATTTTGTCATCCACTATACAACGACATGACTCGTCCATTGCGAACTCGACTTATGTGTAAGTGTTTCCCCTGAGAGAATATGAACCTTTTGTAAGATCAGCCGTGTGATACATCCAGTGGATTTCAACCTCAGACCGAAGGCTGCGTTAATGAAAACGTTCTTCGTGTCTTCAGATGTCTACGATCGACCACCCATGTCTCACAAGAAAGTAGCAGCGATTATAAAACCGCAGATATTATATATTTTAATTTTTGTCTGCATTTTTATTCCCTCTTGGCTTCAAACGCAGCCCTTGAGTCCACCAAATGCACCAGAGACCTTCTCATCGTCAAAAGAGTTGTGGCGACTTTTGGGTGCTACCAAGCTATACAAACTCTTCTACTGCCATAATTCGCCTACAATTAACATAAATTGATGGTTCTATATATCGAGTACCATGGGCAGGCTCATACATCATCACCGTCTCATCAAGGCAGATGAACAGTCCAAAATCCTTACATGATCTAGATAGTTGGCCCATGAACTCCGGTACATGCTGTATTGTGTGTGTGATCAGGTCACAGTTTCAGTATAGAGAAGGTCGCGCACTAAACTTAAAAAGACTTTTGTCCTTATTGCAAAATTACGTATATTGAAAAGCTTGCTAGTTGACCTGTACCTTATGCTAATACCAACATTGGCAGTCACCAAACGCATCAAACAGTATAATTGCAAAGTAGATAGAAAACAATGTAAGAGCCAGAATATATCCCGTTTTAACTACATTTTCCCCTCTTATGGGCCCCTTAGGCACACCGTCAAAATTGATACAGACTTCCATATTGTTATGGAAGGACTACAGAATCTTGAGAAAGTGGGGTGGGAACAGACCAATTTCGAGAGGATCCCCTAGAGACTAGCACATTTAAAAAGCTTTCCTCAAATCTATAAATATTTGATAAAGATCCATTTCTTGTTCATAGTTTTTTTCTTGGATTTATCTTGATGTGAAAATCATATATGTAGTCCCTCTATGGTTTGATCTTAATAAAAGAATAGAGGCTAAAATCTTACCTACCGAAGAAAGGAGAGCAATCCCTTTATAGATACCACATAATTTCCGGGTACATTTAACCTTATCTATATATATATATATATATATATATATGTTATGTGTGTGTATATATATATATATATGTGTGTGTGTGTGTGTGTGTATGTATATATATATATATATATATATATGTCTTTGTATATATATATATATATATATATATATATATATCATTATTGCATCTCTCCTTATTTTTTAGTACTTCATCTTTCCCAAACATTTATAATAAAAGCTTGCATAATTTGACCTAAATGTATTCTACCGAAACGGAATACCTCAGCAGTCAGACCGTCAGCCCTGGCAACCCTGTCATCACTGCCCTTGTTGAGTTCTTCCATGCCATGTAGAACCTCACCCAGCGGTAGTTGACTGTTAATTCTATCAATATTGGTTTTTGAAGTATTTTTTCCAGAACCTCAGATTTCACATCTGAAGGCCTCTTCAGTACCCTATCTTCTTTTTGGCCATGGTATCAATACTTTTGAGATCATTGACATCCTCTGTCCTGAGACGAGTGATCTTGGTAGATTTGGCGCCAAATACTTGTTTCAGGCAATTAGTACATTTGTTTGATATTTGATTTTGCTTCATTCTGTATTTCATCTGCTAGCTCTGACCACCAGTTTTCCTGCATAGTTCAAAGAGCTCGTTTAGTTTCTGCTTTTGCAGAATGAAACTTTCTTAATTCAAATTTCCTGTGTTAAGCTGTGAGGTAAGTTCAATTTATTTTTTAAATCTGTATTTTTCGTTTTTTTTTTTTCTTCACTTTTTGGCGTTCATGCTTCATTTGGAAAGAAAAAAAAAGTTTGGAATTTTTATTTATTTATTTATTTATTCTGTTATGCGAAGCTATCCTGGCCAAGGTAATTAGCAGCCACTTGTTACCCCTCCCCGCTATGGTCTGTTGGCGTTCATGCTTCATTTTGACTTTAAATAAGTTAAAACTTATTTAACTCTCCACTTTTGGAAGTTTTGTTTTGTGTGGGTTTTTTTTTTGGTTTTTTTTTTTGGTTTTTTTTTAAATAGGAGTAGATAGTTCACACTATCGCCCGGTCAATACTCCTCCCACGTCTATTGAAATTGGAGTAGAGGCTTACCCCTTGTTTGCTGTTTAGGATGTGGTTTCCGGCTTTCTCTTCTCTCTCTTCAGACCTTGGTATTGGTGCTTCCGTGAGTTTCCTGCGATCTGGCCGGTTGGTGGCAACGGCTTATCACTGTGAGGGTACCGGGTTGGCAGTTTCTTGGTTGCTGCTTCCGATGGTAGTTAGGAGCCCTAACTCTTGCGTAGCGTCAAGAGCGGCTGCTCTGATCAACAGTTGTATAATATCAGGGTTCTTGTAGTGCCATGTCGCGCATGGATAGGTGTCCCTGCAAGCGCTTTCGGTGGGCAACCCCGAGGCCACACCTTGTTGCAGCGCTAGCCAGTTTCCCTCCCAGCACACATCGTGGATAATGGCCGCCAGTATCCTCTACCCTAGATCCCTTTCTACAAACAGAATCATGACTAAACAAATCAGAAATTACCATAAACCAGTTAAATCCAAACCACCTAAACCTATTAACCTCTCCTTCACTAATATCCGAGGCATTCGTACTAACTTTCCTAGTGTAGAAGCGTTCCTGCATGAAAAGTCCCCTGACATCCTTGCGCTCTGCGAAACTAACCTCAACTCAGCTATTCCCTCCTCTGACCTCTTCATCCCTGGTTATCTTCCCCTTTTAAGGAAGGATTCCACTGTCCACATGCATGGGCTGGATGTTTATGTCAGCGAACACCTCCCCCATAGCTAGGGTGACTTCACTCGAATCTACTGACCACCAATACATATGTCTCCGCCTAACTCTCCTCAGTTTGGTTAGTTACCTATTCTTTCTTTAACCATTCTCCCTCCTCTCCTGACTGCTCCCTACTAGATAGCATTGCTGACAACATAGATAAGGCTATTTCCTATCACCCATTCGCTCACATATTTGTATTTGGAGACCTCAATGCCCATCACTCTGAGTGGCTTGAAAACGCCGTTACTGATCCAGCGGGCATTCACGTCATGAACTTTGCTATTTCCCAATCCCTTACGCAAGTGGTGGACTTCCCCACTCGCTTCCCAAGCACTTCCTCGGGTCACTCCTCATTGCTAGATATATGTTTTCACCTCTGCGCCTGACGCCTGTCAAGTCTCGCAGCTTTGCCCTCTCGGCAACTCCGACCACGCTGTAGTCTCTCTCAGTATTTCTTTCCAATCTCACGCCCCCCCCAGGAGCCCCCTACCTATAGGACCTCCTACCTCCACCAAAGCTGACTGGGATGCCTTTCGCGATTTCCTCTGCGACGTCCTTGGGGAAAAGTGTTCGACCTATCAGTTGATGACTGTACCTCTGAGGTCTCGTCATGGGTGAAAGCTGGCATTGATGCCTCCATACCCACCAGGAAGTATTGCTTAAAACCTCATTCCTCTCCGTGGTTCTCCCCGGCCTGTTCAGCCGCCATTGCCCACAGGAACCATTATTTCCGTCTATTCCGGAGACAGCCAACTGATCACAATAGGCGCCTGTTCACATCTGCTCGCAATGAGTGCAAGAGAACCCTAAATGACGCCAAACAGTTGTATGCTGAGAGAATGCGACAGCACATAGCTGACCACAAGTTCGGCTCCAAGGACTATTGGAGGATTTGTAAATGAGTGCTCAACAATAGGAAACCCTCAATACCTCCTTTAATCCATGGATTTGAGGTTCCTTACGTCATCTGCGGACAAAGCTGAGTGCTTTGCCCACAGATTCTCATCAAACTCCACCTTCGACTCTTCCGGAATACACCCACCCGACTTCCCTATTAGAACTGAGGCCAAACTGCACGACGTATATATTACCCCGACAGTAGTATCCAGAGTAATTTCAAAACTCGACCCCCATAAGGCGTGTGGAGACGATGGACTCCCGGTGATAGTCCTTAAGAGGTGTGCTCCTGAACTTTCCCCTGTCCTCTCTAAACTATTTAACTACTGCCTTTCTGCTTCCTGCTTTCCTGCATGCTGGAAGTTCTCTTCAGTCGTTCCTGTATTTAAGAATTGTGGTGAACCCTCGAATACATCCAACTATCGCCCTATCAGTCTTCTATCGATATTCGGGAAAGTATTCGAGGCTATAATCAATGCTGAAATAGTTCATCATCTCACCGCCCACAAACTGTTCTCCGACAGGCAATATGGGTTCCGCTTTGTGAGGTCCACGGCCGACCTGCTAACAACCGTGACGGAGTACATGCTACAGGCCCTTGATGCGTCGGACGAGGCTCGCGCGGTTGCTCTGGACATCTCCAAGGCTTCGACAGGGTTTGGCACTCTGGCCTCCTATGCAAACTACGCGGTTATGGTATTACCGGTCGCCTGCTTGACCTAATCCAATCTTTCTTAAATAACAGCAAAATGAAGGTCGTTCTGAATGGGCGTGCCTCTTCATCCTACAGCACGAATGCTGGTGTCCCACAGGGCTCTATCCTGGGCCCGACGCTCTTCCTTATTTTCATCAACGACCTCTCAGATGAGATCAAGTCCCAAGTAGGCATCTACGCAGATGACACTACAATATACTCCCGCACCAGTAAGAAACCTGTCGTGGCGGACAGACATAATCTCGCTACTGACCTTGAACCGGATCTACACTCTGTGGTGAACTGGAGCAAGAAGAGGCTTGTCAACTTCAATTCATCTAAGACCAAGCTGTTGTCTGTCAACCATTACAGGCAACCTCTTCTGCCTCCCATAAGCATGGACCAAGCGATTCTCCCGGAGAGTAATACACTACGCCTCCTCGGACTTACCCTATCCTCAGACCTCAAATGGAACCACTATATTGAATCCATAGCAAAATCTACTGCTAAGAAGGTTGGGTCACTACGTCGATCCAGGATGTTTTTTCCACCTGAATCCATCCTGCATATATACAAGTCAACCATCCGTCCGTGCATGGAGTACTGCTGCCATTTATGATCAGGTGCCCCTGCCGTTCTCCTCAGTGTTCGTGACAGGCTCCAAAGAAGTGTCTGTAATGTGATAGGTACTGATCTGGCGGCTCGACTGCAGCCACTTCCCCATCGTCCAAATGTGGCCTCCCTTTGTCTGTTCTATAAATACTTTCATGGCTTCTGCTCAGACGAACTTAAGTCACTGATGCCTCCTTCAACAGGTGTTTACTCGTGCAACCAGACTGGCATCTGGGTCCCACCCATTCACAGTCAGGTTAGCCAAATGCAGACGTCAATTCAACTCCTGCAGCTTCTTCTCTCGCACTTCCCGCCTGTGGAACTCGCTCTCGTATTCTTGATTTCCTGACGGCTACAACCTCCAGAAATTTAAATGCAAAGTCAATAATCATCTACTAACCACTGGACTCTAGCTCTCTCCCCAACCCCTGTATAACCCTCCCTTTCTCTCAAACCCATGTATCTGTCATCGCACCTGCTTTCTCAGCTTTTTCTATTGTTCCTTTCTAACTAGTTTGTACTCCTCACTCTTTTCTAACTAATCTTTTTACATTTATGTAGCCCCCTGCACATCAATGGCGTTTCCGCCTTGCTCGGGGTGAGATGACTGTGTTGTTCATTGAACAGACCCGTTTCTAATATTTTTTTTGCAGCATAGAACCCCATATGTGATTCTTTCTTGCAATGACCTTCTTGATAGCATTTTCATTATCATCAAACCAGTCTCAATGTTTAGCTGGAATTTTACCCAAAACTTTCTCAGCCGCTTCATATATATTCTTCTTCATGGTGTCCCATGAAGATGTGTCATTTATTTCAAAAATCGTTATTTTAGTGATTCCTGCGTTTCCAGGAATGTAGTTTTGCGACATTCAGACGTGCAGGAGGCTTTTGGTGTTTAGTCATGCTGCTGCTTTAAGAACAAAGTTAATCTTGGCCCTCAGTAGGGCATGGTCAGTCCAAAAATTTGCACCACGCATAGATCTAACTATATGGACATCCTGCATATCTCTCTAGTGAATAATGACATAATCAATGAGTTACCACTGGTGTGAATGGGAATGCATGCACGTTGTAATCTGATTATCTCTGTGCTTGAATTAAGGGAGACTCACTGTAAAGGTCAAGAAGCATTCAACCATTAATTTTTCCAAATTATTTCAGATCCCTTAATCTGCTCCATCTTGGGCATTGAATTTACTGAGGTAGACAATCTTGTCATCTTTGTGGAGTACAGTTCTCAAGGACTCACAGAACTGGGATTTGAAAATGTCGGTAATGCCCAAAGTTGGAGCGTAGGCACTAATGTTTGTAAGATATCGTGATCTACTGAGATTCGTTCGAAGGATCAGTAAATTTTCACTGATTCTTTTTGAAGTTCATTAAGCCTTGGCACAAGTGTGCTACGTACAGAAAAATCCACACAAGCTACTCTATCCCCCTCAGTGCACCTTCCTTTCAAGAAAAAATTGCATCCACCTCCGACTTCTTGAAGTTGACTATTACCAGCTAAACAAGTTTCCAACAGAGCAGCAACATCTATTGAATATATCTCTAACTCCCTAAACACCAGAGCCATTCTGGGTTCAGGAGCAGATCCCAAACCCAAAGGATTATCCATGATAATCTGTACATTTCAAGAAGACAGTTTTATTCTTAGTTCTTTTTTACTTTTGTGCGAGCGCATAATAGACATCCACCAGCCGAGCTATACTGGCCAGATAGATGAAACAGACAAATTTTGGATCACCATTTCTAGACCCCCTCCAGCACACTTCTGGTGAGAAGTGCTCTCCTTAAAAGGACTGCTCTGGAAGAACCAAAAGCCAACCCTATCTCAAATGTGTAGGTCAGCAGCTAAAAGAAATGCCTTCCCCTGGGCTTGGAAGGTTTCACATTCAGTGGGCTAACCGTGCGTCTGGATACCAGTCAGAATAATTCTATGGCCTCGCACAGACAAAGAGGTTCATTCGCACGTTATCAAGTTTTATTTTTTGTCCTGCAGGGTTTCTAGCCACCCTCCTTACCAGGTAGTCCGGGTGGGGGAACCGGTTTACTTGCCGTTTGCACTACTATGCAACAAGTAGTACTGGCTTACATGATACCGGTAGTATCCCATCGGAATGATCTGGCACAAAAGGTAGTAGGATCAGTTGAGCACCGTCTGGGATGAAAGTAATCACCATGGAGCAATTCATTCTGTGAGACAATTTAGAAGGCATTCGCACCGGAAGCTCCAGTACAAAATTTTTTTTGAGTGTCACTATTTTACATTTCTAATAAAATATTCGAGGTTAAATTAATGCTGAGGTAGTAAAGCATCTCAATTCATACAAATTACTCTTAGACAAGCACGATTCCAGATACTTTGACACCAACGCGGATGTTCCTCAAGTCTCTATCGTAGGTCCTACACTGTTTCGGATCTTTATCAATGATCTTCCTGATGTCATTAGTTTCAAATAGGCATTTATGAAGATGACGCCACCATTTATCCAGGTCTCTGTAAGAAAGATGCCATTTCTGACAAAGTTAGCTTGGCTGCTATTCTTGAAATTTACTTCCAGTCAGTGGTTAACTAGATCAGACTTTTAAATTTGATTGACACCTAAACAAAACTGCTCTCCTTTAACCACAATAGACAGACTTTCCTTCCGACCGTCAGTATGGCTAGTGCTAGTCGTCTGGGATGCTACAAACTGCCCGTCCTCGGCTTCACTTTTTCATCCGAGCTGAAATGAAACGACTACATTGAATGAATAACTGCATTTACTGCTAGGAAGTTTGGGTTACTGTGTCGGGCCAAAAAGTCTTTCTCGTCAAAATTTATATTGCACAGTCATAAATCTACGATTAGTCCGTGCATTGAATGCTGTTGCTGTTTCTGTTTGGGTGCTCCTGCTATTCATTTTGTGTTTCTTGACAAAATAAAACAAAATGATCTGCAATGCAATCGATATTGATCTGGCATCTCGCTTTCATTCACGTTTTCACTAATGTAACGTGTCGTTTCTACAAATATTTTCATAAAAACTGCCCTGACGAACTTTTTTTCTCCGGTACCTTGGCAACATTAATTTAAGTGAAATTGAAATGCAACGTTAATTGCCACTTTCTATCTTCTTGAATCTTTTATCCTTTTATATATCAC
Organism: Ascarosepion bandense; assembly: GCA_037127315.1. Classification (NCBI taxonomy): domain Eukaryota; kingdom Metazoa; phylum Mollusca; class Cephalopoda; order Sepiida; family Sepiidae; genus Ascarosepion; species Ascarosepion bandense. Next base: position 1,558,908 of record JBBBDQ010001349.1, read on the forward strand.
ACGGTACTTAATTATTCTTTCACTGTAACCCCCTTAGTACTAATTCTCAATGCGAAATCGAAAGCCGAAGACACTCTGGGATAGCGAAATATGCCTTTAAAAAAGGTTAAGTAAATAAAAGAAACAGCAAAATTTCGTTTGTAACAACAAAAGGACAATACTGAAGAGATGTGTAATATCTCTTCTTCTACATGGCAGAAAATGCTGGAAAATATAATCACAGATTAAGAGACACGAGTCAACAGAGATCTAGTTATACAGAAGGATGCTAATAATACCATTTTCTGAAAATGTGAGCATTGGCTAAGTTTTGTAGAAAATGTAAACAGAGTGAACTCTTAATATCATAAAGAGACAGTTGAAATTCCTAGAGCACATAATGAGGTAATTGAGCTTGAAGAAGTTGACACTCACAGAACATATTGGGGACAAGACGGTTTAACAGATATAGCATAAAGCTCAAATGTCTTTTGCATTGTCCTTTGCAGCTCTGACAGAAAATTGTGGAACGCTAAGATCACCGACGGTACATAGAATAATAATATATTCAGCAACGACCAAATTAATTTCATATTAATTCTTCTGTTTTGAATTTAAATTTTCTGAGTTGATTTTGTCGCATTTTTAATTATTCCTAAAATAACGTTTTTTTTGTAGAACAATCACATTTTTAAGAGTATGTGTGTTTTTAAATGATTTCTTCTACATTTCCACATATATAAGAGGAACTGATATTTAGTATCAGTCAGTTAATAAATCTACGATTTATTAACTGACTGATACACGCTTAGTCGATCATGTTTCGAAAGAGTGATGACTGACTGGGCAGAATGATAGAAGTGGAGTAGACGGAGAAAAGAACACTAGGGCAAGTATGCGTGTCAAAGAGTTAGAAGATGACAATTGACCTTATATTTAAATTCTTGGAGATTATAGCTGGCTGGAAGCAAGTATGCGGAAGGTAATTCCACAAGCGGGAAGTGCAAGAAAAGATGCTGAGGGAGTAGAAGTTACGGTTCCATTTTATTGGTTTAACTGTAAAAGGGCGAGACCTAGTTGCTACACCAGTTGCTCGAGTAAATTAATGCAGAGGGGGCACCAGTGAGCCAAGCTCGTCGGAGCAGAATCTGTGAAAGTATTTGTAGAAGAGAAACAGGGAAGTCACGTTATGCTGGTGAGGATATGGCTACAGCTGAGCTACCAAGCCGACATCAATCACATTACAGGTATTTTGTAGAAGAGAAACAGGGAAGTCACGTTATGCTGGTGAGGATATGGCTACAGCTGAGCTACCAAGCCGAGATCAATCACATTACAGGTATTTTGTAGAAGAGAAACAGGGAAGTCACGTTATGCTGGTGAGGATATGGCTACAGCTGAGCTACCAAGCCGAGATCAATCACATTACAGGTATTTTGTAGAAGAGAAACAGGGAAGTCACGTTATGCTGGTGAGGATATGGCTACAGCTGAGCTACCAAGCCGAGATCAATCACATCACAGGTATTTTGTAGAAGAGAAACAGGGAAGTCACGTTATGCTGGTGAGGATATGGCTACAGCTGAGCTACCAAGCCGAGATCAATCACATTACAGATCTGCGTTGGATTTTGTCAAGAAACCCAAGAGGAATAGCAGGGGCATCCGACCAGATGTGGCAGCAGTATTCAATACACGGGTGGATGGTAGATTTATATATATGCAGGATGAATTCAGACGAGAAAAAGTTCTTGGCCCTAGATACCTTCTTAGTACAGATTTCGTTATGGATTCAATGTAGTCATTCCACTTAAGGTCTGCTGAGAGAGTTAGGGCGAGAAGGCGCAGTGTTTTGCTTTCAGAGAGACCATTGCTAATGGTAATGGAGGGTAAGAGCGATTATTTGTGATGGTTAATAGATAGCAGCTTTGTTTTAAAAGCATTAAAATTTAATAGCCAATTCTTTCTTTAGTTAATCACAGTATATGGTGGTGTTGTCAGCGTAGATGCTTATTTGGTATGTGATTACATAAGGGAGATCGTTGCTGAAGATCATAAAAATCGTAGGAATTAGAATAGACCCTTCAGGGATACCCGTATGCGTATGATAGTATCGGGAGGCATGTCTATTCAATGCTACATTCATTCAATGCTACATTCATTACGCTTTGAAAAGAACGACTGAATTAGATCAAACAATCGTCCAGTTATACCAGAGCCTCGTAGCTTGCGTAGAATTCCAGCATGCTAGACTCTGTCCAGGGCTTTGAAGTCCAGGGCAACAGCTCGATTTTCGCCACTCTTATCGAGAATATACACTTATATGTACACTCAGTGATGCCCGTTATCATATAAGCGAATACAGTGTCGAGTTGGTAGAGAATCTCTGAGGAAAGCACTCAGCCTTGTCCGCTTAAGAAGTGAGGACCTTAAATTCATGGATTAGAAGGCGGATTATTTAGTACACTTTTACAGAGCCGCCAGTATATTTGAAGCTGGACTCACGGGGTGCTATGCGCTGCTTTATTCTGGCAGCAAACAGCAGTTTAGATTAATTATGTATGTTACTGCTCTCATTACGAGCAGGGGCAAAAACGACGCGCGGCTCCTATAAATCGGAAGAAGTGATTCCGGTGGGTGATAAGGGCCGAGCAATCAGGGAATATCTAGGGGTACGAGTAGGATTAAAGTCCCACCTTTGTGGCAGGAATGAAAGCACAAGAGAAGACCTCGGGCGTAAAGTCTTCAACGGGAAAACTAAAAACTAAAAACTTTGTTCCAATGACGTCATACAGGAAATTGCGGAACGGTTTCCAGTCTGCTTTTTGGTAGCGGTAAGATACTCTCCTTGTCTGAGGTTCCTAAGTGGAGTGGATGTGGAAGAATACGTAAACTGAAACCACCGCATAATCAGTTTTAAAAATAACAGAGTTGCTTGACTGTTGCAAGGGTCAGGGATGGAAATGAAACAGAGATCTAGCAGTGTGTCAGATCTATTAGGGTTATTAGAGCAACACCTGAGCAAATCCACCATTTCTGTAAGGGACTGAGTGATTAAAAAAGTTATGGTATGAACACCAGCAAGATTTGTGACAGAGTTTTCCAGCCACTTGACGTACTGGGTATTACAGTTTTCTAGCACAAATATATGGGCAAACTGATGAGGATAAATGGGCTTATCAATATTATTTGAGATGCTGTCATGTACGGAACAGACAGTAGATGAGGTGGCGCCGTAGATAAAGAAAAGATAGATAACCGAGCTTAGAAAGGAGAGACGGAAACACATGTAAGAATGAACTAGAGATTCCAGAGAGATCACTCCAGCTAGAGGATGTTCACTGACATAAACGTCAATCCCATGCATATGGACATTGAAGTCTTTCCTGAAGAGGGGAAGGTAACCAGAGACGTAGAACACAGAAGAGGGTATAGAAGGGACAAGGTTAGTTTCACAGAGGGCTAAGATGTCAGGTGAGTTTACTTGGACGAAGGATTCAACGCTTCAATAATTAGTCGGTATACCTCGTTGTTCGCGAATGAGATGTTGACGGGTTTAGGTGTCTTTTTGATTAGATGATTTCGTTTTGCTATTTTAATTGTATGTAGTCGTGGTTAGAGCATTTTATTAAGATAGAGACCTAGAGTAGTATCATTCGGTCGCTGTATGCAACATGTGTAGGAAGGAACCTGGCGCAGACTGCAATGTAAGATAAGTGTTTTGTGAATGAAGTTGTTATAAGGGCGTATAAAGGAAATAATAAAAAGTGCATATTATGAGGATATGTAGGATAGATAAAATATTAACCCGAGACGTGAAGGGGTTAACATCAGGGATGCATATTCTCGGGAGTCTCGGCTATAAAGTAACAGTTAAGAATAAGTATCTTTCTGAGTAGAACTTAGTCTATATTAAGAAGATATGAAGGGAATAAATCCGAATCGACTCTGTGAATATTACGTGGCGGTTTGTGTCTATGAAGTCCTGATTTCGTCGAACTACTAATGATTGATTGACCTCTATCACTTATTCATTGTCGAAATTTAAATATTTTGTACGCATTTTTATTTTATTTTGGGAGATAATGGTTTCAGTAATATGAGAACATGTTTTTCCCAAGTGTGTTTGCTCGTAAGGAAATATAACGAACCCAAATAGAATTTTAACTTGTATCTCTAATTAACAATTACGAGCCATTATCTGTTATCCAAACTTACATCTTAGTACTCTCAAGAGGTCACCGATCTAGATTCAGACCAGGTTCGATGTTGCTCTACTTCGGTGATTGGTCAGGAATTTTTACGTGATGCGACCGTAAACAATAATATGATAATGAATATTAGAAGAAGACTCAATTATAATATTTAAAAAGAGCTGGGATTATAACTTTGTATAACAACACGGTACTACTTTAAAGTTATTAAAAATATTTTATTAATTATATTTTTCTGTCTATAAGATGTTACTGCTTTCCCTCTCAAAAATAAAATTTGGAACAATAGTGAGTTAAGATGATTCGTTCTGGTTCTATTTAGCTAGATCGGGTTAAATTTGTTCATTTAAATTCCATTAGATTATTACCTTTAAATTCTCTCGGATAGGTTCTGCTTTTCTCATCTGCTAGTTGTCTCAGACTTCAATCCCAGTCCTTCACAGAATTTCTACAAATTTGCCGTTTCTTCACATTCAAATTTACTTACTTATCCCAGAGCTGCTTCTCGGCAGTCGACTATTACGTGATTGACAGTTTCCCTCTGTCTATGCATGATGATTATTGTGTCTTTGGTAGATTTTATGTAATTTTTTTTTCAAAGAAACACTCGGCGAAATGAAATAACATTTATGTAATATACAAAGTACCTCCTAATCGAATAAAGGCCTAGTAATAAAAACTGTTTTAGAAAAATTGCCGTTAAGCTGGGAAATCGATACGTGATTGCAGGCGAATTTGAAGATGAAATTGATGCAAAGCGCTTCGAAATGGCGGTGGATAAGAGAAGAAGCAATGAAAAATACGGCAATAAAACGGCGAGAAGGAAAAAAATAACAAATGTCAAACAGAGTTACAACTCACACACACGCCTTCATATATAAGTGGTAGGTATTTGTACACGGGTATTTATATTCATCTAAATTATTTCTTGATACACACACACACACCCATATATATGGGAGTCGTGTACGCACATACATACGATAGAATCGGAATTGTAAATAAAATGGTAGGATAAAACTAACGAATAGCATTATGAAACAACCTTCTGTCAGCAACCTACATATATATATATATATATATATATATATATATATATATATATATTCTCAGATATAAACTGCAGAGAGGTAGAATATGTATAAAAGAAAGAGACAATATGAAAAATGGTTTTAGATTTATCTCACGCCTTTCGTCCACTTATGGACTTTATCTAACCAAAAAAAAAAAAAAAACTAAATGAATTTATTTCAAATAAACTGTCTATCAACAAAAGTAAAATGTTGTTGGTTACTAGACAATTCGTAGTCTCCTACGGAATTCTTGCATGTTTCTTGGCTAATAGTTTTCCATTCTTCACGACAAAATTCCTTCTTTAATCTCGGTTTCAGTTGTTTTCATATATTTTCAATCGGATCGAGAACTGTAGATAGACTTAACAATTTTAGAACACTATTATATTTTAACGTAACCATGATTTTATAAACCTTACAGTATTTTTGGGATTCTTGTCTTGTTGAAACGCCCAGCTTAGTTTCAAACCCAGCGAATATGATCTCTAACGTAATTTTATCTTCAAAATATCCCTATAATATGCTTAACTTATCAGTAATTCTATTATTGGATAGTTCCTTACACCTTGGTCACTAAAGCATTCCCAGATTATGATTGATTTGCCTTCAAATTTCAATGTTGGTATGGTATTCTTCGGCGAATAAAGATTACCTGTCATTTTCCAGACTTTTACCACCACATTTCTGCCAAAAAGTTCAATCTTCTGAAAATGTAGCATGTTCGATACAAGGTTTGTTTGCAAAATCCAGTCTAGCAAGAACGTGGTTCCTCCTAAGAAGTGTTTGTTTTTTTCGTCTTTGGATTTCTCGAAATATCATATCGATGAACAACTAATTGTATCCGTACTCATTTTTCCTCCACTTCCTTCTAGATTTCTTTGGCAATATATATATATATATATATATATATATATATATATATATAGTCATCCACAGACAGACAGCACATCAGTACGGTTAGACTCCGATTGCTTTTAACCCGGGATTGAAACCCGACCAAATTGGCATATATATATATATATATATATATATATATTTTTTTTTTTTAATCATTTCACCCCGAGCAAGGCGGAAACGCCAGTGATGTGCAGGGGGTTACATAAATGTAAAAAGAGTGAGGAGTACAAGCTAGTTAGAAAGGAACAATAGAAAGCTGAGAAAGCAGGTGCGATGACAGATACATAGGAGGAGAGAAAGGGAAGGTTATACAGGGCAGGGGAGTGAGCTAGAGGCCAGTGGTTAGTAGATGAGTATTAACTTTGCATTTAAATTTCTGGAGGTTGTAACCGTCAGGAAAGCAAGAATACGGGAGTGAGTTCCACAGGCGGGAAGTGCGAGAGAGGAAGCTGCAGGAGTAGAATTGTCGTCTGCATTTGGCTAACCTGACTGTGAATGGGTGGGACCCAGTTGCCAGTCTGGTTGCACGAGTAAACACCTGTTGAGGAGGCATCAGTGACTTAAGCACATCCGAGCCATGAAAATATTTATAGAAGAGACAGAGGGAGGCCACATTTCGACGATGGGAAAGTGGCTGCAGTCGAGTCGCCAGATCAGTACCTATCACATTACAGACACTTCTTTGGAGCTTGTCAAGAACACTGAGGAGAACGGCAGGGGCACCTGACCATAAATGGCAGCAGTACTCCATGCACGGACGGATGGTTGACTTGTATATATGCAGGATGGTTTCAAGTGGAAAAAACATCCTGGATCGACATAGTGACCCAATCTTCTTAGCAGTAGATTTTGCTATGGATTCAATATAGTGCTTCCATTTGAGGTCTGAGGACAGGGTAAGTCCGAGGAGGCGTAGTGTATTACTCTCCGGGAGAATCACCTGGTCCATGCTTATGGGAAGGCAGAAGAGGTTGCCTGTAATGGTTGACAGACAACAGCTTGGTCTTAGAGGAATTGAAGTTGACAAGCCACTTCTTGCCCCAGTTCACCACAGAGTGTAGATCTCGCTCAAGGTTAGCAGCGAGATTTTATGTCTGTCCGCCACGACAGGTTTCTTACTGGAGCGGGAGAATATTGTAGTGTCATCTGCGTAGATGCCTACTTGGGACTTGATCTCATCTGAGACGTCGTTGATGAAAATAAGGAAGAAGCGTCGGGCCCAGGATAGAGCCATGTGGGACACCAGCATTCGTGCTGTAGGATGAAGAGGCACGCCCATTCAGAACGACCTTCATTTTGCGGTTATTTAAGAAAGATTGGATTAGGTCAAGCAGGCGAACGGTAATACCATAACCGCGTAGTTTGCATATGAGGCCAGGGTGCCAAACCCTGTCGAAGCCTTGGAGATGTCCAGAGCAACCGCGCGAGCCTCGTCAGACTCATCAAGAGTCTGTAGCATGTACTCCGTTAAAGTTGTTAGCAGGTCGGCCGTGGACCTGTCGAAGCAGAATCCATATTGCCTGTCGGAGAACAGTTTGTGGGCGGTGAGATGATGAACTATTTCTGCATTGATTATAGCCTCGAATACTTTCCCGAATATCGGTAGAAGACTGATAGGGCGATAGTTGGATGGGTCAGAGGGTTCACCACAATTCTTAAAGACAGGAACGACTGAAGGAGAATTTCCAGCATGCAGGAAAGCAGGAAGCAGAAAGGCAGTAGTTAAACAGTTTAGAGAGGACGTGGGAAAGTTCAGGGGCACAATTTTTAAGGACTATCACCGGGATTCCATCGTCTCCACACGCCTTATGGGGGTCGAGTTTTGAAATTACTCTGGATACTACTGTCGGGGTAATATATACTTCGTGCAGTTTGGCCTCAGTTCTAATAGGGAAGTCGGGTGAGTGCACTCCGGACGAGTCGAATGTGGAGTTGGATGAGAATCTGCGGGCAAATTACTCAGCTTTGTCCGCAGATGACGTGAGAACCTCAAATCCATGGATTAAAGGAGGTATTGAGGATTTCCTATTGTTGAGCACTCGTTTACACATCCTCCAATATATATATATATATATATATATGTGTGTGTGTGTGTGTGTGTGTGTGTTTAATTAAATAAGGCCAACAAAGAACATTTAATTGACTTTTTTATCAACTTTTTCCAGCATCTTAACATTTTGTTTTCGTTTTGCTAGAGATAAAGAATATAAAACGTGTCCAGAATTATTATCGTCCCAACCGCTTCGGACACTTTTATAACAATCTTCAAAGATGTCTACATCTCTGCTCTTACTTTTTCTTTCTGTTTAGATTCTTACGTAGTAATTTATTTTGTTTTGGTTTTGAAAATGGACCGTTCATTTCAACCTTTCACGAGTCATGTGCCTCTGGGAATTGCTTGAAAACCTTTCAATACTCTACTTTTACTATTAAAAATGTAAGGTTGCTTGTTGTAGAGACATTTCTGACATATAGTGCCTCTCTTATAACGAGATGTTTTTTTATATCGTCATTTTATAGAATTCTTGTGCTTCTGATCAGAATTTTTCTTAAGGTTTCTTGTAAATTATGGATTAATGAATGTATTTATCTTTTAGTTTGGTAAATGACATGTAAGGTGCATAGTACTACTGCTTCTCGGCAGTCGACTATTACGTGATTGACAGTTTTTGTTGACAGACAGTTTATTTCAAATAAATTCATCTAGTTTTTTTTTTGTTTTGTTTAGATAAATCCATAAGTAAACGAAAGGCGTGAGATAAATCTAAAACAATTTTTCATATTGTCTGTTTCTTTTATAGGTATTCTACCTCTCTGTCTATGCATGATGATTATTGTGGTCATATTGTGGTTATAATTATGATTATAATAGTCATAATTTTACTGAAAATGGCTACTAAGCGGTTACGATGATAAAAAATTATGGACAATTTTTATATTCCTTATCACCAGCAAAAAAGGAAAAATGATATGGGGCTGAAAAAACATAATTAAATATGCATTAAATCTACCTAGGCCGTATTCAGTTAAAGATTTTTTAGATAAATGTTGATTCCCAAGTATACACTAATACATACATACATATATAAGCAGTGTTGACACAGAGATCAATACTGAATGCCGACAGTGTTTGATGGTAGAAAACAGATTCACCAAATGCTGTTGAAGTCGGTGTTCACAATGTTTATATTTAGAGAATCTATTCCCGATATTGAGCGTATTTTACTCCATACGTATAGCTTTCATTAAAACCAAATTTCATTAGAATATTTTCTTACATAACAAATAAAAATGGATCTTAATCGATGTCAGGACTTGTCTCACTGACCAATAAATGCAAAGGGAAGTGTCGAAAAGTAATTTAAGAGGTGAAAATCAGCTATATTATTAAACAAGTGTGATCATAATATGTTCTCACAAAAGTAAAAAGAATCTCTTGCATTTATTTGTGTAGGATGAAGTATGTCTAAGTGTTTGAAGATGTTTATTTAAACACACACACACACACATATATATACACACTCACGCGCTTATATATATATATATATATATATATATATATTCTAAACATATGCTGTTAAATATAAGAGACAATGAATGTCTATTATGTTTAATCCTGAGCCGTTCTAAACGTCGTATTTTTGCTTTAATTTCAGTTGAAGATAAAGACAAAAATTCTCCAACATTTGGATAATTATTTATTGATTTTCTTCTCAGCTATCGGCTCGCATGAGCCATCTTCAGAGAGGTTGTTTAGACTGAAATATCATAACATCCACCATCACCGACGATTTTATTTTGTGCTGACATAAAACTCCGCTTAGCAACGGCATTAGTTCCCAAAATAATATACGCAGTTCTTAAATTTGCGATGTGGTTTTATGACGTCACACCGCGTGATAGCACGAAATGACAACAAAACCATGTAGTCAAATGCTTCAACACGACAATAATCCCATACATACCACAAAACTTACAAAGGAATGGTTTGAAAATAATGGTATTAATACTCTCAATTGGCCAACTCAGTCTCCTGACTTGAATCCAATTAAGAATATGTGGAATAGTATGACGGTGAAAGTTCATCAGCGAAATCGACAAAATATCAAGCAATTAGAGAAATTATGCAAAGAAGAATGGGGTAAAATAACAGAAGATCATTGTAGCAAACTTGTGGCCAGCTATAGAAAGCGACTGGAAGCAGTGAAACAAAACAGAGGCTACACAACAAAATATTAAATTGATGTATCCATTACTTTTGCATAGGGTAATTTTGAACTTTGATAAAAAAATAGGATTCAACCATGAGTTTTTAATTTTCCTTCCACGTACAACTAAAACAACTTTACGAGATATTACTTACCAAATATCAGGCAAAATGTATCCAATACTTATGTATATCACTGTATGTATATATATATATATATATATATATATATGTGTGTGTGTGTGTGTGTGTGTGTGTGTGTGTGTGTTAAATTGTAATGATGTTTCGTACCTACATTTTTATTTAGTACTTTTTTGGTGAAAAGGCATTTTAGGGAAGTAGAATGTTTATCATAAAGTTGTTCGATATCAAGATATGGATAGACCGTTAATAGAATTAATATGGAGAAGTTTGTCTCTTAGCTTAGCTGAATGATATTACAGGGTATTTTTGTAATGTATTCACTCTTCAGGGTCATTTACTTTCTCTGCTGTTTCGATGTCTGCGTCACTTAAATAACGCTGCTCAGCTACGCAACAGACTTCACCAAATTAATTTCATTTTATATACATAATAAGCATATATGTTTGAGTGAGTGTGTTAAAGCAATAAGGATGACAAAAAACAATTATTTTAGAAATATGCAGAATGCCGTGTCTATTTAGGATGTGACGAAAATGGCACTCCATGGCTTCCTAACTTTTGTAGCTCTATGTTGTTCTAATCACGCTCTCGGTCATCTATTTATTTACTCAAGTTCGTTGGTTAAGTTACTTAATGTTTCCCTCTACTTTACTTTCATTATGTCTTGTGAGTTTAAAATTATCCAAGCCATTTCTCCTTGTTTTTCAGAAAAAAAAAACTAGTTTCTTTTTTATACTAATAAAGTTATTTTGTTCTCACTTTTATTAACAAATTGTTGCTCGTATATTCCCCCTACAGTATCCACAGCATCCTTCTGTAGAACCACATCTGTATGAGACCAGGTTTTCTCTTAATTTGCAAAGAAAGTATCCAGAATTCATCGGTATATAGAAGAATGGGTATTAAATAGAATAGAGGATTTTTTTGTTTGTTTCTAACGTTTTTTTCTTGTTCTTGATGTGTTTGTTTTCCGGAAATCATCTCAAATACGCTTTGAATTTCAGTATCATATTTTGTATCGTAATGAAAATAATTCACACCACTTACAGAAAACATCATTTCACCGAAATATTATGTTAAATATAAAAACATATTGAAAACAATTTATTTCAGAGCCATTGGTCAGGTAGAAGAATTTATCGGTCGGACTGTTACATTAAAATTCCAATTAGAAAACAACAAAAACAGTCTGAACAAAATGTATATTCAAAGAATAATCAAGCGTATCGTTTTTATTGAATCTATTAATCGATATTACGTTTGTTAACAGACGCAAACATAGCAGGACGAGGAAGCAATTTGCTTTTCGAGATCTTTGTGTTCGTTGAAAGTATTTAAATATTTTTTCCTTCCCTATTTAATGCCGTGATGTAGATCTTTGTAAGCTTTTATAACGTCACATTTTTTTTCGATTTTGTTGTTTTATATATTTATTTCTGTCTTCAGTTTATTTTGTGGGTTTTCTTTTTCTTATAATATTTTTTTAAAACTTCTTGGTGAATTGAATATAGATTCCACTTTTATCGTTTTTCCCCCAATTCTAAGAGCTTTTATACGCCGTTTATAATATTGCAGTCTTTTTAAAGAGTGTTATTGTTTTATAGGTTTCTTTTACCTTTCATGGTAACATTCTAGAGATTACTGTGTCGTTTTCGTGCGCAATTTCATCGCGACTGCCTTAATATGTATGAGCCATTATAAAACTGTATGAAGAAATATATACACAGAGACAAACGCATTTATATATTTGTGTATATCTACATCTATGAATTCATTGATTTTACAAATATACACTAGCGCCTGTTGTTGGTGAAAAGAATATTTTAAATCTGTTCAAGAGTATAATGTTAAAGTGTTTATATTTCTTTAAGAGGGCGCTGAAAAGTTTTCAGTACGACTAAGAAGCCTTTTAATCTAGTAGTTGGTCATGTGAACAAAGACTGGATTTTTGTGTAAAAGCGCTTCTTAGTTGAATTGATTTTTGTTTTCTTTTTACAATGATGTTCACCCTCTTCAAGGCCCAAGAGCCACTGGAGTTAGAGTGTAAAAGACATAATCAAAGGAAAAAATGTCATCAAAACGCAAGTGACCATCAGAAATCAAAGTGACTTTGGAAAGGCTTCTGAAAGAATCAGAAATCCAATCGTAAAAAAGAAACAATGGCTAAAGCTTTATTTTTGTTCCAAATATCGGAGAGAGGTATGAACTGAAAGATATATATATATATATATATATATACCTGTTTGCATATTTTTCTTATCCTGTGTAAATATACGCAAGTGTGCATCTCAACATATGCCTGCATCTGTACGTGTTCCTAATGTAACACGCTTTAGGTAATCAATTGAAAACCTGGCCTTTAATAAGTTCACGTGTTTACTTTGCATATAAGGTGCCCGTATTGCCGACAAGGCAATCATTTGACAAGATTTATTGAAAACAATGTCTCCTACTGGATGTCGCGTGACAACCCAAATGCGTCGGGCAACGTCGAATCAAAACCTTGCCAGCTGATGCTGTTCAGATTAACTTTCAACGCATAAATATTTATATTACCAGAACTCATTGCCTGTGTAAACGGGCTCACCCATTTGACATATCGGCATTCTACAAAAGTTATTAACCTAATTCTCAATGCACTGTTAAATTTCGGGAATGAAAGACCTTCAGGATGTTTATAGTAACAGTGCAACATCATAAGTGATTCTTTAAATTCTCTTTCTACTTTGAAAATGCCTTTCAGAATCAACCCACACAGAAAATCCTTAGTTTCTTCCTAGTGGTTTTGTTTATTATTTATACATTAAACAGTTATAACAAGAAAAATCTATGCATTGTCTGTACGGAATTTGCTCAACCAGTTTGTATACATCAAGAATCGCGTGTGCAGATTTAACTTTCACAGCTAATGCTTGAACAGACACTCCTGTAGTATTATTGTGCAAGGAGACGCCATTGATTGACCTTGTGCGAAAATCTCATACAGCTTTTCTATTCGCTGAATCTTCGCATCATTTGTAACCTCCTTCTAACTAGAGTACAGGTTTGAAACCTTAAGACATCTGGAATTTCAAGCAGATTTGAAATTAAGGAAGAAATTGTAATTAAAAATAGGCGAATAGAGAGATTGTTGGTGGTTTTGTTTAGCGGCATATCAACCTCTATGGCTTATTTAATGCCAAAATCTAAGCTAAGTATTTTGAATACAAATGTATGCCTTCAGCTACAGATAAAATGTATTTTGGATCATTTTTTTCTGTAAAGTGAATTTATATTCATTTTCTTTAAAAATATTTAGTTGGTCACTTTGCTATAAAAAGTTATTGATGACAATTTTTTTACGTAAAAATGCATTTTTATATTTTTATAGGGCTTTATTTTTTCAGTGGGCCTTCACTATTTGCCCATAGCAAGAAAGCTAACAAGTGATATCAATCCGGGTTTGGATGAACCTTGGTAAAAAAGCAATTAAAATGTGGTTCGATGCTCCATAAAACCCCCACTTTCCAGATCAGAGGTCTTGCTGTCGGATGTAATTTGAATGGAGAAAACCGATAGCTATCCAGGAAAAAGAATTTTTAGTGAAGAATCAATAAGTAAAGAATACGCGAAGTCAAAATAAGATTAATATTTTGGTGCAGGACAACTCAACACTTCCGACTGAATAACGAGAGATTTTAGGACTGACACAACTCAGGACCAGACAACTCTTTTTTACCCGAGTAAATAACCGTAATTAGTAATTATCTTTCTTCAGTTAAATCATTTGAAAAAAATATTATGTAAAATATTAACCTGTTTTTTGTTTCTTATAAATTAATTTGTAAAGAAATTTATTTGTAATAAAATAAATTAACATATAAATGATAATAATTTCCATTTACTTTATTAAAAAATAAATCTCCTTACGATTTACTTTATTTAAAATAATTTTTAAAAAATCTGTTTTTTCAAATGCTTTATTTGAAGAAAAATATTCATTAACTAAGGTTTTAATATTTAATAAATTACTTTAAAAAACTTATTGTTTTCCGGTGCTGAGTTTTCCTAGTGATCAGTCTGAGGTGTTGAGTTTTCAATTTCCGTAATATTTGAGGGTAATTAAGATGTCGTTGTTCAAAGTAAGTTCTTGCTTTCCTTAATATTTTCTTGCTAGAAAATTTCCGAAAAGAGCCATGTTTTGGCGTAATTAAATAGTACTTAAATTTGATAACAGTTTTATTAAAGCAATCAGAATAAAAATTCAATATTTAGGATCCAAAATGATCATTGCATTTACTTAGTTCTTAAAAATTGACAGAACAATGTTGGAAAAGTAAAGTTGCAAAAGAAATCCACAATCCTTGCCAATAACTACTTACAATTCAGAAATATTTAAACAAATAACGAGAAACATTCGGAAGAATTATTCAGGAGACAAACAGATCTATCGAAGAAAAAATAAATGAGACGGCTGTGCCGAAGAAATCTAAAATAAGAGGGAGGATAATCACTGAAATAAATATATAAATGAATGTAAAAGATTCACTCAAAGTAAATATCCACTGTGCGTAACTGTTAATATTTTTCATATAGAGAGTGAATCAAGACGATGGATTACATTATGAAGTAATGTAAAAAAATAATTCTTCAAAGAAATGTGAAAGCAAACACTGGCGCAACACATATCAAGAAGCAATGATAATAGAAGAGATTGTTTGATCAGTGCCACATTGAATCAAAGATTGTAAACGAACACAAAGAAATGCAGATGAGCGTAAGTAATGAGTTTTTAACTGTTAGTGGTTTCGTACAGAAGAATACGTTTCTATAACAGAGAATTTATGAAAAGAAAACTTTGTTTAAGATCAAAGAGAAGCGACATTACGTTTTGAATGGATCAACTATCTAATGACAGTGCAATGCAAAACTGACGAAAACAAATAGAGGAACAGTATTTTCATTAGACCGAGAAACTAAGAATGAGTAAGAAAGCAAGAAATATAAATTGATCTTTTCAAATCTGAACGAACAGTCACATGATATATATTAAAATCTGCAGTATCGTTGTTTTAAATTTATATATAATATATTGTTTATGACATTTATATTTTATGTGTGCGGCACAGGGGCTAGAACATTTTATTTCAGACTGAAAACAGTGTTCTATTCTCATTCTGATGGATGTGACAAAATGGTGATTTTTTTAATGTAAAGTGATTGATTCCTTTGGAAAGTATCTAAATGCCATCCCACGGATTTATACAAGCCTTGTGAGTTACTTTGGGTAGACAGAATTATTATTCGATTGCTGTGCTTGAAGGCCAATAATTCATAAGTTGTCGTGATAAGGATTTGATCGCATTGACTTTGATCATCACGCCAGAAAATGTGCTCCCTCACTGAAACTGTAACTTAAACTAGCCGGGCATAGTGTTTCTATAAACCACAGACTGTGGTTTCTGCCCAAACACGAAAATCGCCCGAGCAGGTGTCTAGTCTCTAAAAGCAATTTTCCGGCTACCCTCCCTAGCAGATATGTTTTCTCTAGAAACGAGCAACCAGTAAGTGCGTATATATTAATGTTACTATATATATTTAGATATGTTTGTAATTGTAAAAAAATCATCTTTTATGGATTTAATATAAATTCTGTTTAAAATGTTTTTGATTTCCAGCGCTTTTTGGTTTCAACGCTTTTTGTTAGCCATTTTCAACGAGTATTTTTTCTAAATAATAATACTATTAATTGAATAGACGTGGAACTGCAGATAGTATAAAATTTCCTGAAAGTAGTCATGTTCATAGCTTCCAAATGCAGCAATATTAATATTCTTAATTAATGCTGCTAATACGTGGTTTCTAGGTTTTTATAATAGTAGGTTCCAATCACATTTACTTTTGTTGGGAGAGGTATGCGTCATGTTTGTGTTGTCGACGAGGTTACTACAGTTACAGTAAAGTATAAAATGTGTCTGTATTGAGTTCTTTGGAAACATCTAAATTCATAATAATGTTGATCTAGTATAGTTTTGATTTTGTCTCGGTGTATTATACAGTTTTTCTTAGACGTACACTTTTTTCTAGAAAAGGCTTCTGGGAAAGCGAAAGACTAACGATGTCGTCTGTGACGATGAGGACAAAAATGAAACTCGAAGCAAATTCACTGCTGCTGGAAATTCGGGCTCTCCTTACGGTGACTGCGACGATACTTCTCAAACAAAGTGAAACTCAAAACTTCTGGGAGGCGATTCAAATTTTGCATAACTTCAGCGACCTTCACTATCACCGCGACGACGACGACTACTTCTCAAATCATAAACCATTTTCATCGAGTATTTTTTCTAAATAATAATACTATTAATAGAATAGACGTGGTACTGCAGATAGTATAAAATTTCCTGAAAGTAGTCATGTTCATAGCTTCCAAATGCAGCAATATTAATATTCTTAATATTGTTACACAATAAATTAACAAATTAAATCTATCTGGTGTCAATAAAATATCTGCGTCACTAAGCAAATACACTTCACTGCCAAAAATTCATGTTTCCCAAAATTATCGTTCCAACAAATATTTAATATGTAATGTTATTCGTAATAATAATGTTAGATTTTTTTAATATTTTATAGTAGATGATTTGTTACACAATAAATTAACAAATTAAATCTATCTGGTGTCAATAAAATATAATGACATTTCTGTTATTGTCTGTGAACATTGATTAAAAAACATTTGCTGATTAGTCATCAACCCGATTTATTCAAAGAAATATTTCAGTTTAATTTCGTCAATCAGACCTTCATTGTAATCAGTTTCACAATCACATGTCATTATCTTCTTCACCTTCCTTGTCTCTTTCGTAGTCCCCATCAACAACAACAACAAATACAATCTACAACAAACGCCTCTATCGGACTCAAATGTAAACAAAATATAAAATATATTTCATATTTATTTTTCATACAAAGACATCTTTGGTGCCATGCCATGGGTTAAAAGGTTCTGAGTTGTCAGCATGTCCTACACATCCGGCTAAGCCCGATTGGTCATCTGTCTACATCAATGGGCAAAGTCAGCCCCTTTAAAATCTAACTAAAAATTATTACCTAAAATTTCTAACTGTCATTTTCGCTTGACTGCCGTCAAGTTCGTTTTCTTTATGGACTTTCAAAGCAAAAAAGGTAGATTTCGTCAATAACTAATTGTTGATTTTAGTTCAGCATATACATTTGCACAGAAATAATGCTATTTTGG
Source organism: Ascarosepion bandense (assembly GCA_037127315.1). Taxonomy (NCBI): domain Eukaryota; kingdom Metazoa; phylum Mollusca; class Cephalopoda; order Sepiida; family Sepiidae; genus Ascarosepion; species Ascarosepion bandense. The sequence goes on from JBBBDQ010001349.1 coordinate 1,576,657, forward strand.
ATAAATTTGAAGGGGGAAAAGCCGTCGGTACCTAAAACGAACATTTACCCACGATTTTGATTTTTGTAGTAATACGTTATATTTAGGTTATCGAATTCCACATTGAACCCTCGTGTGTCTGTGTGAGTGCTTGTTTCTCGAATATTCTGTCAATTCGAAACAGCAGTTGTCTTGATTAAATAGTAATGTTAAATAATTTTAATCACGATGAGGGAAAAAATATAATTTTAATAAAAGAATATGTGTGAAACATGATTCCGAACCAATTAAGGTAGCAATTAGAAGTTATATTTAACTTGAGCAGAAAATGAAATATATTTAATTAAAGCGTTTATAATTTGCCGAATAAAGACACTTGTATTGGCATTGACAGAAATATATGAAACTTTCCTGAAATCCATATATATATATATATATATATATATATGACTAATTCAGTTTTAAAAATCATTCGTTTAGTTATGAATAATATTGAAATAGCAAGCAGAACATCCAAACTAACATACAAATATCAAGTTTTACCCAGAGAAAACAACCCGTAGAAAATTGAAATACTGTTCCTTCATTTTAATCAAACTGCACCTCAGGTTTTTCAGGTACGATGGATGACTATATTTGAAGTGATAGTCAGCAGACTTTCTGGCACAAGAAATATATGAACAAAAAAACCCGACGCAAAACGTCCATTACTTGTACTTTTTATCCATAGAATACTTTAGAGACAAGACATGTCTCTTTCCCCTCTCTGTGACTTTTCCATCTGCAGTAAATCTCATATACTAAACATGGCACGAAACAGTACCAACGATACAATATACATTTTATACACTATTATGAAACTTTCTATTATATTTTTGTCGAATTAAAATAAATTTATTTCAGATGCTAAGAATGACTTTACATGAAATGATGATCAACGATCTAGAGCTTATATTAAAGAGATTTCATGTCTCATTTACGGCAACAGTTGATCAAAATCTGTGATAGAAATAAAAAAAAATGTTCCAGAATAAATGAATCGGAAAAAATTTAATCAACTCGTTCATTACTGAGAATATGTAATTACCCGACATGTTTATTGATTTGTTTGTATAGTGGCATAAAAACATTTTTATTGGTCATATAATACCAAAATTTAATTTTTTCTGGGTGTTTGAAGTGATAAAAATATGATATGTTATTCAGCTGTCACAATTGAATATATGGTAGACGATACTCAGCTTTTGCGCATATACATTTTTGTATGAACATAATTATTAGAAGCGCTGATATGTGTTTTTTATATTTGAGGTTTTTTTAAGTTAGATTTTGAACTTCAATTTGATTTCATTAAGAAATTCGAGGATGATATATGGATTAATTTCATGAGTAAGTTCTGTTATATTGGTTGATTGTTGTCGACTTCATTTAGCGGTATGTATAGATCATTTATTAACAAATATTATATATTGAATACAGTTATATAGCTTCAACTACATATATATTAAACGCAGTTATATGCTTTCGATTAAATATATATTTCGAACGCAATTGTATTCGTTCAACTATAGAAAAAGTATTATGGTGTTCTTTTTTTAGTATGCAGAGAACCCCCTCAAAAATGAACATTTTTAACAGTTTATTTAATTGTTGGATATTTTGTTCCAGTTTTTTGTTGTATTTATCTGAAATAAAAGCGAATGATATAAATTCAGTAGCTTAACTCAGAAAGATATGCACAAATGTTAGATGTGATGTTCAAATTAAACAAGTTAAGTTTTTTACATCCAATATTAAATCTAAAATTTCCTTTGGTTTATGTTTTACGTATAAAAGTGGATTATACTGATATTTTTATTATTAGATACATATTATTATGCTTTCATAGTATTTTGTTTTTGTTTAGGTGTTCAATTTTAGCCCATAACTTGGAACCGTAACAAGTGCTACCAGTCCAAGTCAAGATATATCTGGGAACAACAGCAATTAAGAGGCGGTTACACGCTTCAAAATACCTACTCTCCCGAGTAGAGGCCTTGCAACCGGATGTAGTTTATCGTCATACCCAGGATTTACCTGACATAATGATCACCAGATGGTGTCGTTAAGCAGTATATAAAAGTGCGTAAATGTTCTATCAGTTTTTCTATTTATTCACTGTAAGTCTGAAATAATTCGTTACTTTTTGAATGACGTTTGAATCTCCATAAAATTAGTGTCATTATAAATTACAGATTACTACAGAGCATACAATGTACTAAAGTAAATTGAATGCACTGTGGCATATCTAATCATTCTAACAAAAACACATCAGTAATGTATGTCTCAATCAATCTTTGTGGGAAATTCACTGACATGTGCGTACGTACGAAAAAGCATATCGCTACGCACAACCTTCGTTCACTTCTTGTTTTATTTCCATTTGATTTGTTTCAGGAAAAATATGTGGGAGTTTATTAAATTTCTTTTTTTTGTATATTTGTTATTGTTCGTGGAATCCTCTGTACGTTCACTATTCTATCGATTCCACAAATATTTCGCCAAATATGTCTTCACCAACCCTAAGTGCAAAGCAGAGCAACGAAAATTGATTATATATTTTGTTAAATGACCTGCTCTTTGCTGTAGTATTTTAAGGACAATGGGTGTTTTTTTTTATATTGTGTTTCCCATTTCTCCATCAAGTGGCACAAAACTGATGGATTCCTTCATGTTGCATTGATAGAAGGAAATGCACTATTTGAAGGGCACTCATCTTCTCAGATTATTGCAAAGAAAGATTTGTTAAGATACCTAGTAAATGGAGCTTAATACTATGTGATGAAAAAGTTATGGGTGTGAAATGAAGATGTGCAGTATGAATCAATTATTTGTACATTGAAATCCATTTGATTTAGGTCTTTCTTTCTGTAGCCTTAAAACTGGGAGATGTACTTAAAGTGATATAAAGCAGTTGATTATCTCAGCGAAAAATAACCAGCTATTTTAACTATCTCGGGAATATGTGGTAGGTATGAATTTTAAATTCACAATAGTTGCACAAACAGACCCCGTTTGAACTGGGAAAATTCATATTGAATGTTCAAACTGATACTACAGATGTTATCCCATTATATTTAGTATGTGTCCGTGTGTGATTTTATGGGTACAAGTTTAGTTCAATAAAGTATTGACTAGTTTTAATTACTATGAATAAATTTAATAGAAGTATACAAATAAGGAAAAAATGAACACGCGAATGCCTGGATTCAAAACCTAGTTTTCAGCGTAGTCTATTTCAACAACCGGTTTTACACCCTTAATGAAAATTCACACGATCTCATTCCACAACCGAATACATTATTTCTTCTGGTGGTGTTAGCGAACTTGTGTACTGTGTGATAGTTATTTTCATTCGTACAAGCATTCCCCATACTTCATGTGTCATGTAGACAAGAAACTTACATACAGGTCTGACAGCAACTTCTAATCCAAATCTGTCATTCTAGTGATTTATAAAACTACAACGTATCTTTGAAACAGTGTCACGGTTGAGAATTTTTAAGCTAATATTTAGTCAATAGTAATCACAAAAAGCCCTCAAAGATGGATCGTATATCTGAATTTCAGTTGCATGAAGGTTAATGAAACCAAGAAAGACCAACATTCTGACGGCTTGTTTTGTGTCACCTGAGAAGATTTTTGACGAGGAAAACCTAGAGGAAGTGTGATAACCGCCACTAGTCCGGGAATCGATGCTGCCTGTCCTACGTTCTGTCTGATTTAGAATCGGCAGTGTGGAGATCAACGAGAAAGTTCGTATCTACCAGGCTTTGGTCAGGACGATCCTTCTCTACAGCTGTGTGACATGACCTGTGAGAGCTGTTATCGTGATTGTTTCGTGATTCTGTAACCGAATTAGTGGTATCTGTTCTTTGAGCCTGGTTACTTTTCGTTCGGAACGAGAGAAATTCCTTCAACGGAGCCGGCACAACCAATCCTGGGTGAATGGTAATTTAAAGCTCTAAGACAACTAAAGTGTAACCATTCATCATAAGTGAATGAAGTTCTGAGTGAGCTCAGTGATGCTATCTTTGATTTCCCGGTCTAGAAAGCTACGTGCCAGTTTCCCAAATTTAACTTTTAGAGCTCGACCTGAGGAAAAATCAGTCGCGAGGCTGAAACCAACTAGATTTTTGAAAATGTATCTATAAACTGGGATATCTGCATGTATGAGATGTGTGAGAAAATTAACGCGACCGGTGTCACGAAAATATTATTTCAATTCCGAACAAACGATATAGTCTTCCTTTCAAATAATACCCATCATGTCTTATGCTTATTTCATCATTCTTTGCAATACTAGAAGGATTCTTCCGAGATGCCCATCAATACCATCACTGACGCCGGATCTCTGTAAGCTTTGGGAAAATAAAAAATGTAATACGGAGCAAGACTAGGTGAATAGGGTTTTTTTTCCAGTACGGCGATGTGTTTCTCGGCAAGGAACTGACGAATGTTCAAGGTTGAACTTAGTTTTCAGATCTTATTTAAAACGCATGTCAGTGGGAACATTGCCCAATCAGGGGTATAACGTCCTTTTTATACCCTAAAGGTTATCTGAAAATAATTGACCATGCTAAAGATAAGAATGGCATTGAATTCATGCGTTTTAGGTCCTTAAGATTCACCAATCGCGATGTAACTTAAAATCTGCATTTGTACATGATACAAAGAGAATATATATACATATACATATACATATACATATATATATATATATATATATATATATATATATATATAGATATATAGATATAGGTTCTTGCAAATAAATTCAGACAATTTTTAGAGATAAAAAAACAGTATTTAATACTAACATAATGCATAAAGTCCACATTGAAATCCATTATTTTTTTTTAATATAGGGCACATTTATTATGGGATCTATTTAGAATTACACATTTTATATCTAAGGTAAATTATGCATAAAATATAATTTAATAAATATAATAAAAAGACACTACCAAAATTGAAATAAACCTGTTCTAACAAATACTTTATTAATTTTTAGAAAATTAAATGACTTCTTTTACGTTGCTTCGTTTGAGATGCTAGCTTGTTATCAGGATATAATATGGTAGATTTTTTTTGTTTTAATTGCTCTCCCCAAAGCTCATCTGTTAACTGTGTTGTTAACAAATTCTTGATTTGAGTATGAGAATGTGGTTCACAACAATATGTTGAAGAAATACATGAAATAAGTCTGTGTGCATGTTCAGGAAGGCGAGGATATTCTGCCTCCTTTTTTCAAATGTCAGTGGGATCTTTCTCACTCTCAAAGAGTTTTGAGGATATATAATCTTCAGACAACTCAATAAGCTTTATTTTTAAGTCATGGGAAGCCTGTGATATGCTAACTAAGTGAGGATGAAAAGCAAGTTTCAAGGTGACATTATGCTTTTGAGTATTACTCAATCATCTGCTGTATTAATGAGTCTAAGAAAATTACTCTTATCACTGAATAGATATTTTTTGGCTTTCATTACTTTCGATAAGTAGGAAAACCGTTCTCATGACTGAAAGTTTTCATTGAGTAAGAAAGAATTTCAAAAATAACATCTTTCTAAATAAAATCTTTATAGCATCGTATATTGATTTATTTCTGCCTTGTAAGAAAATGTTTAACTCATTTTTGTCATTAAATCGCACACAAATTCAGCATACATGTATACATAAACATTGTTTTCTTTGAAAAGTCAATTAATAGCTCACTGTAGATCAGAATTTTGGCCAATATGTGTCCTTGCGACAAACAGCATGTATTTGAGAGATAGAGAAATTTGCACTTATTAACTAGTCATCTATCAACATTTTTTAAACTGGCGATGTCCCATGGTATTTGCTTGTATATAGTTCATAATACTTATCTTTCGTTAGATTTTAATTAAAATAACAGATTTTTCCCAGATATGTTGTTCATGCAGAATGTAATGAAGACAAATCAGCGCAATTGAAGATGGAGTTTCTCGTTTTAGATGGGCAATGTATCCTTCATGTTCACCCATCATAACTAAAAACCCTCAATTGTTACATAAGCTTAGCAATTTAAAGAAGATTCAGCACAAGATTATGCTATTTCTCTTTGAAGTTATTAAAAATATATATTTCTCATGTTTTTAAGGGTACCTAAATCAATGAATTCTTCAAAATAAAGAAAATCCTTATCGCAAGAATTAAATACCATACTTGTTTTTAATCACTGGAGTTCATCCAAATCTAAGGAGAAATATACATTGTCTTTTTTTTTAATTATGTTTTGGAGCTGCTTTGTTACATTACAAGCCAATTTATGCTGTTGATCCTCTTAAAAGAGGTATCGTTTTATCTAAACATTACAACTTCCACAATGCATTCCGTTATGAGCTGTGTATCGCTGAAGGGTTTTGCTTTTTTCTAAGCAAATATGAAATTTTATAGATTGTTACTGTTGCAGCATTTCTAGGAATTTATTGCAAAATAGAATAATTGTTTCTACTTTTGCTTTTCATCCTTGAGTTTCCGCAGTATACTCATTCGCTCATCACAATTAAATTTATCATATTTCGTGTATTTATGAAGAAAATATTTATGCACATTGTTATTTAACCGATAAAATTGCAGTATCACAAAGCAAGGAAGATATTTCACAACTGTTAAACACTAAAAATATTGTAATCCATATTCCTTACTGTAGTTCCTATTTTCTTTGTTCAAAGTATGTTTAAATCTTTGGAGATAATGGGTTCAAATAGAGAAAGGATTTTATTCTGAAAAATGAAATAAATATGAGCTAAAAAATTAATATTAGAAAACATCAAGATCTAGGATTATATATAAATTGTTCTTGGCAATCATGCTAATAATTTCAGAGATCAGTATGCATAATCAAAATTATTAAAGACACTAGGAACAGTTAAAATATGCGGGAATTTTTATTAATAAAGTTGTAAATGTTGCATTAGAGCCTCAAATTAAAAAACAGAAATTTTATTTAAGAAAAAGGGAAATTTTGATAGTTTACCCAAGAAAATATAAATGTGTGAAACTGACAATGCTACTCAAATGCAGATTTGTAAAGCTGAATATCTAAATCTTTTTCTCCAACATTTCGAAACTTACTGGCTCCAGCTCCGGAACCGAGCTCTAGTTAGTCTCACATTAATAGATATTATTCATTACTATATTTTTAGACCATAAAGGTAGCCTACTAATCTAAGTTCTAATGAATATATTACTGTCTGTGTTACTCTTATTATTGAATCAATAATGTATTATGACAATATTTAACAACACATTTTACTACAATACAGTTGTTCTTTGTTAACTGTAAGTTCAATGTTTCTGTAAAAATTAAAAAGAATAAATAATGATAAAATTTATGTTTGTTGCTAACTAACGTAATGTAAGATTAGTATTTGAAAAGTAATAGATGAAAATATTCGACGTTGAAACGTTTTACTTTCTCAGGTTGTGAATAGTAAGTAGGCTGATAGCAAGATAGTGTATAATTTTACCAAGAAGTGTTTTTCGCTAGTCGAAGGGAACGGAATTGGATCTTTGTTTTATATTACAGCAGTCATTCGTTTGGTTAGAGATTTTGTGTAATAGAAGTTTGTTTTCGTAGGTTGAGTTTTAGAAATGGATTTGTTATCAATGTTACATTTGAATCTTTTGATGACCAAGTTTCTGCTCTTTTACTGTTTTCTCGCTGCTGTCCGCCCTTTGTATCTGTTTATACACCAGTGTATTTTCTCGCACCAACTCGCGAATTAGTTTCTTTTTTCCCTAATTTTCCAAAAGCGATGCTTCACAATCATTGAAGCGTTAGTTTTACCTTGTGCTCGAAAATGTCTTTCTTTCTTCAAAACGTTTGTTGAAGATGTACATTGAAACTAGTCCCTAATTTACTTTCTTGATTCTGGGATTTCACAAATCAAGACTTTTTTGTCTCTGCTAGAGAGTACAAATGAAACGGTATGAAAAGATTTTAAATATAAACACTGATAAGAGATGATTTTAATTTTCTGGTCTTCTTTCTAGCTGAACGAGTTTTATAAAGTATGTACGATATTTATTTGCTTTGTACTTGAAATAATTTCATCGAGTGTTTCTTATATAGAAAGAAAAAAAAACATTTGAAATTTTTAATAAGGAGAAGGTGGAAATTTAGCCAAGACGTAATCAAAAGACACGCCACTAACCAAGCAGAATAAGATTACTGTGATTATACATATATAATTTTTTTTATAAAAGATCTTAATTGTTCCAAGCTAACACCATAAAAGAAGCCTTAGCCAACTCAAATCACGCTAGCAATGTATTTTTGATCTGATATAACACAAGCTCCGAATGATAAATTTAATTATTGTTGACAAAGGGGGAAATACATTGTGAACGTTTAGTTTCAGAAGCTGGTGTGAGTACATTTTTTGTTGACTTCACCTCCGGCTCCATCTTTCTAAATTATCTGGCTCCACAGTTTAATTCAAAAACTGCAAAATGCCGCTCGTGATAACCCAGAAGGCGGCAAGTACCTAACTTTGTTCTAAATATTCTCGAACAGGTTTGGAGCCATGCATTACTTCCATGAGAGTCGATCAGATTAATGTTTCCAAGAAAATCTTATTTTTTATATCAATAAATATAAACGGAAAAAAACAGACATTTTTAATTCTTTTTGTATAAATAAGTCGTGGAAAATTTCATAAGGTTGTGATTTACTATAAATATAAAACTCTGAAGAGAAAAGGGGACACTTTAGGGAGGGGATAAAAGATCGTTATATGACATAATCGAACCTAAATAATACATTAATGAATCAATACTAATGACTTCCTAAGCTTTATTCATATTAAATGCGAATTAAAAAAAAATAACCAACAGACGTCTAAGAAGAACATTGAAAATTCGAACATTATTAATTAATATCGGAACATCATCGGTAATCGACAAATCAAAAGAACCTTGGCAAAGATCAGAATTAATTAAAACAGAAACCCTGTTCAATATTTTTATGATGCCTGTTTTAGGTGAAAACGAAATTATTCTTTACTAAATACGCGAATCATGTGGCTACATCGAAACAATGAAATCAATAAATATTATTAAAAATCGAAGGCTAATCGATTTCCGATCAATGTAGAGGAAAGATTAATATCCGAATTGGTCTTGAAATAATTCAGAGGTGAATGTTAATTTATATCAATGGCATTATGCGGGCATATTTACCCCGGATTTAAAATTTGAAGAAGTGTAATCTATAAATATTACGAATCAGCATTTTCTCGTGAAGGAATTTGTACCTAATATTTTCAAATCGTTATATATATAGAAAGAGAGACAATAATCTTTATCACTCCATGCAAAGCAGTAAAGCCTCTAAGACACAAAGCGTTAATGGGTGTAGAAGAATTCAGACCAGAAACATTAATAATGAGCGACAAAAGGAAATCAGGATGACAGTAGAAGGCGTTTGACATTGCGTTTAAGTTTTTACAGATTAAAGTTGGCTGAAAAGCATGAAGCCGGAGAGGAGGTCCACAAGCGAGAAGTGCTCGAAAACATCTTTTAACATTGCATCTAACCAGATCATCTTCAAATTGATGAGATCTCGACGCCAGTCTAGGGTTCTGTGTGCCGTTTCCCTTCAGGACGTAGGCGATCTTCGCCCTCTACTTCTCCCCAACCCTGCTCTGCCATTTATTTCCTCAAGTTCACCAAGTTATTTCCTCTTCATTTTTCCCTTCTGTTCGTCCCGTGAGTATCAGATTCTATAATCACTCCTTCTTCATTACGTGACCCCGATACTTCAGCTTTTATCCTGATGTTAATTATCATTTTCCATTTTGTTTCTATCCGCTCCAAATCCTCGTCAGTGCACACATGTTCGGTCCATGATATCCTCAGTATTCTTCTGTAGAAACACTTTTCGGTTGTTTCAAGTCTTTCCTTCATCTTTCATGACATTCTCTAGAAATTGCTGCTATATTGAATGATGGACCTCACATAACAATCCAGTATTCTTTTCTTTTTCTAACAAACTTTTCTGTCTCTCAATATTCTACTAGGATTCCGCAATGCATGCTTCGCTATGCCAATGCGCATTCAGATATCAGTGTCATGCTTTCCAACTGTCGTTGGCATTTTGATATCCTTTTTTGTTACTGATAACAATGCATTTAGTTTTCTTGTAGATTATGTGTAGTCCTTTCTCTCCGCTTCGTTTAGTTACATTTTGTAGGAGATCTTAGAGTTATTTTCTGTACTGTATAATTTACGTAACTTATATTGTTCAGATTGCGGTTGCTGATGATGAATCCTGGCAGGACTTCTTGACCTCTCAGAATTGTCTCGTTGTATAGGTTGAATAGATCTGCTGAGAAGATACACTTTTCTTACAGCCCTTCCTCTCTTGGTATATCTTCTGAACTGGTTTCCAGTCTGTATATAGGTGGCATGCTACGAGTAAATGTTCTTGATTACTCTAATTTCTTCGGGAATATATCAAGGTTTCCGAGTCCAGTATTTGCACTGCCCTTTGTGATAACATTCTAAGCATAAATATTGCGTTCCTTGTTCCGGTGTCTTTGACGAAACGTACTGTTTTTGTCTGCGCACTCTATTCATCAGAATTCGGATGACGAGTTTTTGTTATGTGTCTCATTAAGCTGATTGTTTGGTGGGGTTCATATTGAGGGACACCCGCGTTCGTACGATAGGATCTGGAAGTATGCCCGTTCAATACGACCTTCATTGCGCGATTTGATAGAACAAATTTGATTAAGTCAAACAAGCGTCCAGATATACCAGAAGGTCAGCGTGACACACAATGTCAAATGCTTTAGAAATATCTAGTAACCAGAAAACATGCAAACTGGTACGGAGGTATGGAGAACCGTTGCCACCATCTACTCACATCGTAGAAATGTTACGAACGTTTCACTATTGAGGTCTAATTAGAGAAGAGAAAAAGAGAGAGAGAGAGAGAGAGAGAGAGAGAGAGCGCCAAAAGCGCCTTCCTGAACAGAAAACAAAGGATGAGCCTCTACACCTGATCAATAGAATGGTGTGTGGTATGAACCAGATGATAGTAGGGTAAATCTCCTCCAAATAAAACATAAATAAATAGATAAATAAACAAAGTAAAATAAAGTCTTTTGGTGAGAAAATTAGTTACACCAAGTTTTGAATTAATGAGGTTAATTTCAAACACGACACACACACCATTATATATGATTTTTTTTAACCCTTTTTATTTCATCACGGATGAGATGAAACTTAAGAAAAAGGAAGTTAATGTCTATTGTTTTCAGATTCTTCGCGTGTTCTACTCAAATTGCAGGAAATATAATATTTATAGATGCCTGGTGCTTTGTCAAATGGTGTTTCCATTATTTTTATGTTTCTAATAAGATATAACATTGTCGATAAATACTAAATAAAACAATTAAAAACATTATTTTTGCTGAGTGACATTAAAAAACCAAAAACAAATTCAACATTCTCTGACCATTTTTCAATAGCCGGCCATTGGCATGTAAAGTTATATGTAAAATTAACGTTCTTTATATAGAGTATAAATATGATAGCCGGTAACAAATCAATAAATTTATCTGAAACCCAATGACCGTTGTGTCCGTGAAACTTTGAAGACGGTCGAAATAGAAGTTGATAAAAATATATAAATTATTCAAATTCTGCCGAGGTCATAATTTATACTAAATAACAGTGGTATATAAATACTGCTAACAGACTCAACAGGGTCGAACAAACTATTAAATTGACCTCTGAAACAAAATAACACTAACGTTTTCGACAATTTATATTAATCCTTTTTAATAATATAATATAAAGGGATCATTCTGCCAAACTCAATGAATAAATATATTATTCTCGTCAACTATCACAACTGAATTTGAAAAAACCCGTCTAAGCTTATGAACAATTTTGATATTAGTTCGACCTTAAAAATTTCCGTCTCTTTAAGCAAAAATTCTACTTAAACGATGTTGTTGGCCAAACTAATATTTCTATATCAAAAGAGTATATACAAAACAAAATAAGTTTAACGTCGAAGGAAGAATTTACTCTTATCTGTAATAACTAGCACAAGGAATACAGAAAAGAAACCTCGAGAAATCTAAGGAAAAGATTAAATGAAAACTATCATTTACAAAAAAAAGTGTGCAGGTTCTTACAAAACATAATCTTGAAACATCTATTTTATCACAATGTGAGAAACGTAACAAAAGAAATAAATCTAAATTGGCTGGAATATATATCCATCTGAATAAAAACATTGTATTTAAATATTTAACATTTCTGCGTACTACTTTCTTTCTTTCGTGTGTAGTGAGTCAACAGAAAACACCACTTTAGTCCAATGAAATCACTAAGAATTAAACGCACAACAATTTTATTTTTACGGACAATATCTCCAGTAATACTTAACAGATATAGATGAAACATTTTAGAATGTTATTTGATTTTTATTTGAATTATATACATTTTAGAACAAAAAAAAGTTAAATTATAATGTAGCTTATATATCATATTTCACTATGACATCATTTATTCATTGACAGATATTGATTTTATTCATGAATAGTTGTTTTTGATTTTATTAACCGTCATATTACCCAGATTTTCTAAGTAGAAATATTGCCATGGGGGAATATTTATATATATGGGGTGTAGATAGATAGATAGATAGATGTCTCGCATGAAATCAGGCTAGTAAAAATTGGCACTAAATAGAACATTAGACGTAGTATTAACCTGTCAGATGGTCTCCTGGTAGAGACAGGTAATTTGCATACCTGAAATTTGAATGTATGCGTAGGTGTTATATTTAAACAAAAAGATTAACGAAAATAAGACCGAGAAAGCATGTGGATTGAATTATTTGATTTTGAAAATTTTCGAATAAGATGAGGAATATCCTAAACTGAATCAGCTATAAATTTTCCAAACATCATGTGTTTTGTTGTTCAGATATTTTAATTGTACCAGTTATACTCAACAATAAATTCATCTTGCGGTAGGTAGTCTGCATTGTTTACACACTGGAAAGCTGATCATTATACACCATTGTAGGATGTCGCACTTAGCTTTCCAATTAAATGCAATATATATATATATATATTTTTTTTTTAATTTAATTTAATTTTATTTTTTTTTAAATTTCTTTGCAATCTATTTAAAAAGGAAAAGTAGACTAATTTTTCTCCAGTTTCTGAAAGGATTTTTCTGTTGCTGAGGTGATGTGTTATCCCCCGTGGGGATCTTCATATCGAAATACCCATTCAACATCTTTGAATTAATCCTTTTTATATATATATATATATATATATATATATATATATATATATTGTTTAATTGTTTTAATGCTTAGCGTAAATATTGTTATTTTTCAGTGATTTTACTGATAAAAAGTATTTTGGCAAACAGATGTTTTATCGGAAAATGATCGATATCTTTTATTCCTTGTATTAACTTACACACAAATACCCTTGAAATAGGTATTAATCCGTCTCTTCCCCCCAGTTATGGGTTATATAATAGGACAGATTGGGTTCTATAGCCTTGATCGGCAACCAGTCTACTGCAGAAAGCAATGGCAACCTACTGCGGAATAATCTTCCGCCCAGTCAGTCATGTCTCTTTCAAGACATGATCGCCCAAAGCGCGTATCACGTATGGCACTTAACTGACTGACTAATCGATATCTAAATAAAACGTTGATAGGTACAAAGAGTGTATCACTTTAATAGAGCAGATTCATGCCGACTGTTTGCAAACAGCCCTGTCGAGTGAAAACATCATAACGGGGTCCTCAAGAAACTTCGAATCTGCTTTATTAAGGAGAAACTCTTTATATATATATATATATATATATATATATATATAGAGAGAGAGAGAGAGAGAGAGAGAGGTGTTTATTTGCTGGTATATCACTAGGCTTATATTTCTTTATATCTGGCACTAAGTATTGACAATTCGTCCATACTATATCGTAAATTTATCTCGTGCAGCCTATCCGTAAAAATAAAATAAGGTCATTTTTATTATTTGCAGTCCTTTCTTCTTTAAAAATAGACAGTCTTTGACAGCAAATTTTGAAAAAGGGATTACATTTCATTTTTAATGCATATATCTTCAAGTAAAATAAATAATACGAATTTTGACAACTACTTATAAAATTAGAGTTTTCAGTTTTAAAGATATTTTCATGGTACGTGACGTACGTTAAAAGGCATGTTATAAAGAAGTATAACTGTAATGAGTTGAGGTAAGGTTTAGGAAAATAATTCATTATAATAAGTAGCCGAATAGTTATACCTGTAAATATACTCTTACTGAAGTAAATCAGATAGACCTTACACATTATAGCAGAATCAAAATGTAGGCCACATTCTGTAACGGCACTAAACTTCCCATAAGTAATTTTATGAAAATCTATGTATAAAACAATACAATGATTCGGACACGTAATTAGTAACCCAAATATTTCTCAATGTTTTTACTGTATAAAGATAAACCTGTGTGAATAAGATTCTCAACTGAAGTAATTACACTGACAAGCGAATTTTTCAGACTTCAAAATGATCGAAATATCTTATTTATATGTGCATATAAGTAGGTATATGTGTATATGTAAATAAATTACTTTTTACATAAATTCTTATCTATACCAGATGTTTATTTTTCTCTCGCTTACTATATATATATATATATATATATATATATATATATATATTAATTCAGATACTTCAATCCAAGGGAAAAAAGCAGGAAGGTAAATTCCAAAAAACCCGATCCTAATTAATATTAAAAATTTATTTTAATATTAAAAAATGATACAGGAAGAGAGCTCCATGTAATAAAATATTACAGAGCAAATATATATATATATATATATATATATATATATATATATATACAATGTGTCTCAATGGAAGTATTCTTTTACATATCTGTACACAGGAATATCTATTAATAATTCTTATTTATTTCGGGAAAAATTAATTTAATTTTCGTGTTCCTTTTAATTGGACGTGTATTTTTATTTATGATTCAATTGTATTTCTTTTGATCCTGCTAATGAACTCTCGGGTAATTAACAAAACATCCTTATTTTCCGTTTAAATCTATGGCTTTAATTTTTTTTCTCTCCCTAATAATCCTTAATTTTTCATTTTAATTTTCCTTTCGTTTCCCTGCCACGAATGACATGAACTTGACTTCACAGGCTATCCTTCCAAATTAATATATCTTAATGGCGGACATTTATCGTGGTTTGTTTGATCGAATTTCATTATGCCCCAATTTCACATTAGATAGATATAGAAATGTGTAAAAGCCGATCACTTGTTAACCTTCTGTGAGTCATTGTATAGGATTGCAGATTGAGATATTCACGATAATTTGAAAAGTAAATTAATTACTGAAAATGAATGTATTTAGAAATACTTCAATAAAAGAAAAATACAAGTAGTGAATCTTTATAACGTGAATATAATTTAATCCATTCTGATATCTTTGATGTGATAAAATTAATCTCAGTTTACGCTCTGATCTACCTCTATACTTATCAACTATATGACATTAAAAGATATGGAAATAAAATCAAGTCACATCCATCATTTGATGTAGATATGATAGTTTGTATTTCCCAGTAAACTGTCTTACTCGTTGTTGCATCTTTTTAAAGTAAAATTCTCAAAAAAGATCAGAGTACCAATAAAAGTTAAGCAGTTAATCTTTCACTAATCAGATAATTGGCTGGGGCTATTAATTGCCCCGTTATACCAAATTAAGAAAAATATCACCCCATGCCCCCAATAGCCAAACGTTGAGGATTTCAGGTTGTAGTGATTCCTGTTCTTAAAAAAATTTAAATGAAATGTAAATTCTCAAGTGCTGAGTACATTTAGAATGAAGATGATCCTGCGTCTTATTTTATCCATTTTAGCAATATATTCATTTCACTTTCCTGCGTATCCATAGTTCTGCTATCCATTAACACAAGTGAGTAAGGATGAATACGGACATGCTTCCTTCCTGCGCGTATCAAACATTCTAAACCTTCTGTTTTAATTGCTTGATGTCGAAATGCCAACTGTCTTTCTTCATATTCTAAGTATAAGCATCCTTTTATTTTTCATAAAACTTCCTCGTTGAAACAAAAATTCCTTAGAAAGAAAAATTAAAATAGTACTGAGCTGTTACGTCATTTTAGTCCTTGATAATGACACTTATAAATCGCATCATCAAAAGATAGTTGAAATTTCTCGGGTTCGTCATGAGGAAAGAGGGTTTGTAAAAGTCAATGCTCACAATACAGTAGAAAAGGGACAGTAGAGCAAATGCATAACCTACTTTGTGGACTTTTTTTTAAGCTTTTTATTATTTATTCCATTTTTTTTTTGCTACTAAGCTCCTATTTCCGCCAACAGCTACCTCTCACAGTCATTTACGACCAAAATGACATAATAAGTTTATTTTACCAAATGGCTTGTAAAGCTGAGAGGGGTTGGAAAGATTTATTTATTTTTTCGAAACTCGTTAAAGTTATGTATTTTTTTTACTATTTTTTGCTTGATGCTATGGTTCATTTGAATGAGTGTTTTCGTAATTTTCAAAGAAATTTCTTTGGACTTTAACTAAGTAAAAACTGAGTTAACTCACCACTTTTTTTTCCAAATTGGAGTAGATAGTACCTACTATCGCCCGGTTTCACACTCCACCCCCTTCTATTAAACAGGAGGAGAGGTGATCACCTTGTTTCTTGTTTAGGAAAGGGTTCCTGGTCCTTCTACCTCCTCCTTCGGTCTTAGTGGTAGTTCAATTGGAAGCTCTTTGCTGTTAGTGAGTGTGGTGGCAATGTCTCTCCATTCTGAGGGTACCGGGTTGGCAGTTTCCTGGTTGTTGCTTCTGACTGGTAGTTAGGAGCCCGAACTCTTGCGTAGCCTCTTGAGAGGCTGCTCTGATCAACAATATCGGGGTTCCTGCAGTGCCATATCGCGCATATACGGGCGTCCCTTCATGAACCTCCGGTGGGCAACCCCGAGGCCATATTATGCTGCAGGCTGCGCCAGTCTCCATTCCTCACATGCTGCAAATAGTAACCAACTGATTCTGCCCTAGTCCTCTCTCCTCAACCAGAACACCATGAAAACGAACAAACAAAATACCAAAATCAAACCAGCTACTCGGAAAACGCCCAAACCTCTCTGTGTCTCTTTCACTAATATACGCGGTATCCGAATTAATTTTTATAGCGTAGAAGCATTCCTCCAAACTAACTCACCTGATATCTTAGCCCTATGTGAAACTAACCTTGACCCGTCTATCCCCTCCTCTGAGTTCTATGTTCCTGGTTACCTTACCCTTCTCAGGAAGGACTCCAACGTCCATATGCATGGGCTTGGTTTATATGTCAGTGAACACCTCTGTTAGCTATCTCTTCTTCCTCTACCGCTCCCTCTCCTCCTCTGACTGTTCGGTGCTTGACAGCATCTCTGACAATATCGACAAGGGCATTTTTCGCACCCATCTGCCCATATTTTTGTGTTTGGCGACTTTAACAACCACCACACTAAGTGGCTAGTGAACTCTGTAACCGACCCTGCTGGTGTCCACAGCTTTACGTTTTCGATCTCCCAATCCCTTACGCAAGTGGTGGACTTCCCCACGCGTTTTTCCAATAGCCCTAACGGAATGGACTCGCTACTAGACCTCTGCTTCACTTCCACCCCAAATTCTTGCTCCACCAGACAGCTCTGCCCTCTCAGACATTCTGACTACGCCGTAGTTTCTGTCAACATCTCGTTCCACTCCACCCCTACCCAAGAAACCCAGACCAACAGAATATCATACTGCTATCAAAGAGCAGACTGGGATTCGTTCCGTGACTTCCTCTGCGACGTCCCTTGGAACAATGTTTTTAGTCTTCCCATCGAAGACTGTGCATCAGAGGTCTCTTCCTGGCTTAAGGCTGGCATCGATGCATTCATCCCTGCCAGGAAATTTCAGCTTAAATCCCATTAGTCTCCGTGGTTCATGCCCGATTGCTCGGCCGCCATTGCCCACCGGAATCACTTCTTCCGGCTTTATCGTAGCCACGTGTCGACCAAAACAGGCGCCTTTTCGCCTCAGCTCGTAATAAGTGTAAAAAGATACTTAACAAAGCTAAGAAGCTGTTTGCTGCCAGGATGAAGCAGCGCATAGCATCCTCCAATTTCGTTACCAAAGAATACTGGCACCTCTACAATCGCGTCCTTAACAAGAGTAAGTCCTCAATACCCCCACTAATAAACGAGTTTGAGGTCCTCACCACCTCAGCAGACAAGCCTGAATGCTTTGCCCATAGATTCTCGACCAATTCGACTCTGTATTCGTCTGGAATCCATACACCCGATTTCCCATCTAGAACTGAGGCCCAATTGAATGACGTCCACATCACGCCCTCGTTGATTTCTAGCATAATCTCAAAACTGGACCCTCACAAAGCGAGTGGTGGGGATGGAATCCCAGTCATAGTTTTGAAGAATTGTGCCGCTGAACTCTCCTCTATCCTTTCTAAGCTCTACAACCTCTGCCTATCTTCCCCCTGCTTTCCTGCATGTTGGAAGTCTTCTTCTGTGGTTCCAATATTCAAGAACACTGGTGAACCATCGGACCCCGCAAATTACCGCCCCATCAGCCTTCTTCCGATCTTCGGCAAAGTGTTCGAAGCCATTATCAATGCCGAGGTCGTTCAGCATCTCACAGCCCACGGGCTCCTCTCGGACAATCAGTATGGCTTCCGCTTCACCAGGTCCACTGCTGACATGCTAACGACCATCACCGAGTATATATACCAGGCTCTCGACAAGAACGGTGAAGCCCGAACCGTCGCCTTGGTTATCTCTAAAACATTCGACAGAGTATGGCATGCCGGCCTTCTACGGAAACTGCGAAGTTATGGCATAACTGGACTTTTGTTGGACTTAATCTGGTCATTCCTCTCTAACCGCACACTGAAGGTGGTATTAAACGGACATGCCTCGCAGAACTACCCTACAAACGCGGGTGTACCCCAAGGCTCTATCCTAGGTCCTACGCTCTTTCTAATCTATATCAATGATCTCCCCGATACCATAAGATCACAAGTAGGCATGTACGCCGATGATACCACAGTTTACTCTCGCCTCGATCAAAAATCTGGTGTAGGTGACAAGGCGACCCTCGCTGTCGAGCTTGAGAAGGACCTCCAATCCGTGGTGAATTGGAGTAAGAAATGGCTCGTAAAATTCAATTCTCCCAAAACTAAGCTGCTGTCAATTAACCACCACAGACAACCGCACCTCCCTCCCATTAGCATAGAACAGACTTGCCTCCCAGAGAATGTATAACTACGCCTGCTTGGCCTGACACTCTCAGCGGACCTCAAGTGGAATGATCTCGTCGAATCCATTGCTAAATCCGCAGCTATGAAAGTCGGCTCTCTGTGTAGGGCCCGGAAATTCTTTCCGCCTGAATCTATCCTGCAATTATATAAATCCACCATCCGCCCGTCTATTGAGTACTGCTGCCACATCTGGTCGGGTGCCCCTTCTATTCTTCTCGGGGTTCTTGACAAAATATAGCGAAGAATCTGTAACGTGATTGATACCGACTTGGCTGATCCCCTGCAGTATCTCTCTCACCGACGTGAAGTGGCTTCACTGTGCCTCTTTTATAAATACTTTCATGGCTTCTGCTCTGACGAACTTAAATTACTGGTGCCCCCCAGATGTCAATTTGCACGAGATACTAGATTGGCAACTCGGTCCCACTCTTTTACAGTGAAACCGATGAAATGTAAATGCAATTTCTACTCCAACAGCTTCTTTCCTCGCACTTCCCGGCTGTGGAATTCCCTACCGCATGCTTGCTTCCCGACGGCTACAACCTCCTGGAGTTTAAATGTAAGGTCAATAGACACCTCCTAACAAACTAACTCACACCCACTCTCTCCAACTCTCTCCCTATGTACATCCTAAGTCATCTATCACCCTCCTTCTGACATTTCCTATACCCAATCCCTCTATGTAACCCTAGCGCTATAGTGGCAGTGGAATGCCTTGCTTGGGGTGACACGATTAAAAAGAAAAATAAATAGATGGCGGAACAAAGTTTAGTAGAGATAATCAAAATATATATTTTAAGAACTATAAAGGACAAGACATTGTAGAGAAATAGGGTCACCAACGCATAGAAGGAACACTAGACATAGAATATATTAATGCTAGAAAATGCTACTCATAAAATTGATATCACATTAGTTTCCAACCACTTTGGTATTGTTAATAAGAAATAATCAGATTTCAAACGGAATTCTCTCTCCCTGCATGCTTCTGAGAATCAGGGTCTATAATAGATTTTGTCAATTATTATATTTAAAACAACCCGACAATCGCAAGTGATCATCAACATCAACGATTGACTCAGATACAGATTTATACTGCGAATCTTCAGTTTTAAGGGAAAGTTGCTTTTGATTGAAAATACATTTCTTGTTTAATAATCAGGCTAATTAAAATTATCGTTTCACTAATAAAACCATTAAGACAAGCATTTAGTGAGATAACTTTGAGGAGAGAGCGGGCATGAAAAAACATGATTCAAGGAGACCGAAGACAACAATTGACCTTGCATTTAAATTTTGGAAGATCGTAGTTGACAGCGTAGCTAGCAGCCAAAAGAGTTGCCTCATAAGCGATAAACGCCAGAGGAGAAATAATTAGCAGAGCCAATACAGTTAAAGTAACAATTTCAACAGTAGAATGATGGTAGCTGTCAAACTCGTGAAGTCAAAGTATCAAAGAGGACAGCTGATTCGAAAAATAACCGTGTAAATATTAATAGAAAAATCACTGGATTAGAGAGATTACGACAGTAGTAATGTGATTGAAGACGAGGTGATAACATGGCAAATTTTTCAGATTTTGTCAATATGTTTATAGATATTGGAAGCGGAACCACAGATGTGGCAGCGACATTCAATGCACGGTCGAACATTTAACTTATAAAAGAGCAAGATGGATTAATCTCAAGAAAAATTCCTGAGCACAACCAAGGGAACCAAATTTCTTAGCAATTCGACATGCTCGTTCCACTTCATCCCAGTGGACATCAGTAGATAGAGGAGACGTCATGAGTTACTCTCCTAGGAATTCGAATCTGCTATATTGATGAGAAACAGAACAAGTCGTTTCATGCGATTAAAGGAGAGCGATTTTGTTTTGGGGCACTGAAATTAACGTGTTGCTCTAGATAACAGGTTGAAATCATTTTTCGAAATCAGTTGCAAGTTCAAAGTTATAAAACCTATCGAACTTAACATTAAGTGAAGATTTCATATGTAAAACATCAGTATAAATATGAAATCTAGAATTGATGACGGGGTAGTGTCGTTCATGAATATATGAAACAGAATAGGTACAATGTATTAAGGTAAAAATTAAATAAATAATCATCTAAAATTTGAAGATTGAATCACAATAAATGTTGGGCCAGAAACACCATAACCCTTTATATTGTCAATACGAGCATGCGAAATCCTTTAAAAAACACGTTCTAGATATCTAAGCTAATAGGCTGGACTTCACTATACTTATCTAAAAGTTGCATAGTTGGAATATTTACCATTTTTCAAAGAAGATATTCAGTAGCGTAATCTGATTACAGGAAGTCTTATAAAAGTTTTCAAAAGTTTAATTGTTTCCCTACTAGAACCTCATACTT
Source organism: Ascarosepion bandense (assembly GCA_037127315.1). Lineage (NCBI taxonomy): Eukaryota > Metazoa > Mollusca > Cephalopoda > Sepiida > Sepiidae > Ascarosepion > Ascarosepion bandense. Next base: position 1,598,428 of record JBBBDQ010001349.1, read on the forward strand.
TCAGAATGCAATAAAATACATTTTTATTAGTTGTTTTTAGCATTATTATTAAAGTCTATTACTATTTAACAAATGTACATTTAGATGCAGTTTTAATCCCCTCTAGTAGTGAAACTTTACAATGATAATAGAAAGATACAGAAATTGCAAGGAGAATGCCAACTCATATTTACGGCATTAAATCTATTGATATGGTAAGAAGCAGTTCAACTCTTCTATCCGATGAGTTTCTTTGGAAGAAAGAACTCAGCATTTGCACTTAACAATTCTTCAAGTCCCGCCAATCCCGCAATTAGCGACACCATCTTCAATTGATGAATGCCATCAAACGATATTGAGAAAGACGATTTCCACCTGCGGTGACAGAAAGAGCTCTTTGATCTGGAAAACGCTGAGTACGTTCTCAAGAATTATAACTGGAGGCGTGGATCTTTTGACAATATTGGCGAGTGCCATTTAGATTTTTTTTTCATCGAGACTTCACAAATTAGCCAGGGAGTTGCCGTTTGTATTTTTCCGCCTTTTGTGTCATCAATAAAAATGATATAAAAGTTCTTTGTCGCCGTGTATCTCATTAAATAACTTTTACGTTATATTTTTTATTATGCCAATCTGGCAAATGAAAAATGTTTCTTTCACATTCATACCATCACTTTCGAATCCACCGTTCAGCGCGATTTAATCGAGGAAACCAATACAAATTTACATTGGTTTTCGATATCTGGAATTTTTTTTCTAGAAGCTGAAAATATAGAACAGGGAATCTGGTTCCAAGCCTAAAAATATTTTTATAGGTATTCTCAGGTTTTAGAAACATCAGTGTATTTTTAGAATGGAAAACAAACGTTTTTTGTTGTGCCATATAAAATGAGAGAGGAAGACACACACAAAGTGGGTTTAATACAGTCACCAGTCATTTTATTAGGAATACTTATTTTACTTTTAGAATCACATCAGCTTCTGCTAAAAGATTCGACGAAGTAATGAAAGCAACTTCGAAATTTAGATACAAGCTGTTATATCATCAAAGGATTCTTCAACATTGGCTAGATTTCTTCTCTTTATTTATTACCCCAAATAATATAAAGTTATTTATCACAAATATTAATTCACCAAGAAACTATTAAAGTTTTGTTGTCTTGTTTTTTTTTTTAATTTTTTGAGCTCATGATATCATAAATTTTAAGTCAAAATTTGTATAGCTTACCTCGCAACAACTTTAAACCTCATATAAAAAAATAACAATTAGTGAGTTACTCATGTTCGTTAAGTCCGGATGATATTCGAGGTAATTACACGGAACTTTTTACAATTTAAAAAATCTGTTGTTGGTTTGTTTATCGAGGTGTGCGGGAACTTAGAAATAGTGTACTTGAGTCGATTGAATTTGGGGCGAGTGCAAAGTCAAGTAGAATGCAATGAAAGAACCTCGCTCTGGGAGAAATTGGTGCTCATTTTAGTAAATATAAATTTTATTTTGGGTTAATTAACAGAAAATATTCCATTGGTTGATATTATTTACAAAATTCTAATTTCTCCTAAATAAAAAAAGCATGTTTGGTAATAGGTGAGTGAACGCCATTTAAAAAAAAATATTACCGTGATCTATGTGTCATCTTGCATGAAGATGCCACCATAATACAGATGCACCAGAGACCTATAAAATAAGGTACGTGATCAGTTACAGTAGCTTATAAGTCTTCAGAAATTAAACTATCTTTAATTGGTATCAAGGGTAAAATGTATGCTAAGAAAATATCCAACATACCATTATGTGGCTACTACGAGCCTGAACCATTGATTTGAAGCGGAATGATTTCAAGCCAACATATTCTTTACACACTTCTATCCGAATGTTGCAAAAATCGAGGCTCGGACAATTCAGCATTCTAGACAAATCGTAGACTCACTAATTTGACAGTAGTGGCAATTAGCAATGTCTCTTAATGCAGTAGCCTATTTCAACAATGTCTCTGAATGCAGTAGCCTATTTGATTCAAAATGCTCTTCCGTATACAACATGTTGTGGTGTAAATTTTAACTGTTGCTGCCTTTCTCACCACTTGAACGAGTCTGGTTTTTAAAAACATGCCGTTAATATTTAAACAATTTTGCAGTTGCATTGTATTCATAAAATATAGAATATTGTTGCTTGCTTTTCCTTTTGTGTGTCCAGTTCTTCCAGGATATTTAAACTAAAATCATATCCTATGCTCCGTTAATTTATCTCCCGTAAAATGCTATTTCACCAGAAGAATCCATTACATATGCGACAATGGCACCAGAATAAACAGCTGCCTCAAAGTGGACAAACGGATAATCTGATTTGTCGGTTACACGGAAAACCGACTACGAATAAACACAGGATATCAAAAAATAATCTATCTACGAATATGTATGTTTTCGTTTTGATTAATATATAATTTTGAATTGTCAGCTACGTTGTGTAAATATGATAGATCGTTCAGTAACTCCTACAAAATGTATAAAGTTTTGGCATCTTTTCCATACGATACCTATTATCAAAGACGTGATTAGCAATGGCACACGAGAAGCGCGCGTGTCATGAATAAAGAATTAAGTTTTAAATTAATGTTGAAGTATACGTATAAATTAAAGCTAATCAGTTAGCTTCAATGAATGAATTATAATATCAGACAATAATGAATTAAGGATCCACGAGCAATTGTTTAATGAATTGCAAAAGATACTAATAAAAGACAAAATTTGAACGACATATAGTGGTTATTATGGGTGCAAACGACTTGATATAGAATTCAATGCATCAGAATAAGAATATGCAATTGAATGACGAAATGTGAATATTTCTATGTTAGACATTTTGTTCTTTGATGACATTCAAACTAATAACTTCTCAAATAAAAACTATATATGTATGTCGAGAAATCAAAATACAATAATCGTAAGCGTAGTTTCACCTATTTCGTTCAGTGGCCATCACATACAATTCCACCAATAAAAAAATGTACGCGTCCTTTCGAGTGAGGAAGCACATAGGGTAAATTTTTCCATTGATTCATTTAGTTATACAGAGTGAGATGGGTAAATTGTCGATCTTTTACATTTAACAGGTACACATGGTTTCTTTTGTCGACTGCATACTAGAGTTAGTTGGGTATCATTTGTATGAAAAAAGGGCAGTTTGACGCAATTCACTACTCGAGAAATTTGGAAACGGTGGGCTGTACTACTTGACTTTCGCACCGTAAGCTCCAATGCAAACATTTCCGAGTTTTTTGGTGTCAATCTGAGGATGTGTCTAATATTTATTACGAAAGTGTTTGGCGTGATATCAAGTGATACTGATGTTATACCTCATATTCTCACGGGGCCAAAGACTCAACACAGAGGCCTACAACAATTGCCTTCAGGAAGTAGTACTTCTATGGTTCAAGAGAGTGGAGGCTAAAAGACTATGTCTGGCTACACAATCATTGCTGTCAGACAATTTCTGTGAGCACAACATTACTTACATCTGGCCACCTAACTTCTTACACTAAACCCCCATTTCCGGACAGTATGTGCTTAAGTGATCCGACTTTAAAAAATGACTATCAAGCTAGACAGCTTGAATGAGGGGCTCCCGAGATATCGTAGTAACGCTGCCCGCCAACTTCGTGATCTCTTTTCCTTCTAGGTGGATGTGGCTGAGATCTAGAAGATACACTGGTTTTCGACGTTGATACACCAGTTCTCTCTAGTAACTTTGTTGTCTATTCAGCAAACGGGAACCAGCAAGCCAGATGTGTTTTTTTTTTGTTGGTAAAACGTACCCTAGGTTCGAGAATGGACCTTGTCAATGTTGGTGGGACGGAAGTTGATCGTGACCGATATTGCTATACACAGTAGGTCGTTTCGGATCGTTGCGGTTTAATCGCCCAACAACCGGTACGAGTATATCTCATTTTTCTGTTGGTTGGGACCATTCCTGGTGGGTCCTTTGCGTCTAATCTTAGTTGAGGGGACAGGAATGCTGTCCTGGACCTCAAGCTAGGTACGGGTGGGGTGCTAGCGGGAAGTCGGGAGATCGCTGCCTAGTTGATCTAATCGACGATTTCGAGCTCGTCGATTGATAGCGGGTGATCACCCTGGTGGGGAATATGTGTACATGGGCACTTAATTGGCCGTCTACCGAAATAGCTAGCTATCTTGATAGAATCTTAGTGAGAAGCGTCGATCTAGATTTGCTAGATTGTTCCACTGGTTTAACTATTCGAACCACAAACTTGTTTGTGCCCGGATGGCAGTAGATGGTAGGCATACATTGGTTGAATACTGGAAGTTCAATTTGTTTTTGCTAGACAAGCTGGACTTCCTGCAACAGCTAACTAAACTCGTGCGGCCGAAAATAGTAGGGGCGGTTATCGGAAAAAAGTGGTTGGAATAGCTTAAAAAGAGCATTAGTTCTTTTACCGCTGATTATAGCCCGAGCTAACAAGAGAAAGTCAGATAAAAATAGTATGTACCGGGCGGAGGCAGTGTGGATCTCCTAGAGATAATACTAGCAAGGTAGGCCCTGGAACAGTTGGCTAGCAAGCGTTACCGTGAATATAGGTGCAAAACTGCGCAAGGAAGAGATCAGTTTTAGATGACTACATGCCCATAACTTTGCTAAACTCAAAGATAAATATTTTGCCCGAGATTCTGACGCGGCGCTTGCTGTCAGTTACCGAGATTCTGTTGGGACCCGAGAAGACTTGAGCTGTGAAGGGCTAAACAATTCAGAGCAACCTGCACTTGATCCGCACGATCATAGAGGGTGTAAATGACGACGAGCAAACGTCGCTAATCAATTTGGATCAGTTCAAGGCATTTGATAGGGCCGACAATCGGTATCTAGTAGATGTGCTGCAGGCCGCCGAATTCCAAGTCGGCGTCTGCAAGAAAGTCGGCCTGCTCTATCGCTCCCCCTGTGCTGTGGTACAGGTAAAGGGAGTGTGGCGCTTTTGTGATGTCGGTTCGTCAGGGTTGCTAGCTATTGTCCCTACTAAAACATTGGCGTTGATGCCCCTTCATTGCCGGCTGAGGAACAGAGCTTGCATTTCGGCATTACGTGGAAACCCTATCCCTGGTGAGAGCTTGAGCCGAGTTTTTTGCGCGCCGGTGACGTGTCAAATTTTGTGTCCTCCCAGAACCACATTGAGGTTATAGAGAAGGCGCTTGAACGGTACCAGAAGTTGAGGGGATCAAATTAATCGCAAGAAGTCTTCTGGCTTGCGCTTAGGTGCCTGGAAGGTGGTCGTGCTTCTGGGATCCTTCAGTTGAACTGACTGACCCATCCACATTCTTGGAGTGTGATTCTGACTGGATCTCTAGCTGGAGAGGGTCGCGACGAAGGACCCTCTACGTGGTCGGCTCAGCTCATCGTCGGCAGAGTACTGTTCGTTTTGGTCTTGGGCGCCGGCGGTGAATTACCACGGTAACCCTGAGTTTTCGCTTACCTAGCGATTGATTCGGAAGGGGCTATCTCTCAATGACATGGTCTTCAGACGGGTTGAGGCGGAATTGATCGAATTGATCAGTGTGATCTTGGTTTAGAAGAAACTGCTGAGCTCGACCTCTACCATTTTTCTCAGTTGTGTCCTTTCTGGGACCATGTCAGCGAAGGGAAGGCTCATATCACTCCCGAACAGCTCGTGTCTATTGGTCTTGCATATGTGTATGCGTGTGCTACAGTGTTACTTCTGTATTCTGGTGTAAAATAGACTGATTTTCTAACGTTGCTGGCCGTAGCACAAATGGTGATATGGACGGCGAGTAGAGAGGGAATATTGCGATATGAACGTTATTCTGTTAAGCATCTGAATTACATTATTTGAGCATTAGTTCAAGATGAAGATCAGATCAAATAGAAAGCGGTTGATATCGACAGATTTCAGAAAATCGTTGGGCAACTCTAGCAAGTCTGGTTCGCATGAATAGGGACAGTCTTGATTTTCTTTTTTAAGTCTCTTATGGTATAACGGGGCAGTTTTCTGCCAAGCCTCCCCTGGTTAGTTTGGTTTTGTATACGTGGTTATTGTGAGAAATGTGTTTCTAGCCTATTCCCGGTTTTTCTTTTGTTATGATCTAAGTCGAGAATCCCAAACCTCTCCGAGTTTTTACTCCACTTTTTCATCTTCACTGTGCCAGTTTTTGATATTCCCAATTCCATTATTTATTTTCTTTTTTACCTTAACGATCGTGTTGCCTGATTTCGCCCTTTGGCGGAATGCAGCAGCCACTCTGAATTTTTGTGGGGTGAACGGGTCTTCCTAACATTTGTTTATTTTAGTTTTAAGGTTTTGTCATATTAATTAATTTTTGACATTTAATCCCCTTTTCTTTTCTTTTCATTTTCATAACATTAAATTTTAAAATATATTTTTGTATTCATGTATATAGAATCAATTTTTGCTGCGATGTTTCCCCTTTTTTATGTGGCCCTGTGTCACATTTTGCCCGGCTGGCTACAGCCAACATAGATGTAACGCATGGGGGGGTCGTTCCGTAGACGATTACGGATGCCGCTGCTGGTTGTGATGATCTCGTCACAGAGGCTGGTCCTCCAGACGTCTATTACAACAATGGATTCACTACCCACGTTGTGATTTGATCTCAAAAAGTCGCGTTGTGCAAACCCGGCACTCGTATTTCTTGTGGTTAAAATAAAATAAACACGCCACAAAAAAAAAAAATGAATAAATGAATAAGTTCGAAGGAGCAGATAATACCGCTGTCGGAGTTTACAACGGAAAGAGAGCGAGAGAGAGAGAGAGAGAGTGTGTGTTTTTCAAAATACCAAGGCTTTCAATCTTGAATTAAAAATGTATTTTCTAAGTTTCGTTAAAGTAATCAGAGCTCTTCAAATTTTCATTGAAGTTTTTTCACATATTCTCTATAATCGGAGCTGTCAATTCTCCATGCAACTTTTAAAACAACAAAATCATCTCGGCTTCTTATCGATGCTTAACGGAATTTACCGAAGTAAAGCGAACGAGGAATCAGAGTTTTCAATTCTCCAGGTAACTTTTAAAACAATAACGTTCTTTTGGGAGTCCTATCGGAGGCTCAATATTCAACATTAACTTTTTAAGTTAATCGGCGGCAAGCTTCATTCGACATTAACTCTTTAGCCATAAGATCGGTGGCAGGCGACCAGCCTCTGGCTCTTGGCTCCCCAGTTGGGAACTCATTCCACAGTCGTTACATTTCGACTGCAATTTAAAAAACTCTCTAAACTACAACTGATATTTTGCACTGAGTTCGGATTTTGATAGCCATCCGCAATCCTCTCGGGGGATTTAGCCAACTCAAAGCTTTTGACCAATGAGATTATTTTTCACGCACACGATTTGCGGGGAGACATGGTAAGCCAGGAAACAATAAAAGAGGCATTTAAAAAACTCAAGATTGGGTAAAAGTTCATGGCCAAAGGATCACACGATATTTGAGCATGGAGTGCCAACTGATATCTCTCATGACCGATTGGGGGCATATTTCTTAAAATTTGGGCAAATCATGAATTAGCAAAGCAGACATTGTTAACGCTGATTTTGTGGTCCTAGTGATACTTTCCCGCAAAAAAACTCATGAAAATCCTGATATGCTAATATTTCGCGACAATATATATATATATATATATATATATATATATATAGTGTGTGTGTGTGTGTGTGTGTGTGTGTGTATGTGTGTGTGTGTGTGTGTATTCGTGTTTGTTAACAGTATTGGGAAGCAAATCTTTTAGTAAAATATAAACATAAAAATGCAGAATCGCACACTGCAAAAAGTTTCTGGAATATCGAGAAATGTGGTTTCATAGAAAAACAGTACATAAACAGACTAGCATCCAGTACACATCGATTTTAAATGCTCATGTAACAGCTGTATATTCACGAAATCAATATTCCAGTAATACCCTTTATATGAATATTACAAAAGATCCAATGTAAATTTCTTAAATATAAATGTGGTCAAAATGTGCAAACCTAGAAGATAGTCTAGTCTGGAAATTATGAAGGAAACAACACGGAATCTATAAAATCCAGTTGCCCGAAAAGGCGTAAAAACTCATACATAGGATCAGGGTCCCAGTTAAATTCTTCACCTTTGTAACGGTGAAATGATTGATACCCAACGGAGAAAAGGTCTATATTACAAGAGTCGTTCCATCTGATAGTGTTCATGGTCTTCAAACTTATGCAAATTGATGATATTGGAGCCTAAATCAATGTAAAACGTTCATATATAGTTTGATTACACCTCCATCCATCAAACTTAATATTTTCAAAAATTATTTCATACCTGCACAAATAAGATCCACATCTACAACCCTAATGCAAATATCTAGACTTAAATTAATATTGTTAACATGGGACACTTACTTGGTCTGTGCTATTAACTACTACTTGTTCAACGTAGAAAACAAGATATTTACGCTTAGTAACTTTTTAAAAATATGTCCGCTATGTAATTTGTTGCTGAAAACAAAGTTTCATAATGCCAAAACCACATTTGAAATAAAGACTCCTTAACTTTACCTAAAAATATAGTGCCCATCAAAAAAAATCATAATTTTAGACGTCTAAGTAGTATTCATTAGTAGTCTAAGTAGTATTCACTACATTAGTAGACGTCTAAGTAGTATTCACTACATTTTTACACCTTAATTTTATGAGTGAATGACCTTTTAAATATAGAATAATGGTTATACACGAGAATTCCTACTCACGCCTTCTTTTGATTAAAGAAATCAGTGTGAAACAGACGAGAGATAACGGTTTTCCGAACAATCTCATTGATCACCAGATTAGACTATTTATTTCTAAAGTAACGAATAGAAATATTAAAGATACATATAAAATCAATATTTCCTATAAAAGCCAAATACACGTTAAAATAAATTATCTACTATAAAACATAAAACAGCTAACTTTAATAACACAACAGATAGATATAACCACAGGGAACTAATATCATTTACGAATTCACATGCCCCTTAAGAAACTGTATTTCTGATCAAACCAAATACATGACAAATTATATTAGACATACCACTACACACCTCTCAAGAAGACTCACATTAAATCTCTAACCATGGCTCAATTAGTATTTGTTTATGGAAGCATTAATAAAAAGAAAATGCCAACACTCAATAACATCAAATATTATCACAGATGCAACATGCTTACTATAATTGAAAAATCAAAGTTAAAAACAATCATATTCCATAAATCCAGTTATAAATCCATAACGTCGTCATTGATAATTTTTAAAGGAATAGCCCAAAGCATTTGGACATACCAAATATTGGTGAATTTTTACACACTGTGTCCAGAAAATGAAACTTATAAAAACACAAGAAAATTAAATTGAAAGCTTAATTGCATTACCTTGTCAGTTGTCTTTAATGAAACATTATAGACACGTGGCCAAGTGGATTAAATAGTTCGTTAGATCCACTGACTTGACCCAAAGAGTTGTGAGTTCAATACATGGCTACAGCAGAACAAAAAATAACTTAGAGAGTTGAGTTAAAGAGAGATGAACAATTCAACTAGAAATGCTAAAAATAGATACCATATATATTGGGCACGTGATTTTATTTTTTAAAAAATCAATGTTACGCGGCCATTTTAAAATTAAGACATTTTTTGTTAAAAAGTAGAACATTTTTAACACGTTCAACATTATGGATAAATAATTTTAGGGTTCTCAACACCAAAACTTGTCATGGCTAAAAAAGAATTCAGGATTTAGACTGAAAAAGCAAACAAACGAACAAATACCTTAATGACATAAAAAACCAAAAATTGACCTTTAATTAATAGCCAGTTGAGGTTAGTTTAATTTTTAACGTTTATAAATGTAGGTAGTAAATCGCAAATTTTGATAAGATAGTTAATTTTCTAAGCGCCGCTTACGTGGCACAAATCCAAGAGTTTGGAGTACCCAGTGAGGATCGAACTCACTACACAGTTGTAATAGTTTCGACAAGACAAGCTTGCTAAGCATTACACCACATCGAGGTGCCCAAAGTTTGATAAGATATTGTCGCAAAACATTCAGTTCAATACCTAGTTACAGCAATGATGAACAAACAACTTAGAGTGTTGCGTTTTAAAACATCCGGAAGTGGCATGTCTTATGGATCGAAAACAATAGACACCAGTAATCAGAAATAAGCATATACAAACATTGTAGATGTTTAAGGAATTCTTACATTCGTGTCTACTCTGACCTTCATAAACTTAATTGCAACGTCAATCATTTTTGTTAATCCTTTCCTTTTCTCCATTCAACGTTTTCCCAGTTTCTATTATACACACTACAACTTGACTATCTTGTTTAAGGTGATTCTTTTAAAGTAAATATAATCGCAGACGTATTAACCTAAAGAATATATCGGCCGAAACAGTCGGCTAAACCTCTCCGCATTACATATCGAAGGACGTTTATATTGTTACTTCTTTCATGAAGATACAAGGAACTAAGAACCTATCGTCTAAAAATACTGTTCGAAGAAGAAGAAGAATGAAGGAAACATTTTCGAATATCAGGAAATGAATCTAACGTCTGTGACTGAAGAACCTTTCCGAAATTGTGCAGACGATAAAAATTAACGAAGCAGCCAACCTGTTCTGGCAAAACTTTAAAACCGCTTCGAATCTGTCCACGCCGGCTGCCAACTTGTTTCCAGCTGGCCCATCCTTCAACAATTTCAGTCTTTATTTGCATATTTGCCTTTCTAGACGTGTGAATCTGATGAGAATTATTTAAATTCCTTCGTATCCCAATTTCGGAAAAATTGATTAAGATATGCTTAACACAATGCCATTCTACGAGAAACTTAAATATGTGTCAAGAAAAGCTGGGTAAATATCGGGAAAAGGCTACAGTGTAAAGCTTGATCGTGTGGACGAACGGGTAGACTTGATAGATGATGAGCTAATTAGATCTATTGTCTGATAAACTCCGTGTTCATGGCCCAATGCCAAATTATTTAAAACGTGTTTGTCGACTGTATTGGGAGATGTTCCTGAAAGAAAAAAGAAAGAAAGAAAGAAAGAAAGAAAGAAAGAAAGAAAAGCAAAATAAAGAAAAGAAAGACAGGAAAAAACTAAAAAGAAAGAACGAAAAACATGGTCACACGGACGTAGACAGGACAGATAAACAAAAAAGAAGATAAAGAAAACGCAAACAAAAGGATACATGAAAAAATACCATAAACAAAAACCGTTAAAATGTTAAAGCATGTTTCATTAAATGGAACAGAAATGTATTTTTACTATGTGTTTTCATCCTTTTCAGCACCTTGGAAAAACTGGTTAAAATTCATTCTGGCGCCTGCAGGAAGAACATATATTTGTACAGACATCTGAGCGTCATTTTGCGAGGAAAATGCATTCTTTGGAACTTCGTTTAAAAATTAGATGATTGTAATTGACGTGTATAAACTATACAGAAATTAAATTTGTTATACGTTTCTTTAGAAATTTTCTTTTAATTTTATAAAGTTTCAAGATTTTTATCATTCAATATTTATATTTTTACTCTCGGAGAAATTAATCAGACAAAAACCCAAGTTTAAGTAAATCTACTCTGAATCATAAAAAAATGAAATAAGGCGACGAAAATAATTAGTAAAAAAACGAAAACCCCTTCATATGCTTTCGTTGCAATCGCGACTGTCGCATTCATAACAGATGCTGAAAAGCAATCAGCAACTGAAGCATAACAATTTGGGCGTAGATACATGGCTTCTCGAGATCGACGGATACCAAATTATTGTTTTCATGAATATATTATGGATAACATTGTCGTGATTTTTAAAGATTAATTTTTTTTTACACGAATTGATTTATTTGCTTTTTAATTTTAACCGTCTAAATTTTAAAATGTGGTTACTGATCATAAATGGAAAAGCTCACAATTCAATGGCTACCACTATTTGGAAATTTTATTAATCAGGTGTATAAACGTGCCGATTTTTGTAAATAAGGACAGTAAACGATATATCTATAAATTTGAAATTGATATGGTTCTAATATGTCTTCAACAAGCGTCTTCGTGAGTAAGGCTTTAAAATCAAACTACCTAAAATATAAAATGTTTAAAAAAGTTTAACTTTTAATGATTTCTGAGTAGTTAAAAGAAATAGAAATGTGTTTACGCTGTATTCATTATGTATTACTTTTTTTAATTTATTTACCCACTTAAACTTCCCAAACGTCAAAGTTGTCAATAAATCATTCAACACGTAAAACCAAAAACAAAATATTCGTGTTAAAATACTTTTCTGCGATAATTTAAGTTAAAAGTAATTCAGGTTACAGTGAGTCAGCTAATTTATTGTGAAATAAAGTATTTTATTTTTATATTTTGGTCATAAAAAAATTCTTTTGACAGATCTGTCAATATGTGCGAATTTAAAGATTTTACTGATAAGGAAAAATTGCAACCATTCTTCTCGTGCCAGACCAATTTGAATGGGTTTGCTTGTGTGCGGTGGTGGTTTTGTTACCGAACATCCGATAAAAGTTCTTTGGAAAGAAAAGTCTCTTACCTTGACTTGAGATAATAAAGACCTGCAAAAGAAGGAAAAATAATCACCGTGAGATTTCGTTGTTTTAGTTCAAACTGAAGGCGAATAGACAAGATGAAAGAAAAAAAAAACAGAAACCAAAGAGAACTAAAGAAAAGGATAAATGCACAAACAATAGATACTCTCCAAGTGAATAAATCTAATAGGCATGTAGCTTACACAGCCTAACATAACCTCAGAGGCACATGAACATGATGTAATGGCTAGCAAACTTTTCTCGATAAATCAATTATGACTGAATATTGAGTTTGATTATCAGTGGTTGCTCTATACTTTTGGCCTTGTACCACTACGCTTAGAAAATCACCATAATATAACCGCAGCGTTATTCACCGAGAACCGTTACACAGACATCGACTCGTGCGAAACTTAACAAGGGGAATATCCCGATATTATGTGAATTGACCAGATAATTCCTTTTAAGTGCTACAGGAGGGCAGATTCCTTGCTACCAGTCCAGATACGCCGGAACCTCGACGTGGTGTGATGGTTAGTAAGCTTGTCTCGCTTGTCATTAAAAGTGAGTTCAATCATTACCTTTCATACTTTTGCCTTGTGCCATATCTAAACTGCGCTTGGAAAATCACTAATCGGGATACGACAGCTAAAAAAAAAAAAAAAACAGAAAATGCCATCCCGTTGCTTTCAAGGTGAAAGTTAAAATAACTTTTATGGCCTTAACTATTTTAACTTTTCACCTTCCATGAAAAACATAAGGGAAAACCACATCCTAATTAAAGAAAAAACAAACAACAAATCTGCTGTTAACGTGCATTCAGTACGAACCGGATGATAGTGGAACCTATATTGACAGTGTAGGAGGCTGAGTACTTTTCGAGATAACACGTCTTGTAACAAGGCAACTATCACATCCAAGCCAAGATTGCATTTATGAAGTTTCTTGAATTCGACTGGTATTCGAACTCGGCTCTGATTTTATTTGATTAATATTAAGAAATTTTAATAACGGGGTTGTTGAATTGAGGAGAGTTTTTTTTATCTGCAATTAGTAAATACGGTTTGAATTAAAAGCAGTTTACAGTTAAAAATATAGAATTTAACTTAAAAGAAGATCGATTTAAAATTTAAAAATAAATTCCAAAAATAATTATTCCTCAACTACTACTTTCTTTAAAACAAGGTGTCTATCATAGTTTAATTTGTAAAATAGTTTCCTTATAAATTGAATCATTAAGTATATAGCACCAAAATAAATGTTATTTTTGTAAAGTAAAACAACCACAGCCGCCTATTTAAAATAAAGTAGCATAAAAAAAGGAAAAGCCCAAATACATGAAAATATCAAATACAAACACAGTTTTCAGAATTAATGAAAAATTGTACACTGAATAAGTTTTCAGGAAACTGGAAATATATTTGTGGGTCCGTTTCACACCTTTGCGATATCTAGTATACTTTTTAATTTAAGAGTTCAAAATTTTACAGTTACATAAAAAAAAATATTCGAGAATGTCATTAAGAATTTTTACAATATCAAGTGCAAAAAAAGAAAATTTGTCCTGAACATTAGAAATAATTCAACTAAAAATCTACATTTAAATAAACCTCCAATGCGGTTGTAATTTTCATCCCATTGCTATTCGTATTATTTTCTTCATTAAATGAAGACAGGTTTGAAGAATCCAAAATGTAATGTTTAACTTCCAATTACGAATTTTAAGCTTTTGTAAAGCTTCTCAACTGTTAAATATTTTGCATTGATGTTCGAAAGGGAAAGTTCTTAATTACTGTCTTTGAATAATTCCCCTTATCGCAATATCAATGTGGATAAAAATTCAGTAATTCAGATTAATAAAAAAATAAACTCACTGGGTGCAATTAAATATTGCATTGTATCAAACCGGTAAGAAATTAAAGAAATAAAAGCATTGAGTTCAACTCTACTATTTTTCCAGTTTTATTTTTTTTTATACTTCTAGCGTAATGGAAAAATAGGATATATTTTAAATGTTAAGAGTGTATAGAATAAAAATGTATTAAGAGACAGGTAAATTTTGTTGGAAACAAAGAAAGAAGTACTGGATTGTTATATGATGCCCGTCCTTCAATATGGCAATGAATGCTGGACAATCTCATTAAAGATGAAGGAAAGATTTGATGTAACCGAAATGTAGTTCTACAGAAGGTTGCTGAGGATACCATGGACAGAACATATGTGCAACAACAAAGTCTTAGAGAGGATGGAAACAAAAATGAGGTTTTGGAGATGATGAAAACAAAAATGAAACTTATAAGCATCAGTAAAAGACAGCTAAAGTTTCTGGAATAAGTAAGGGTTTAAAGAATCTGATACACGACAGATGGAGACAGGGGAAATCACCGCAATGAATACTTGATAGTTTTGATCCAATGGATAGCAGAGGTGGTTTTCTTAGAGGGTAACAGAAGAAAGGTTACGAGTTAAAAGGGATAGGAAAATGTGGAAGGCAAGGATCGGCTACGTCCCGAAAGAACATAGAAGAATTTGTTTATATTTTTCGTCTATAATATTGCTTCCATGAACGTTGAGTGCTAATGTCTTAAAATGCCTAAACACTAAACTCAAATATTTCTAATACTGTGGATTAGCTTCACGCTATTATTTTTCGAATGTAACCAAAATCTAATTTCAAAGACATTTAATTATTTAAAATGCCTTTCTCGAATTTTAGGAAGTCCGTGGTGGTACTTAACTTTAATTGATATAAAAGAGAATTCGTCGAAATATAAATATTAAATGAGTGAGGATGCTGGGAAGCGATGTAAAAATATTTAAAAATTTAATTCATTTCTGAACAAGTGCTGAAAGTGACGTTAAAATGTGATCATTTTCATATTTTGCAAGTATTTCCAAATCAATGCGTTTTTCAATGTAAAAATAACAATCTCAAATTTTTTATACAAATTTAAGCTCAGGTGTTTAAGGAGAAAAACAATTTTCAATGTTCTAAAAGGAATAATTTTAAATAATAATCCATTTATCTTTCCTCTTCATAGAAAGATTGATAAAATTATTTTTGTGAATATATTTTCATGATGCGATCTAATGTTTGGAGCTACGTAACACAAAACTTCCAAACCTTTCTTGAAAATTCAAATTACACTTCCAAAGTTAACATGCTTAGTTTTGACTAGCTTGTTAATTCATATAGAAGAAAATAAAACATTCATTGGAATATGTTATTTAATCAAAATACTCATCTTTGATATGGTGACCACTGGCGCCGGTGCGTTTTACATCTAAACCGGTGGAGTAGGGGTAAGCCTAGTTAGGGGCCCACGTGCATTGCTTTCTAATATTAACGCATAAACATTTGCTTTTTTTCTTTCTATATTTACATACGTTAAAAATTAAACTCAGCACAACTGATTATTAATGGATGAATAATTTTCGGGTTCATACATCATTTACGTATTTGTTTTTGTTCAATTCCTGAAAGTTTTTATATGCATGACAAGTTTTAGTGGTGAGAACTCTGCAATATTTGACATTTTTTATCTGTAATTTTGAACGTATTAAAATTACTTTACATTTGGAAGCTGAAAAAAGACCTGCAAATTGAGCTGCTTAACTAATTCTGGGTTCCTAGTTGTTTGTAAACCTGAGGTAGAAGGTTACTAGGCTGATAGAAAATCAGACTGTTACTGAGTTTTTCAATACCGGGACTACAGAAGAGGAATTATAACAAACTGCAGGAAGCAGCCAGGTATGTATTGTAGAATTTAGAGAAAATCGGATCCAGTTCAGGAGCACATTTGCAGAGGTACTATCAGATGCACTTACTGTGCGGGGATCCAGCGTAAATATGATAGTAGAAATTACAGAGAGAAATATATGCATATCATTTAAAACGCACTCAAGGAAATAAAAATAGCATTTACAAGCAAAACATTCTGCTTTATAAACAGTCGATTATGACACCTCAAATTGAGTGCTGAGAGAGGTAATGGAAAACTTAATTTAGACTACTTTATAGAGCCACCGGTAGTCACTAGGACGAAAGTTGTTGGAGGTTATACGTTGCCTCTTTTATCAGCTAAAAATGACTTAACTCCCTCGAGGAAACGTTTAAAATGACTACGTGCAGACACAAATAGGTATCTGTTGTGATATAAATTGACACACTGGTTTAGACGAAAAAGTAATTCCTGTGGGCGATAAAGACTGATAAGGCCGGTGGGAACCATAGAATAGATGTTTATTTCAATTGTTATTTCTGAGAAGGTATAAAAGCTTCTTTACTCCAAGAAGAAACCTCTGTGGCACACTTCTCAATAAGAAGTTTAAAAATATCAATACAAGGAACGTCATGAAGAAAGTTGCGAAACGCATCCCAATCAGTATGCTAATAAATGAGAAAAGTCTTGTGAATAAGAGGTTCCTATCAAACAATCGACTAAAAAGAGATATCAACAGATACTACAGTGTGATCCGAATTGCCAAGAGGAGATAATTACGAAACTCGGCAAGAGATAGGAGTGTAAGAAACACTATATTGGTTGTAGTCTAATTTTAATGCTCCAGGGTAGACATAGTCTCCAATATATCTACAGGATGCGATGGTTAAGTTAACCCAATTTTATATTTTTAATGCTTTGTTTTGTTTTCTGTTTTTTATTTTGTCGATTGCACAGTATAGTAAGGTCAGTTGGGCACCGTTTGTGAGAAAAAACACACCATGACACTATTCACTCTACCAGAAACTTTGAAACGGCATGCTATACTGCTTGGAATTCGCGCCGAGGCTGTACTACAAAAGTTCCAAAGATTTTTGAGTGTCAATTTGAGAACATTGTAGAGGATTAGATGAGTTGGATGAGTCTGATGATTATTACGAAGTTACTGCAGATCAGAAAACTCACGTTTATCGTTCAGACAGGAAAAACCTTCCGAATTTGTTGGTGGTCATTTTAGACTCAACACAGAGGTGTACATCAAATGCTTCGAGTGGGTAGTAATGCCCTGTGCCTAGAGAGTGACTGCTAGATTACCCTATATCTGCAATCAGGACTCTACACCATGACACACAAACAGAAGAACATAGCCATGGCTGACAGGCAAATTCTGCGACTACATAACCCCTTACATCTGGCCACCTAACTCCACAGACTGAAATCCATTGATTATTATAAGTAAAGCACAAACGAGTGAGAGATCAACAAAATTTCTTTACTACCACAGTTAAATTGAGAGCAAGGTTTATGGTAGCATTCAATAGCAAGCAAAAAAAAATCATTTTTACGTAATTTAGATGAGAATTTATCCATCGCACTATAGCTGAAGCTCGCGTGTGCATGAAACTAGTCACGACTAGAGCCGTCTTTTCATGGGATTTAAGTTGGTAAGACTTTTTTCTCTGTTTAGGCACTATAGTCTCCAATCACTTTACTGAGGAGGTAAATTTGTATTTATTACTTTTTTTATATTGTTATTTTTTTCGGGAATATATCTGGATAAACGTTTATGTTTGGCAATCTGTTCGCTAGTCCAAAAAGCCATTGTTTTTATTCTTATATATATATATATAACTATTTTTTGGTGAAATGCATGTGATTCATGCAAAGAAATGGCTGATTCCTGAATCGAATTTAATGTAAATGAGGAAACTTTAATCGAAAAGAGCTTGACTTGTGGTGACCTTCGTATGTTCTGTGCTCACCCCAAGAGACACACGATTAAAGAGTGTACACGGTGCCACACAATACTATCCCAAGAGATAGATGCAGTAGATTGCTGATCGTGAAATTGTTTCTCATATAAACCGAAACAGAATCGAACCTCAATTTCAATTATTGTACTGATATAAATAAACAAGTTAACCATGCTAATCAGAGAACATGGTGTGATAGCACGCTAATCTCGCCAGATGCATTGCAATTTAATAGTGAGTTCGTTCCTCAATTGGTGCTCCATAATTTCGGCCTTGTGCAACATCTAATTTACGCTTAGTGAATCGCTATAAAAGTTCGACGTGCGAAAAAAAGTGTTAATAAAATTCTCTAACGTCTTTGTGAGAAGATCGAGTGTTCAAAGAAATTCTTCGAAAAACACCTACCCTCCACAGATGACGGTGTCTAAAAGTGAATAAACAATAATCTTACGACGTAATATTTAGTCTTCTACCATCCTTATTTATTACTAACATATCGCTTCATGTATCCTATCATCGCCAAGTTACTTATTTACGAAGACCCTTGCGCTTCATTCTTTTTGTTTTATGTGTCCTGCCCTTTCAGGATGGAGGCGTTCATGATCCCCACATCTGTTTGCCCTCGTAGTGCTTAATAAGTGTTGCTTTTTTTATTTCTCACAAACCCTATTTAACAACCATTTAATCAAGTTAATCAAGTATCTTACACGTTGCTTTCACTGTCACACTTTCCCTTAATCCATCTAATGGGTATCAATATTTCCATGCCCTCTTTCCTCACTGTGTGCCGCAAAAATTTCAAATGATGTTAATATTACTTTTTTGTTCTTATTTTCTCTAAAACCTCATCGCTATTCATATGTCCGGTCGATGGTATCTTAAGCATCTTTCTATAGAACCACAATTTTGTTGCTTTAAGTTTCTTCATCTTTGAGCATTTGCTGCCATTACTGGATATCACGTAAAAGTTCAATACATTTTTCTTTGTATTTAATATTTTTTTTATGTGTCTTAATACTCTGCTTAGCTTTTGGAATGCATATTTTACCATCTCAATATATAATCGAATCTTAATGTAGCACTTTTCGTACTTCCCAGATATCGAAATTGTTGCAGTTGTGAAATTTTAGTATCCCCGATTTGTAATTTTCACTTTGGGCTCATTCATTTTCCTGATGATCATGCATTCTGTCTTATTGAAGTTTATACTTAGTCTTCCTTTTAGTTTTCCTTCGCTACCTTCCATTTTGTAGTTTTATTTCTGTGTTTGTTATCGACACGTGATGCATACTTTCTTAAATTTATCATTCAACTAAAAGTTTCCAGCGTCTCGGCACCGGACGTCATGTCAAAGATTCTTAGTTTGTTCAACCTTAACTTGGTTATAGATTCAGGCTTTTAACACTAATCTTTCTCACATGTGCTGTTAAACTGTACGCATGAATCAACAAATTCATCATAAGTCCTAAATCAGCACTTTATTTTCTAAAGTCTGGCTGGTTTTTCCGACTTAGCGAGTGACGTGTGATCTTTAACTAATGGGGTCCAATCGGATTCGGTTCTTCACAGTGACGCCTGGTGTCGCTTTCCTTCCACCTCACATCAGAGAGATTTATTACCCCCGAGAATGTCGAGCCAAACTCGTATGCGTCACTTGCCAAGAACGCATAAAATGAAGTCGGTCAACCATGAAAAACACCGTTTAATAAGGATTTAGATTCGTGCGAGTGTGAGTTACACCCATCAAGCTAAAAGAGATCAAAAAGTTGTGCAGAACTCTCACTTTATCTGTTTACGTATCAATATCTATTATTGTTTATAACGTAAGTGGTACACTCTATATGTGAGCTAAATGCAGAGAACATATGTACATATACATATTACCATATGGGAAAAATAAAGAAGGTGAAACAGAAGCAATAAAAGAAATACTGTTATGAGAGAGTGGGGGGTGGAAACGTTTGTCTCAGACACAAATAAACGTTGTTCAATACCCAATTATAAAAAGAGGATTTTGAAAACATGTTCACTACACTTAAACATAATCAAAATCCCATCTATCTTCCTGTAAAAGTGTAATAAATTAAATTATTCTTTCTTGCTTTATAACGTGGCACCGACAAGTTCCACCCCAGACTATTAAAGAAGGAATTGCAAACTTTGAGTTATGAAATGATTTAGTTAGATTTGTCTGATTTTAGATGTGCCAGTAACAAATTTGAATAGATATCTCTTTACTTTTAAACAATTAGATTTCAGATCCACCGAATATTTTAGTAAAGAAGTATACATACATACATACATACATATATATGAAAGAAAGAATAGATAAAAAGCAAGAGTGAGAAATTGAAGGAACGAGTTCAAACTCCAGTTGAGTTCGTTACATCACTTACGCGTTAACACCCGTGAGAAAGTTATGAATCCATGTCTTCTCACTGTAGATATGGGGAAAATAGCAGAATATACTGGGACCTATATCCTTGGTGGGAACAACTGTAAAAGAATAGTGCCTGTGAATTTGAAATCTTCGAGGGTCGTCTAAGGAACTTGTGGTACTCTGTAATCAGCTCTTCCAAAAAGTGTGGGTAATTTTGCACAAGGCTTCAACAGTATAAAATATCATATGGGTAGTCTGGCTGTTCTGTTTTGAGAGATAAGTTGCGAGAAACTCACACACTGAAAATTTGAACGGAGAGATTCATATATATGTTTCGGCAATTGTAGGATTTTGACTTCTGCATGTGAGTGGAATTTTGAACCGAATCCATTATTTTGATTACTAGAGTATATTATTCTCGTTATTGAGCTATGCTATCTCCCTTTAACTCCCTTATTTGTGCTGTAGACACGTATTGAACTCATAACACTTTTGGTCCAGTCAAAGCTTTTATGTATTGTTCTTGAGTAATTTTTGGTGCTTATAAACCTAATGTCTCATAAACATTTTTTTTTTCAGTGCTCATACTGCAATCTTGAAGCTAATGATTTCTCTAGCATTCTGTATTACTGGTTCCCATATTTTATGCATTTCTGTGCTCGGCCGGCATAGAAGATTTTTGTGTCCTAGCATGTGCGCCGACTCCTTATGTTTTCTAGCTTTCCACTGGCGTTCTCTCTCTATTATTTCAATAGGGGAGGTGGATACCTTTTCTTTCTCCATATGTGCCCAATTACACCTGCTTTTTTCTATTTCACCTCTCGTGTTGCGGCCTTGCGAAGTTTGCAGTCTTAGTTTAAGGAGATGGCCAGTTTTTTTCTTTATATTTCTTTCCGCAGCTACATAGAATGGCGTACATACAGTTCTTAGTCATGTTCTCCTCTATTAGAGATCTTTCTCGGTAGCGGTATCTATGAAGTGTAGAACCACTTTTGAAGATCACCATGATGTTCTATGTACTACAGATCATTTGTATTTTCTCTGATAATGCCTAAGGGTAGACATTTTCCTGAGTGTTGTTATCTTCATGCATTCTGTCCTTTACGTGTGTTGGAACTGTTGTCAGGTACACCGGGTATTTGTTACTTTGTAGAGTACGGCTTACATTGACTATTTTTCTTTGTATGTCTCTGGGTCACCGTTTATGGATTTTGCTCGTTGTTGCGAGTAGCGGAAGATCCCTTTCTTTATATTGCACTGGTGTTGGGAATTGAAGTTTGAGGTATTGTCCGGTAAATGGTTGCCTGTGATATACGGATACATTGAATCCATTCTCTGTTCGAGATATTAGTGCATTCAGGAATGACAATTTGACAATTTGTTGCCATATTGATTTCGTTAAGTGGATTCTAACACCCTCGCTTTGAAGTATTATATATATATATATATATATATATATATATATATATATATATATATATATATACATATATATATATATATATATATATATATATAGTTTTCACTTTTACCATGATAGAGTTGAATACAAAAAGATTATACTTTTACAGAGATTGGGTTTCACCGATTTTCCATTTAGATCCCTTAATTTGTTGCGTAACAGATTCGACATTTTCAATTTTGTCCAAATTTGTGTCTTTATTAATTTTTGTTCACGGACAAGGCATCATCTCACTTATTAAGAACAGTTTTATTTCGTGAGTATAATGGGCATATTTTTTAGTTAATCTACGTATCATGTCATTTTTGGAACGTTAAATTTCACTTTTGAATATACATCGATTTTATAAGATGATGTATTGTCCAGTTTGTATAACAAATTGGAAAATTTGAAAATTACAATAGTATAAGCAGAGATCCCTTTAGAATGTAATTAAAAAATCATTTAAAGAATTTATTGCTCTCTATATATTTATATGAATTAAATTTATTTGTATTATTTAAAATCTGTTTACACAGCGAGAGGAAAACTTCCGGCGAGAAATATACATTTTAGTTACGAAGAAATTCTCTTAGATTTATATGTATTCCTTCTCTTTATTTTCTTAAAGAAACTTATTTTAGACATTCCTTACAGTGACATTTGGTAAGTTTAAGCTAGTTTTTATGTTTTGGGAGTTCAGAATATATTTCTTTATTAATATATCATATATATTTAACACATTGCAATCCTAAAACTAAAAGTTAATGAATTAAATTAATATCATCTACGTTATAATAAAAACAAAGCAAAGCATGTATGTAAGTTAATCAATCGACTTACATGAATAATTATTAACTGTATCTTACGGTGAACATATTAGAATGTCTACATGTGATAGCAATTTTGTTTCCTTGATTTAAGTGATCCATATTTCTACGAAACATAATAATGTATAGATTTTCATATAGACTCAAGAGGCCTGGATAATTTGAAAACTTACATATTCTCGTTCTTTGTTTTAGTTTTTCTATTTTGTTGGGTTTATTGTTTTTTTATGTACCTAAAATATTTAGATCGAGAAATATTTGGATAGGGATGTTTGATTGTTATTAAAGGAAGAAATATGCCAGTAAAATCTTAACTTACAAGATTTTTAGTGCTATTAATATAAATATTTAATACCAATTCTTTCAGTAGAAGAAATGGTACATTGATAAACAATAGATTCAGTAAGGCATTTATTTTCCAATGGAAACTTTACAGGTTTTCTCTAATTGCATAATTTATTGTCTATATTATTAATTTCAATTTTGGAAATATTCTTTTTTTTATTTATGGTTTAAATTTTTATTTAAATTTTATTATCGTTTTTATAATTTTTTTATAGTTTACAATTATAACTATATCTGAATTTTAGTATATTTATATTAAAAATATTAATTAATGGATTATTTTTCGGACAATGTCGGTCATTCAAAGCGAGAAAATTTTGGCTTTATTTAAAGGTAGCACTTTGGTTGGTAGTGGGTAGTACCATATGATTCTTCTTTTTCTAATTTTGCTTCTGGTGTAGATATTAACTCTTACACATTTAATATTAGGGCATTTACATCCATTATCTTTTAAATCATTATTGCAAAAATTATTGTGCTTATTAAATACATCTTCATTTGCACAATTTCTAATTCTATATTATATGAATGAAGGTGTATTTTTCATAATAAATGTTAGATGGTTAGATTTTGGGTGGATATATAAAAGATTTGTATCCTTTTTTATATGTTTGGTATATATTATTCAATAAATCTTAATTCCTTAATCTGAGAAGTTGCACTTTTGTTAAGCTTGTTTAGTGATCCGTTTAAAGATAAGATTAAAAATTAAAGATAAAATATGAAAATTGTCTTTAAACAGATTACTGTATAAAAGTGATTCATCTTAGATCAAAACATTTCCTACTTTGTTCTTTATTTATCCCATATATTTAACTCATATATATATATATATATATATATATATATATATATATATATATATATATATATACTATAGTTCAAAAGTTTGAAAAATTAGCATGGAATGAAGTTGAGAGTTGAGTAAAAAATAAATGAAAAAGACTGAATTTATTTATAAAACTTGTGTGCTATTTACATTATTCAGACTATTGTCCTCATCTTCGTTGCTATTTGTACGACGTTTTGATGTTGTACGCTCCGACCTTCTTCAGATTCTAGTAATTTCGAACCAAATCTTTTATTGTGATCGTTGTGTATATCCTTCTCATTTCTTGTGCGAAACCTCATTTTGGTAGTCAGGAGTTTTCTCTTTCTAATCCGACTCTCTATTAGGCAATAGTCCGAATAATGTTACCTCATCTGAAAAATATAAACAAAAACTTATACTTTGAATAGGGTTTTCCAGGAATGCCAAGTATTTGTACTAGAGCAATCAAAGCCAAAAGAGGATATTTTGACGAGAGAGAAATTTAATCATAAAATCCTATTTTTCTTTTCGTCCTAATCATATTTTATTTTAACAAAAATCATGCCTTGCAATTTTTAACCATGTGTAATTATTTAATAACAATTACATTAAAATCCAATTCTAAAATACTTTAAATTCTTGAAATGTGGTGTATATACAGGGTCCGAGGTGTAAATCGTCGCTAATTTATAAGTTTAATTACTTTTTAGATGGGAAAATATATTTCTCTAGTTATAAAGGATTTTAATAGATTTTGAGAATTATATCACTTTTGAGTGCAATGTAAAAAGCCAAATAGGAAATTTAGGAAACAATTGTCACTGATCCCAAACGTAAGCTGAACTAACATTTGAAATTATCAGAAGTTTAGGTGATATGTGTTACCGGAAATCAACCTGCCAGCAAGTTACTGCCAAAACAACTCAACTTTGCTGAGAATCATAAGAGAAAAGAATCCAAATTTGAAGGTCTAATTTAAAGATTTACCGACAGACTTGCTATTACTACTTATCTTGAATTATCAATTATGTTACCTGAATTTTCTGCTGGCAATTAACAAGCCAGTATTTTGATTGGTCAGTAACTAATTATTTTTTCTCAACTAGTCTATTAAGGACGACTGAATAAGGTTTCTTCTTACATAAAAGTTATGTTGAGCGAAGGACCGAGTTGACGATTGCCGAAATTGCAGCTAAAGCCAAGTTATATGACAATCACCGTAAGGAAAATTGAGTCGACTTTACATTAATAGACATCTGATGACAACATCTGAAAGGTATTGTGCCTATAATAGCATTTATATCAACAAGATGACAGTTCGAAATATGACAAATTATTAACTTATTACCTGGGAAGTGTTTTGACAGAGGATGAAAAGTATGACATAGAGATTCAAAGATGCATTGGCATGGCCAAAGACGCATTTCAAAAGACAAGAAAATCTCATTAAAAACAAAGAAAAAGAGTGTTAGATTGTTATGTGATATCTGTCCGTCTGTATGGAAGTTAATAAGGGGCGATCTTGCCAAAGATCTTGCCAAAGATGAAGGAAAGGCTTGAGGTAGAAATGTGGTTTTACAGAAGGATACTTATGATACCATGGACGGGGCACGTGTGCAAAGATGAGGTGTTGGAAAAAATGCAAACGAGAAGAAAACTCATACTAAATTTCAGAAAGCGACAAATGAGGTCCTTGGACACGGAATGAAGAAAGAGGGCCTGGAGAACTTGATATACACAGGTCGAATAAAAGGAAGGAGGGGCATTGGAAAACAGCGCGAGACTTACTTCTTAGGTCTGAGCTAATAGTTGGTGGATAGAGACTAGAAGAGAAACTAAAAGAAAAAATACTGAGAGCAACAAGTGATAGAGCCAAGTGGAAATCCATGATCGCCTACCTCCTGAAAGCCTGACGGCATATGATAAAGAAGAAGTGTCTTACCACTTCGTCTATGTAATCAATGTTAAAGTGTTTAAGCATCTAAATTTAAACGACCACTTCTTGGACAAATAATATGGATTCCATTTTGCCAAGTCCACTGATGATATGTTTGCGGCTATCACTAAATATCTTTGTCAAGCTCTGGAAAAGAACGGCAAAGGTTGATGTGTGGCTCTAGAAAGTGTACGATAGGGTCTGGCATGTTAAGCTTCTTTGCAAACTCCAGGGCTACGGTTTCACAGAAGAAAAGTTTAAATTAATCTGTTGGTTATTATAAAATCGTGAGAAGAAGGTCGTTTTGAACGCGCTCACTACCTGGTTTTTTCTCACAAACGTCTGTATTTCCTAAGGCTATATCCTGGGCATTCATCTATGGTCTCACTGGTTTTATCATTTCGTAAATACGTATTTAGCTTTTACTCCTGTCCAAACAGAAAAGCTGACATATCTGCAAAGAAAACTGGGAAACTGCTCCTGAAAAATGCTTCGAATCAGTGATTAACGGAGACAAGAAATAGCTTGTACATTTTAAAGTTTTCTTAACAAAACTAAGCGATCATATTCTTCTGCCAGCAGAATGGCTGACGACAGACTCCAGGAAAGCAATACACTACGCCTTCTTGGAATCACGTTTTCAACTGACTTGAAGTAGAGTGACGACATCGAATCAATAGGTGCATTTATTTTTTAAACGTTTTGAAGTATTTGCGATAATCTTTATACTAGGATTAACAGGATATATTCAAATTTTATTAGTTATGAGTTATGTAATTAATACATTGTGGCTTGATTCCCTGAATTCGTTTATATTTCATTTACTATTTCAGCATTTTTGTCTTAATTTCGATTTTGTATATTTTGAGAGCGTTGTATGAAGGCAGTCTTGTATTGTAGAGAATTGTCAAAATATTTTTATCCATTTTTGTTCGTCATGTGGATTTTATATGGTGAAAAATCTGAACTGTGAAAAGGACGTAGTCTCATGTGCTATGCCTGTGGAAAGATTTTAGCGTCTATTAGCAAAAATATATTTAGGCTCCAAAGGCATTTTAACACGTGCGCGCCGAGATCTAATCAAATTTTATTCATAGTGGGTTGTCGCCCTTTGATGTGACTTGACATCAAATAGCATATTCGACACAGGGCGAAACTCACTAACTGGCATAGCATACGTTCTCTGTTCGTTCTACATACACAGACATACGAACTGCTTGATGCTCCCCACCTATATATATATATATATATATATATATATATATTCAGGTTATAGCAAAAATATGTTTACAATCTTTGGAAGAAAGTTCCTCACACTAAAACATGAAGAAAAGTCCATATAAATATATGATACTTAAGTTATAATTTATTAAGTTTAACGTATGACATTCGTCCATTGGCATTCACAGCCGTACGTAAAAATTATATCTGCCTGCTAAAGATATGAATATTTTGCCATTGTTTAACGGGACGCTTCTCAGTTAGCTACTATACTCGTTAAACTTTGAAGACAGACAAACCACAGATGTACACGAATAAAAATATAACCTAATCTACATGGCAGCACACCACCATCTTCCGTAAATTTACTTTGATGCATTATATATATATATATATATATATATATATATATATTGATTGATTGATTGATTGATTGATTGATGTTTGGTCATACTAAAATTAGACCAGTGCATATTTGTATTATTGTATTAAATGTGTTCAAATTATGTCAATAAATGTGTTATATTGTAGAACTTTTGAATATTTTCCATTTATAAACGGTTTATTTTGCAACCTACAGTTTTTTTAAATTTTCTATTTTGAATATAGACTTCTTATTGAACCATCTGGTCTTAAAAGTGTCTTTGGTTGATCCCAAATATTTTTTTTATTTCGGACATTTAAATCATGTATTATTTTCTTGTAAATGACTTCCTTTGTATCACAAAGTCCTTGAAGTGGACATCTGTTTTTGTCCCTGTAGTTGCATTCTTTATTAGTGGTCTTGTTTTGTACAACATTTCTAGCGTTTTGTTGTTTTATGAAACTATCTAAATGACTAGTACAAAACGCAATCAAGCTAAGTTAAAGTTTTACTAGTAAATTAGACTTTGAGTTTCAAACTAATAGACAATCAAAACCCAAAGTAATGTTCATAACAAAACACCTTAAATAAGTCAATGGGAAGAACAATGAAAAAAGTGTAATATTTAATCTATAATGATCCTTGATATACCTTTTTTAATGTCAGCTAATATTTACAGTGGGCAACATTTACAGTAAACTCACATATATATATATGCGTGTTTGTGTTGAGGAATTAATTACGTAATGCACTGCTACTAATTATAATCAACCAACCCATCCAGAAGTATGGTTGAATTCTTGAAAGCTGCACCTCGATATTAGTTCATAATCTCTTCCGTCTTACATTATCATTAATAGAGTGGATGTGTGAAATAAGAAATCGAAAATCAGAGTTTAAATTTCACTCGAGTTCACTGCGCAAATGCCCATAAGAAAAGTATCAAACTATTTCAACTCTCTGTTAGCTATGGTTGAAATAGTAGGGCAGTCTGTGTTCTTTAGCTGTATCCTTAGTCTAGAAGAATTATAACAAACATTCAAATCCAATTTGGTATAGTGCGATGAACTTCATCTTGTAAAAAATATTATTTGCTATGAAAAGGTCATCATTAATGCTAGTTTACTGAGAGCTGCGCTTACATACTGCTATGGGTGGCTACAGGTTTTTAGTTTGTCATATATGTTATACTAGCTTAAAGGCCATACCTCGGGCAAACTTTTAGATGAGATACTAAGGAGAATTACCTGGGCATCCGACCCAAAATTAAAGGGACCCCTGGATTTAATTCTCTGGTCCAGCTTAGTAATCAGTAGTGATAATTTTGAAGAAAGAACTTTGAATTACTCGATTCGCTTCATGGAACCTCAAAACTTTAACAGTAATTCTTGATGTAAGTCTAATTCCAGCCGAAAATTGAGTTCTTCAAATAACAAACATTGAGGAGATTTTGCAATTCACAAAGATTTGATGATATTTTATACTAAATTTAAAACAAAAATCGTTCAATTCACTCAACAAAAATTTTGAACCTTTCAGTTTTGCATCGCATTGTCGCAGTTAATAAAATGATTTTCGTCTGTCATCAGAAAACGGACAAAAAAAACAGTGGTCACTACTAAATTACAAATTAGCTCAATCTAAGATGAACATTTTTACATTTTATTTACATGATTATGAAAAGTGTTGCCCATTAAGAGTTTGTAAATCATGGAAGACAATCATTGCAATTTCTATAACCAGTAATTTGATCGTACAAACGTGGAAAAAATTACTTAAATGTATCCAACTTTGGTAAAACGAAAACATGAAATTCTCAAATATGACAAAGCAACTATTTTGGGTCATTGCACGTTGGTTTAGTCTCTCCTTATACTGGGGAAAAATCCTCTTAATATTGATTTTCGTCTGAAGAAACAAAATTATGTTTGGTGAGGACCTATGGACCTATTTTCTATTGTATATTTGCGTTGAAAATTTTTTTGAAAAAGTTTTATTTCGAAGATTTTCTTTTTCCCTAAGCAGAAAAAGCCACACGTCGCAGAATATATATTATATCGTTAGTACTAGCTTGGCCAGAAAGTCCCGACACACTTAGGAGGCGGAAAGAAAAAGCAAGTCGTCATATCTGTTTGGTGGAATTTCTGAGTAGTTCTACATTTCGAGCTTGTTCCACACAATCACGCCATCAGCGCTAAACTCTATTGCCAACAGGTAGACCACATGTACGACAAACTAATGAAGAAGTATCATACTTTGGTTCTTTGGTCGGGTTTTGTTTCAGCAATAAAATGCATGCCCACACACTTGCGGTTTGACTATGGACAATGTTGGGTTTCTTCCACATCCACCATTCAGTTTCGATGCTACACCGAATGACTTTTTATTTACACCACTCAATGGCGCATTACTTCCGCGAACACATCCAACACTTCAATAGAGTTTCTTGTATTATTTAAAGTCAGCGGACTAATATATGTGACATTTCAGATGCTGGCTGATCGCTATCAGAAATAATTGAAAATGATGGATTTTATTTTTTAAGAATAAATGTTGATGTTGTTCAATAAAATTTCGGTGTTTTCTTTCTGATTCTTGCGTGAGTTGGTATTTTCTGGCCAACGTAAAATAATGTCCTAAATTTACACTACTGCAACAAAACAACTTTCCTTGAGAGATTATTCGTGTTTTCGATATAACTGATAAAATTGAATCTCATTGTTGTAAATTTGGCTCGGTGGGTTATCCATCATCCCACGTAACAGACTTGCATAATAGGAAGACACTAGTTTCATGTAAAAATATTCCTTTACTTTCTCAATTTTGATAATTTACCCCTGTCAGTGATCTATGTCCAATGATGCATAATTTTATGAGAAACAGAAATCTCTAGCGACAGTGGCTACGTAACGTGTCAAGCGTACTAAGTTGACAATGTACAGACAGCAATAAAACTCAGGTAATGAGAAATATACTTAATTCTTTTTATCCAATACACTATGTAATGGACAATTGGTAGACTCTTATCGCTAAATGTTAAAGTCAACTTAGTTTTCTGAACAACATCAGTCTGTTCATTGTAACTATTCTTTCATTGTTCTTTTTATTTATACCTTTCATCTTTTTATTAGTGTTTTTTTCTTTACGATCCAATTATGGGGCAACAACATTTAAAATGTTATACTGCTTTTATATCATTGTTCCTCGTTTTACATTTCTTCTTCTTTGTCTACTCTTTGAATCTTTGTTTTCATTTGGTCTCTTTGACTTGTTTTATTTTCCGTTACCTCTTGTTTTATTTTCCTTTACCACTTTTAATTCACTAAACTCATTAGTGAAGAAATAAAGAATTTTGACTTGCGTATGTGTTTGAAATCTCATTTTTTATTAATTTTACTCCATTTTCGAGTTACTTTTTCCACACTCTCTGAACTTTAAAACTGTTTACCCATTCCAAACCCCACGCACCACTATCCAAGTATTATCGGGCTTAATTAATATCATCTTCATCAAAACGATCAATAACATTACTATCTTTATTGAAAATGACCTTTTTAATTGTAAAATAAGACATTTCATCACATCATGACCATTAGTAAAAAGTGACACAGTATCGAAACTAAAAGAGGTTTATACATGATTATGAATATTCCCATATATATATATATATATATATATATATATATATATATATATATACTAGCAGTTTAGCCCAGTTTCCCTCGGGTAGTTTAAGAAATAATAAGAATAAAAAACATATTTACATAGCAAATACTTACACAACATCCACCCTCGGCACTTTTATAGATATAGATAACAATGTTGAATTTTTCTATTGGATTCCATATTATAATCAATACGTAAACTAATCCCTGACTTTAGAGGGTGATAATATATATTTTTCTACCCCTAATTTTGGTTTTCTGAACAATTTCAATGAGAAATTAGTATTCTAAAATTTTGATCTACATCTGATCGCAACACCTATCGAGCTAGACCGCAAAATGGAGACGCTAAATATATATATATATATATATAAAAGTGACGATTATTATATTATTATAAATTATTAAAAATCCCCTGAAGACACTACTCATGATAGAAATCTGAGTAGCGAAATAACACGTTTAAAAATGGAATATATATATATATATATATATATATATATATATATATATATATATATATAAGACATCGCAAAAGTATGCAAATTATAAGTATATACATAAAAAATAAGAAAAATTATCAATAAAAAATTTATGTTTATACAAAGTCGACACACTAAAAATTCTAAAAAATTGCCACGTTCTTTATTACGAATAGCAAAAAATAGTTTCAAGGAAAATTTTGATATAACAATGGTATCTTTAGACACTGTCAAGTTTTCAAATCTGGTTGGCTAATTCTGCTATATAATCTTCAGACCCCTTATGATATAAATACAGCAATTATTGGATTATAGAGATTATGGCCTTATGTTAGTGATGAATTCCACAAATTTCAAAATAGATAAATTAGAAAGCTAATATATAAGTAATTAAGAAACATTTTCCGCATAATAACCCATTAGGAAAGATGTTCAATAAAATACTCTAAAGTTTAGTTATATTTGTAGGGATAATCTGAAAAAAATTATACAAATCATAATAATAATATTCTGAATAAAAAGCTAAACTTAATTGAAAAGAAAAATCATCCAAAACTGAACTCAATAATTTAGACAGTAATAGATGTAATTGTAGAAGCCCTATGAGCATCCTTTGGAAAACAGGTACCTTACAGAATGGATACTTTATTAATGTACTATTTTTTTAACGAAAACCCTAGTAACATAAATATTTATGTTAGTAGAACTAAGAGTTTAACGAGAAAAAAGATTTTATCAACACACTTCTCTATTTAATAATAATAAGTACAGAAATAGAACATCCCTATCGAAATACATTTGGGATATCAAAATTAACAAATAAAACTCATACAATAAAATGAAAAATTAAATAAAAACTAAAATATGTAAGTCTTTAAACAACCCATGCCCTTGTGTCTAAATGAAAACTGTATATTATTAAAATTCTTAAGAATAAAAATCTACTAAATAAACGTAATGAAATAAATGTCATATGTAAACACTGTAAAATGTCCACCGTAGAATATAGTTAAACAATTCTTTATAAAAAATTATCCATTAACTTACCTATATTCAATAATTTTCTTTGTAATATAATATAATGTAGCTATTAAATAAAAATTACATTTTTTCAAATTAAGAGTTTATGAAAAACTGTCAAAAATATGCACTCTGAACAGAAATAAAAATAGAATAATCAGACTCAAACGTTCCTTTACGTCAGGTCAAAATTATCAAACGTTTCCTTTCTTTCTTCTTTGTTTTTAAAAATGATGTGGTGCAGAGAAATCTATGACAATTATCTTGTAACAAAAAAAGTGCCTCACGAAACAGCCGTCTAGTGCTTTCTGCATTCTGTTGAGGTCGAATATAAAGCTCCATGATTTACTTAGTAATTGTTCAAATCCTTCTACTACTTCTTGGATTATATTTCTGTGCTTCAACCACGAAACACGCTATGGATTTAGCGGCTTGGTTGCGGAAGTCGCTGCTTGGGAAGGCACTATCCTATGGGCAAAGAGTTCGGATTAGTTCCACCACGAAATTCGTAAGGAGCGGCGCACTTCATCGAGCTTAATTCGTTACCTCTTTGTCACCAGGGCCCGTGGTACAGTTGGTATAACATCAGCTTAATAAACAAGACTGTCGATTCCTGATAGTGGATGCGCACTGCTGATGAGTCCCAAATATAGGAAGAAACGGCCGTCCAGTGCTTTCTGCATTCTGTTGAGTTCGAATATAAAGCTCGATGATTTACTTAATAATTGTTCAAATCCTCCTACTACTTCTTGAAACATTTATATGTATGTATACATATATTTCTATATCTTTATTTGTTTTTATTATTATTATTGTTATTATCTATTATTAGCATTGCTAGTATTTAAGATTTTTTTAATATTGTATTTTAATAATTTATATTTTCTTATTAGTAGTTATTATTTTAACTATATTTAGACTAAATTACTACTAGCAGTTATAATGTAATTTATGTTAGGATGTATGATTTATGATTTATTTTTCACCATAAATATTCCCCATAGTCGGCATATTTTAATTTAAGCGTAAATCCCTTGTCGCGTTTCTAAGAATGAATGAAACGTCGGTTTCGATCTAGCATTTTTATTTTAAATTACAATCCGTTCTATCGTGATTTCTTCCATTTTCTTTCCTTCTTTTTGTATATTTCCCTCATCTGTTAGGTTTATCTAATTTTTCCTGTTTCTATATTTATATTTTTTTAATTTCAGTATTTTTAATTATTTTACCAATATTTTTTAAATTAGCATTAATTTTTAAAATAATAGTAAGAGTTATTATTTTTTCCAAATTGTATTAAAATTATGATGTAGATTTTCTTTTTGTATCGTAAATATATCCCAGTGTATTTTAAATTAAATTTCATAGTTAAATTTTTCCATGTTTTTCTAAGAGAACAGTTAAGTAGCTTGAAACGCTATTACGATAAATGAATTCAACATTTATTTCTCGAGATATTATATATTGTTATATATAATATCTTATATTGTTTCTATTTGTCCTTTCTTTCTTTCTCTTCTTGCTTTCCATTCTGTTTTTCTATTTCCTCTTTTATCCTTTTTTTATTTTCTTTACATTAATCAGTCATTTATCTTTTCTTTATTCTTGCTTTTTTTTCTTTGGGATACTTTTTAAATGAGCGAAAAATTTTCGTAAATAACCGTTACAAGTGTCTATTTTAATATGGAGATGCGAGCGTCTATGTAAAATAATATAAAGTTTTTGTGGGGAGATATTTTGAAGATGAACGGTTGTAGGATTTGGGTCTAACGAGCTGAGATAGGACGCGATGAAATATGTCTTACACATTGTAATAATCTAAAATCTTTTATAAATTATATTACTCTGTTAAATTAAATAAATGAATTTAACACTGAGTTCTCTTGAGTTCGTCTCTATCTGAATTTACCTGGATTATGTACCAAGTGTTTCTACGTTATATCTATCTATCTATCTATCTATCTATCTATCTATCTATCTATCTATCTATCTCTCTCTCTCTCTGTACATATATATATATATATATATATATATATACGGAAACTCCGTATATATCTCCGTTTATATACGAAACTCCGTGGTAGATGTACTGAATATAACATCAATCAGCGACAAACTTATATTTGTATTAATCTTTATAATATATATATATATATATATATATTTATATGTGTGTGTGTGTGTGTGTGTGTGAGAGAGAGAGAGAGAGAGAGAGAAAGAGAGTAAACGTGACCCTTTTTCACGTGTCGAGAGATCATCTCAGAAGAGACAGCCCAACCGGACATTTATGTTCAAGTCAAACATATATAATTGTCCACCGGACCCCATCATTCGGTTGATAATTGCTGCCTGATTGTGGGAACGTTTATCTTGTATCGGCAGATTTGAAAGAGATCAATTAGCTGAGTTAATTATGGAATCTAAACGCTTAATCTATATCTCTGAATATTTGTGCATCGAGCAAACATACTAAATCCAATTTCGTATACTGTTGATAAAATCGTAGTTCATGAGAGTGATTATTTTTCATATGACTTTTAATAGATTCCTCATAAATGGTGGATTTTACAATAATCTACAATGGAATCACTCTCTTTTTATGAGATCGGAATTTAAATGTCTTCGGTTTTTTGCATAAAATAATTTTTAACGTTCACAAATGGATTTTAAAATTAAACAGCTTTGGGACAGGGAATATTTTGCTCGAAACAAAGATAAGTGTACTGAAATTTATGTGCTGTCTTTCCTTTAATATAGCAACGAATGCTGGACAATCTCATCAAAGATGTACGAAAAGCTTGAGGCAACCCAAAATGGATTTCTACATAAGGATGCTGAGGATGCCCTGAACCGAAAATGTGAGCAACAATGAGGTTTTTGAGAGAACAGTAACAAAAATGAAACTGATAATTTATATCAGGAAAAGACACCTGAAGTTTTCGGGACATTTAATGAGGAAGGATGGTTTGGAGAATCTGATACTCACGGAACAGATAGAGAGAAAGCAAAACAGGTGAGAGCAACGCGTAATATACTTGATGGACTTGTGCAAATGAATGGGAGATCAGGGTTTGGGAGGGGTAACATGAGAAAGGCTATTAAGAGCAACAAAGCATAGGATGATGTGGAGGACAGTGATCACTTTCTTTCTGTAGAGAATCGGCACATAGAAGAAGACTGCTTTAAATTATTTTCTCAAACTTATTAAGTATGTGAGCTTATCGTAGAGGTTATAGATGCGTAAAGAATAATCGGTGTGCCGGGTTCAATTTTCGGCTGATCTAGTTGCTTTCACTTTCACAAAAATATTTTTGGAAACGGCTGATCTAGTTACTTTCACTTTCACAAAAATATTTTTGGAAACAGTATGAATCAATCTCTCATTTCAATTCTATGTTAAACCATTTATGGTCAGGTGCCCCTGCCGTTCTCCTCAGTGTTCTTGACAAGCTCCAAAGGAGAGTCTGTAATGTGATAGATACTGATCTGGCGACTCGACTGCAGCCACTTCCCCAACGTCGAAATGTGGCCTACCTTTGTCTGTTCTATAAATACTTTCACGGCTTCTGCTCAGACGAACTTAAGTCACTGATGCCTCCTCAACAGGTGTTTACCCGTGCAACCAGACTGGCAACTGGGTCCCACCCATTCACAGTCAGGTTAGCCAAATGCAGACGACAATTCTACTCCTGCAGCTTCCTCTCTCGCACTTCCCGCCTGTGGAACTCACTCCCGTATTCTTGCTTTCCTTACGGCTACAACCTCCAGAAATTTAAATGCAAAGTTAATACTCATCTACTAACCACTGGACTCTAGCTCTCTCCCCTCCCCTGTATAACCTTCCATTTCTCTCCACCTATGTATCTGTCATCACACCTTCTTTCTCAGCTTTCTATTGTTCCTTTCTAACTAGCTTGTACTCCTCACTCTTTTCTAATTAATCTTTTTACATTTATGTAACCCCCTGCACATCAGTGGCGTTTCCGCCTTGCTCGGGGTGAAATGATTAAAAAAAAATAGCAGCGCTGAATATTATTGCCTTATTTGGCAACTAGTCTAGTAAAAGAATAACTCGTCATTCAAAACAGGCTCGTCTTTCGGCTGATGACTCCATCCCATAAAACGTACTACTTGCCGCAGAAATTATTGCAAGCTATTAGCGTGGTGGAGCTGAACCCCACATTTCAGAGCTGGTGGAGGGTAATAGCAGTGAGCAGCAAAAGTAGGAAGAGAAGAAGAAATTATTGCATTACGAGCATAGTTAATGTGAAAAATATATTAATTATTTACGTATAGACTGAAAATTCTGTTTGAAGTCAATGGATCTGAATGTTCTGTTTTATATCAAAGTATAGTATCTGTGCACGATAGAAAATGGCACACACACGCGTGTGATGAATTCCTTCTTCGTTAAGGAAGTGTAGATCAGTTCAGCTCTTTAAACAGCTAGAATAACCCTCACATGTTCTGATTGAAGTGGTGAAAGTTTATGCAGTAACTTCCATATATATCATAAAATTTATTACAGAAAAATGGTACACATAGCTTTCCTCGGGTTAACAACCAACACTATTTTTCTCTGCTATATGACTATATATCCCATATTAGGGAGAAGAAGAAATGAAATAAAATCATTTGCATGTAAGTGAATTAACGAGTTCAACTACCCGCAGATTCTCATCCAACTCCACATTTGACTCATCCGGAGTACACCCACCCGACATCCCTATTAGAACTGAGGCCAAACTGCCCAACGTATATATTACCCCGACAGTAGTATCCAGAGTAATTTCAAAACTTGACCCCCATAAGGCGAGAGGTGACGATGGAATCCCGTTGATAGTCCTTAAGAGGTGTGCTCCTGAACTTTCCTCTGTCCTCTCTAAACTGTTTGACTACTGCCTTTCTGCTTCCTACTTTCCTGCATGCTGGAAGTTCTCTTTAGTCGTTCCTGCATTTAAGAATTGTGGTGAACCCTCGGACCCATTCAACTATCGCCCTATCAGTCTTCTACCGATATTCGGGAAAGTATTCGAGGCCATAATCAATGCTGAAATAGTTCAACATATTACTGCCCACAAACTCTTCTCTGACAGGCAATATGACTTCCGCTTTGACAAGTCCACAGCCGACTTGCTAACAACCGTAACGGAGTACATGCTCCAGGCCTTTTATGAGTCTGACGAGGGTCGCGCGGTTGCTCTGGACATCTCCAAGTCTTTTGACAGGGTTTGACACTCTGGCATTCTATGCAAGCTACGGGGTTACGGTATTACCGTCCGCCTGCTTGACCTAATCCAATCGTTTTTAAATAATCGCAAAATGAAGGTCGTTTTGAATGCGCATGCCTCTTCATCATACAGTACGAATGCTGGTGTCCCACAGGGCTCTATCCCGACGCTCTTCCTTATTTTCATCAACGACCTCCCAGATGAGATCAAGGGCCACGTAGGCATCTACGCAGATGACACCACAATATTCTCCCGCACCAGTAAGAAACCTGTCGTGGCGGACAGACATAATCTCGCTACTGATCTTGAACTGGATCTACACTCTGTGGTGAATTGGAGCAAGAAGTGGCTTGTCAACTTCAATGCGTCCAAGACCAAGCTGTTGTCTGTCAACCATCACAGGCAACCACTCCCTGAGAGCAACACACTGCGCCTCCTTGGCCTTACCCTCTCCTCAGACCTCAAATGGAACCACTACATCGAATCCATAGCTAAATCTACTGCTAAGAAGATTGGGTCACAATGTCGATCCAGGAAGTTTTTTCCGCCTGAATCCATCCTGCATATATACAAGTCAACAATCCGTCCGTGCATGGAGTACTGCTGCCATTTATGTTCAGCCGCCCCTGCCGTTCTTCTCAGTGTTCTCGACAGGCTCCAAAGGAGAGTCTGTAATGTGATAGGTACTGCAGCCACTTCCCCAACGTCGAAATGTGGCCTACCTTTGTCTGTTCTATAAATACTTTCACGGCTTCTGCTCAGACGAACTTAAGTCACTGATGCCTCCTCAACAGGTGTTTACTCGTGCAACCAGACTGGCAACTGGGTCCCACCCATTCATAATCAGGTTAGCCAAATGCAGACGACAATTCTACTCCTGCAGCTTCTTCTCTCGCAATTCCCGCCTGTGGAACTCGCTCCCATATTCTTGCTTTCCTGATGGCTACAACCTCCAGAAGTTTAAATGCAATGTCAATACTCATCTATTAAGCACTGGACTATATATATATATATATATATATATGGAAGTGTAATTTTCACTTTGCTTAGAAAGTCGACATCGCACTCAATGTGGAATTTATGATCTGATATGATCAATAAAACAACCAAAAATAACATTGATAAATGTAATCAATATTTGAGAGTTTGATTTAAGCTTTGTCTAAAAATATACCTAACTTCCGCAGAGTTTTTGCTTACAAACTAACTGAAATATTTTACTATTTCGAAATAAACTGATATAATTTGTATTATATGTATTGAACGAAAATATATTAAAACCATAATTATAATTATGATTATAATAATTGTTAATAGTTGTTAAATTATTTGTTACATCATGCTTAATAAAAAAAAATGATAAAATGTATATAACACAGTATTACTGCAGGGTGAACACATTAGAAAAGAAAATGTTTCAAGTGTGCACTGAAAATTACACTAAAGTGACTGCACTGTATAACGTATTACATCCTAATGTAGCTACATTGTACAGTATAATTTCTCTTTGATGTTCTTAATTGATTGTACAATAATTTACTAGTAATATGATTGTGTCATATATCAGGTCCATGTACAATTAATCAGTAAATATACACTATAAAAGGCTGTTCTATAAGGCTTTCTTTAATCAACAGAATTCATTTCTATTTTAAATCCTGGCTTAATATTTAGACATGTGTAAAAGAATTACAAAAAAATGACATAAATATGTATCTCACTAAGTATTTTTAAGCATTTGACAAGACTGAAAATTCAATCTCGTTCGTGAAACCAATATATATATATAAATAAAGTGTGAGAGGCCGTGAATATTTTGTTAAAAATTTATTGTTGTTGTTTTTATACATGTTATGATACTTTAAATGTCCATCATGGTATTTGTGACGCTACACGTGTTTCGAGTCTAAGGTTGTGTGTGTGTGTGTGTGTGTGTGTGTGT
Organism: Ascarosepion bandense; assembly: GCA_037127315.1. NCBI lineage: Eukaryota > Metazoa > Mollusca > Cephalopoda > Sepiida > Sepiidae > Ascarosepion > Ascarosepion bandense. Next base: position 1,638,354 of record JBBBDQ010001349.1, read on the forward strand.
GTGTGTGTGTGTGTGTGTGTGTGTGTGTGTGTGTGAGCGTTTTTTGATTTCGTCTTTATGTTTTAGAATTGTTTTTATGGGTCATCTGGTTCTTTTTTATTGTTTTGGGTTACCATTTGAATTTTGTATGTGTATGTGTGTGTATGTATGTATGTACGTATGTATGTGTGTGTATGTATGTGTGTGTGTGTCTTTTGTATTTTTCGGTGTGTGTGCTTGTTATGTCCTTTTGTTGAGCGGTTTGTATTTTTTATGAATCTTTCTTCCTGCATTATTTGTGTGTAATAATCTGTATTTTGGTAAATACATATTACTTTTGATTTACCCCCACTGAATCCATGCAAATTTTCGGATACATATAATTTCCTGTCATATGATAATCTTATATTGTTTTTATGAAGAGATATTCTATTATTCAAGCATTGTGTCGCTCCCACGTATATCATTGTGCATTTGTTGCGTTTTAGAGCGTGAACTACATTTTTCGAGTTGCAGCTCATATTCGATTTTATTTCGAATGTAGTTGCGTTTTCGAACTTGAAGTGTTTTTCTTTTATTATTATGTTGGATACTCCACATCTTATCTGTTGCATTTTGTCACCCACTGGTTATGTGTTGTTCGAATTTTGATGAGGTTAGGATGTCTCTACATTTTGGGCTGATGTTTGCTATTAATCATTTTAGTTGTCGTTAAGACTTCTGTATATTTTCATTATTTTTGAGTAATAATTGAGTGAATTATTTTGGATTGTTTTTGAGTGAATAATTCTGGATTTTTTTTTGTTGTGTGTGGAAAACTTATGCTAGAATATTTTCTTCTTCTTCATGCTTATTTTTTGTTTTTCTTTTTTTTGATTCCAGGCCGATTTTAATGGTATTTGTTCTGCTAGTTGAAAATTCTTGTTTATTAGGGGATATATATATACATATATATATATATATATATATAAATTAGAATGATCGGCCGATTACACTAACATGATTTCAACCTTTTGGTATCTTCAGACATCATAGACTAACTTTTATATATATATATATATATATATATATATATATATATATGATTTAAAATTCATGCAAAATTTCATAAAGTTGAAAGTATTTTATTGATTTTATTGTAAAACGCGTAATCAATTCAATAAAGCAATTTTATAATTTGTTAAATCTAATATATATATATATATATATATATATATATATATATATATATATATATATATGTTGATAGTATAAAACTGTGAGTGATTTCTTGGGAGGATTCATGTAATCTATATAATAAGAATTGTTTTCAATTTTGCGTATCTTGTTTGAGGACACTTCAGGGTGTTGAACTTTCAAATACAAACACACCCGTAAAACATTCACCTTCAGAATTCTAAATTTAAGCTCAATGCACGAACCATTTGTTTTGAAATCACAGCAAAATACGGACAGAGAAAGAAAACACTTCCTTCCTGTGAAGAATACAATGCTTAGTACAGCTGACTCTGGTGAGACAAAAGGAAAACTCAGCAGAGAAAAATCAAGAAAAGACAGTCAATATTTCTCAGAATAATAGGATAAACAGTGAAGAAACACAGTTCTTGGACATTATGTACTGAAGAACAATGTAAGGAAATTGCATGTGTCGCGGCACGGAGGTATTTCCGGCAGAAAGAAGAATTAAAGGAAAAATAAAACACAGGATAGGGATTTAAATACATGCAAATGAATTAAGAGTGTCACCTTCTGAGAGATATAGTCTTGGAGAAAAAACATTTCAATGACAAAGTAGAAAAGAAAAAAAGAAAAACCAAGAGAAGAACAAATTGTTAAGAGAAAAATTCGAATAAAAGACGACCAATAGGGACATAGAAACGCGTTAATGATAGTTAAATTGAGGGTGAGATAGGATATAAAAATAAGACACATTAGTTAATCAAAAATAGCGAACGCGTCAATAATAAAACTTGTTGATTGCTAATTATTCTTTAAGACAACCCCCTTGAAATGGGTTCTATTCTCTAGAGGTCTTTACTTTTGGTTCGCTCAAGTTAAATACTCATTTTGGACACTGTTTACTAGCCAGATGAAATACACAATTCATAATGCTAATTCAAATAATTCGATATAAAAACATAATTTTCAGATTGGTGTCGCTTGTCTTCTACGTACAGAATTTCAGTTTTAAATTATTTCCTTTTAGTTTCAAAAAGATTACAGATAAAACAGATTGTCAATCTGAGGATAGCGCAGATAATTACAAAAGTGTTTGATGAGTCTAATGATTATTACGAAGATGTTAGAAGTGATCACGGATGATGGCGACGTTATGCATACGTTATCTTCCCACAGGGCTTAACATTCAACACGGAGACCTACATCAAGTCTTTTACAGAGGTGCTGCTGCCCTGGGTCAAGACAGTATGGGATTAAGACTGAGAAACCATGACATCGCATAGGACGGTGACTGTTAGATCTACACTCTTAGCTGCCATATTGTTACCATGCGTCAATTTAAATGAATACCACTAAATAGAATATAATAATTGTCATTGTGAGATCTTTAAACCCGACTTGTAGATTCGAAATGGATAAAGTTAAATGGTGGCCATTCAGAAACGAAAATTACTGAATATCTATTTATTTAAATTCCATTCAATTTCTTCTTTTCTGCTTCCAGCTATATCGCTATTGTGTTTTGTCTGTTTTTTTTATACAATGTTTCTGTTCTTTTTCACTTTTCTACTTTCCCCCACTGTACAGGGTGTGATGGGTAAATTGACGACATTGTATATTTTTAATTTCGCAAATACAGGTTGGTTTAGAATTTTTCGACTAATTTTGGTTACTATAGTAGAGTTAGCTGGGCACCAAGATAAAAAGTAGCATGACACAATTTTACTACGCCAGAATGTGGAAACGACATGCACTACTGCTTGGTATCCCCGCTGAAAGCTCCAAAACTAACACCCCAGGATGTTTGTGTGTCAATCCGAGAACGGTTCAGAGAAATTTAAAGAATTTTAATGAGTCTAACGGCGATTACGAAGACGTTTAGAGTGATCACTAATGATGGCGACGTTATGCCTACATTTATATTCCCACAGGGTTTAGACTCGATAAGGATGCCTACATCAAGTGACTTGAGTGATGCTCTGAGTCATGACAGTCACAGGATTCTCTACGATACCACACAAAAAGAAGAATACAGTCACGGCTGTCAGACGATTTCTGCGACTGCAGACTGAAGTCACGTATTATGAGAGCGTTCACCAATTTAAACTAAGAGGCCGTACAGTAGAGAGGTAGATGATTCCGAAGTTGACTAGAGGCCGTGTTTGAAGCCAATGCCAATTTTATTTAATAAATATACTCAATATATTCTTGTGTAATTTTGGTAAATATATCGGTTAAAATGAGAAGTCGGTTTTATTTCTATTCTTGAGCAATTTAAACGAAAATTCATCCATCTCAACCTGTATTACATTGTCTTCCGTCAATTTCCTTTTCTTTCTATTCTTCATTCTAATATGCAACAATACACATTTTTGCTTTTTATTATACGATAGTTCATTGCTTTTATTACTATTTTTCTGGTATACCACATGAGCTTCGTCTTTCTAGTAATACATATCCTTCTTTTTCTTTTTCATTTTTTTTTTCACTTTCATCCTGTTTTTCTTGTACTTTTTCTTCTTTTTCTTTATCATTTTGTCTTCTTTTCTTCTTCATCATTTTTTTGGTTTTGATTGTTTTTCTGCTTTTTCCTTGTTAATTTTTTCCTTCCTACTATACAAGATATTATTTTCTTCTTCGTATTTTTGTAATTTTTTTCTTCATATTTTTCCTTCTTTTACTTATTCCTCATATTTTTCTTCATTTTTTTATTCCTAGTTATTTTTATTCTTCTTCTTGATCTTTTTTTCGTTATCCTTATTTATTTTTTCTTCCTCTTCATCTTTTTTCTTCTTCTTCATCATCATCATTTCTTTCTTCTACTATGCAAGACTATCCCTATTTTTATTCTAGTTCGCTTTCTTTCAACAGCACAATGTAACTATGCTTCTTCCTCCTCTTCATTTATTCACTTCTATTTATTTCTTCTTATTTTCTTACTGCTATATAGCTTTATGTGTTGCCTCTTTCTGGTTTCTTTCTTTTATACATTACCTTTCCTTTATTCTCTCTCTCTCTTTCTCTCTCTCTCTTCATTTCCCCGCTCTAAAACATTGTCTTGCAATACTTTCTTTTTTCTCTTTTTCTTTTTACTGTACAAGGATGCGCTTCTCTTTCTTTCTATCATTGCCTGTTCATTATTTTTCTACTAAAAAACATAAACATTAGTAATTCTAATTATTAATTATTATTCTCCTTTTTTCTGTTTTTCTTCCACTTATTCTTATTTTTCTTTTTCCTATTTTTTTCTTCTTCTTTATTCTTCATTTAATTCTTAGTCTTCATTTTCACTATTTCATCAATTTTTCTTTATTCTACTCTGCAAGATTATCCATATTTTTCTTCATATTTTATTATTATTTTTCTTTTTGTCATCTTCTTTTTTTCTTTTTTGCCTTTTATTTTTCTTGTTTCTTCTTCATCATCTGTTTTTTTCCTTCTACTGTGCATGATTATATGTAATTTTATACTCATTCATTTTCTTCTGACTAAACAATATTTAAGTACACCTTCCTCCTCTTCTTTCTAATTTCTTCTCCTTGAATAACTTTTTCTTTACTTTCTTTCTCAACAATATTCACTTGCATCTATTGTTTGTTTTTTAACCCAGTCTTCTTTTTATGTTTACCTTTTCATTATATCGTTTTTTTTTCATATTCTTATACAGTTCTGATTTCCTTCTAGTGGATGACAAGAATCCCTCTATATCTACTGATCATTGCACCTATAAGTTCAGTTATCTCTGGGCGGTGTAAACGGGCGTCAGACGTAAATTACCTCGGTAGATAACTCATGAGACACCCCTCAAAATATTTATAGTAAAAAATTATCGCAGACAGTGCTATCCTAGTGAGTTTAATCATTATTGTATGCATTATTATTTTGTTAATATGTCGCGCTATGATCAAAAATAATCAAAGCCGATGCAGATGCGAATGTGCTTGACATGGGGAGTCGATGGTGATGCGTCGACTAATCACAGCCGCTAGCATTTGTATCAGCTCTAAAATTACCATACTTATCTATCGTCCACAAGGCTAGTGCCAACTGTCATTGGGTGCATTGTCGAATGTTTAGAGCGTTAGCGTTTTTACCTTGAAACCCAAGTTTCATACATCACCATCGTTGATTAGTCAAGAAATTGACTTCTTGGTAATATAGTCTTTGGCAAACGTTTACAATTATCGACACCGTTTGGAAGTGCCCGAAAATCATGTCAAGAATTCTTTTCAAAAGCTTTCGATGATTGCTGAAATGGGTAGACAGAATCTCTTCAGCTATGGTTAGAAATCTATTTAAATATAGTGATTCGATAAAAACACCCATCCCCGTAACAAGCTGGGTTACTTGTAAAACAACAATAATTGAATCATTTGAATTACTTTCACATTCGCAGATGTCTACTTTTAAATAAATTAAGTGCCTCTTGATATTAAACTTTTTGACAAAAGTAGAATATGATTTGATTCTAAATGAATTTGAGAATTTTAAAGAAATTAACATGTGACAAAAAGTCTTTTCTAAAATACTCTTAGGAAATGTATGAATCCATCTACTCTCCTCAACCTATGGGATAAATAGAAGAGCAGACTGGTTTATCTTGTTTCGGTTGGCGGCCAATTTAAGAGGATGAAAAGTCTAAAATCAAAACCCGTTCGTGTTTCAGACTTTGGTGGCTATCTATCTAGTGATGATGACTCCGATGCACACATTTCCGAATAACCAGGGGCAGTTGTGAGGGATGCTTCAGCCTGCAAAAATGCCCACTGTCTAAACATTTTGAGTCATGTGTAATAGCACCCATTCCTCAAAAGACTTGGCCACTTGTGTCCCTAAAAAAAGGTACGTGAGGTTCACAATGTACCACCGTGAGAAATAGCGTCTGCTTTTTATGATTTTTCTTAATAAATACATGACAGATATACATAAGGTTGAACAATAACTCTTAGAATATGGATTTGAGAATGATTCTTACTGAGAGTTCCTGTTACATTTTGTATCGTTTTGGATTCTTGGTAATTCATTATATCTAGATCACAACGATGCTTCACATCAAAATAATGAACATACAATTTACTTCGAGCTGTCTTTCATAATTCTTTCAAGAAAAAACTAATAGACATCGTTTACTGGAGGAAACAAGGAGGAGAGGTAGACAAAGAGAACGGATTGCAACAGGTCGGTCGTTTATTTATTATCTGGAAGCCATGAAAGGCCAAGGAATCTAGGAACGCTATTGACGCAATAGTTCTAACCGCCTAAGGCTATTTTTGGTTTTATATTAAAACTTAAACAAAGAAGTCCGGATTCCATGACCACCGATTTTAAACCAACCTCAGTCAATTCAGGTCATCATCTAACCAGTATGTTACGGTTTGCCGTTTGAGAATAGCCTATACATTCTTGTCACACGGCATATAAGAAGCTTTGTTGTTAAAATAAGCAATAAAAATATTTTTACACTCAGCAGGTTCAATATATTGATTATTGCTAGTTCGGCTAGTAGTGCTCACGATGAAAACTTTACTAATATTGCCTAAAGGTATTACAAATGTGTCGGACTAAGGTAAATATCTGCACATGAAAAAAAGGACTGGAAATCCTAGATTACGAAAAATGAGTAAAAAGTAGTTGAGACAACCAGAAAGAAAACAAGAAAAAACCTCGTTAGAAATTCAACAATTCTCCAAACACACGCACAAACAAAAACCCCTCTCCAAATGAAGAAATACAGTTTGAAAGAAAGAAACAGTAAAGTGAACGCTTCACCATTTCCTGCGATTATTCACCATTGTTCATCCTATCAGGTGGTATCTGACAAAAGAAAGAATGCTGCTTATCGTGACAATCATTGAAAGAACAAAAGAATGCTTTTCACTTCGGGAAAGGGCCAGTTAGTGCGAATGTATCAGCCTTTGTTTACCCTTTTTTATTGCTTGCGGGAAGGGCTAAAGAGGACGCGGAGGAATGAACATAAGGCGGAAGTGAGAGTTACATAATCCGACCTCGGTTTAAAGAGAGAATATAATCGGTACTGGTGCAGAAGCAACTTAGGAAGATTAGGCTTGGCAAAAAGAAATGTTATAAAAAGAGTAAACTTGAAAGAAAGAGAATTAGAGAGAGAAAGGTAAAGAATGAGAAGGTGATATTATTAAAAACTGATTAAAAATCCTATTTGAAAAAGAAAGACCAAATGACAAAGGATAAAATTAAGATAAAAAGAAGGAAATGGTGAAAAAAAGAAGGACAAATGATTGGAAAAGAAAAGAATAAAATGAAGGTAAAGAAACTTATATAAAGAAAGATACAACTCATACAAAAAGTATGAAATGAAAGAAAGCAAAAACGAGAAAAATTATACAAACCTTCTAAAAATTATATTCAAACATTAAGAAAAAAGAATTAGAGAATAAAATTATGTTAAGAAGTGAATTATTCATATTTACAATTTAATGAATGACTGTCTGAAAAAAGTAAGAAACGTAAAATGGAAGGATTCAATAATGTAATTGTGTAAAGAAAGAAATGATAAGACAAAATCGTATTTAAAAGAAAGATAAACGACGGTAAAAATGAGCGATTAAAAGACAAGAAAATTTATTATAAAAATAGAATGTTTAAGCGGAATGAGAACAAAACAAAAGAGCAACAATGTTTAAGAATTCAGTAGGAAAAACTATGAAAATATTCCAAATACAGAGAAAAAAATAAGTAAAGTTAAAAAAAGTGACAACTGATATTATATGTGCGAAACTTTTCTAGCGGTTTTCGGATTGTGTATTCAGTACCTAATTAAGGAAAAAAAGGGCTGGATCTCTTGGAAAGGTTTAATGAATGATGAACGGGGGAATTCTTTTTAAAGGAGAAAATTAGAAAAATGGCCTAATTACGAAAGCAAGCGAGTAAGAAAATTGTGTAAAAGAACATAAAGACTATATATGCAAAAGACACAAATAAGAAATTAAGCAAGAATGACAGAAAGTGCAGGAAAATGATGGAAGTATATATTTATAATTGAGAGAACTTAAAAAAAAAGAAAGAAAGAAAGAATGAAAATGAATCAGAAAAGGAAAAGGATAAAATATATTATATATCGCGATTAACAGTTATAAAATTATGTCTTGTGTTTTCACACAACTGTTGTCGAACGGCGATAACTACTGAATGTAGATGTTAATTTTGATTTGGCAACAAAATCTGTTGTTGCGGTTTTTCGCGGAGTATACACAGTTAATCATAAATTTTACAAAACAGTCTAGGCTATGAAACAAACCTTATCCATTAGCAGAATCTGTCATCCTTCTGTATTACACACAACACTCGTATATTAAATGTGCGTATTTACATAATCATTGCCGAAAGGGATGTGTGGAGAGAAGCTGGTAGACAGTAACTATCGTAAAACTTGCTAATCACAATCATCACCCTTCATTGCATTACAATTTCTCTATTCAATAGAACTCATTCATCCTCATTCAACTCAACATGCACCACAATACTATAGATAAACAGGGAACCTACAAACATTTTAAGATTATATTTTAAAAAGTTAGATAAAGTGTTTGTGATGAAGAGGGACGGAAATGAACCAGAAAAACAAATGTAAAAACGACAACAGCACCACATAAAATAAACATTTGTTAGCATTTTCCGTTTTAACCACGCAAAAAAGGCTCACTCCTTAAAGAGGAAGAAGTGTCAAAGCAAATAGTGAAATGGCAAAAAAAGTCAAAAGAATAAAACGAGACAAAACAAACTGGTGAGGTTGTGGATCTCAATATGGATCATAATCAAATGAGAGCATCGGTAGTAGCAAGGATCAACAATCACTCACATTAACTAGGTGAACAAGAGGTACACTCGGTCGGTTTGTCAGTGTTGCCCACTGTTGCATCTACTCTACGATTTGGTGTTAGAGCCTCTTTTTGGCCGGTTAAAATACTGGGGGTGCAATACGGCCCTACGTGGAATCTGTGTCCCTAGTGGTGCTAGAATCAGAGTTTCTGCGTACGGAGATGAAGTATCAACTTTCGTGTCGTGTCACGGCGACATTGAGATAGTAGAGAAAGTACTTGACCGGTACAAAAGTCACAGAAGGCATAATTAACCGCAAGAAGTCTTCCCCATTGTGATTAGGCGCTTGGAAGAGGGTCGCGTCTCCAGGACGTTTCAGTTAGACCGGTTACCAATTCGCATTGTTGAAGTGTGGTTCCAGCTCAGTTTGGTTTGGAGAATAACTGGAGGTACTATCAGGGGTCGAAGCGGCGGTCGGAACCTGGCCCCGAAAGCGTTTCAATTTAAAGATAGGGTGGAGGTGTACACCACATACGTATTCAATCTCATCTTTTACCTATTGTCTGTACTTCCTTTTTATAGGGACTATAAGAAGGCAATCTAGCGATTGCTCTCATCCCTCTGTTGAGTTAGTGGTAAGCATAAGGTACGTAGAGAAGCCAGTGACCAGCGTCCATATCATGAGGGAACGGAAATACCACGCTTGTTGTATCACCGACATGCCTCTATTTGTGGCTTTCTAATGCCATGGGTTGACGGAAAATTCCATCTTGGTGAGGAGCATAAGAGAATCCTTCTTGCCTTACTTTCTTTTAGCAGTTTCTAGAGCTGAGCGCCGACGTAAACCCCTGAAACAATCGATTTTCTTCCAAGAATGCCAAATTGATTTGAAGGTAATTTTTTTTGGCTCACTGACAATTCTCTAGGAAAGTCTTGTATTGAGCTTTAGTGGATGGGTTCACGTCGGACCATTTTGTTTGCGGCTGGGCTTGTCGGTGAACGAGTTTCACTCTTTCTTGTATCATGCTCCAACGGCGATACCATATAAGCAACCCTGAGTTTTAGACTTTAATTTGGAATGCTTTATCTTTCAATGAAGTAGCATTTATATAGGACTTGAGTGATTTGCCTGATTGTCATCGGTCATCGGTGTTACTCTAAAAACGCTTCGCACGCCTTCTAACACTGTCTTCAAGTGCGCCCGTTCTGAGACCATGTCCGCAAGTTGATGGCTTGCATAGCTCCCGAAAATCTCGAGTCCATCGATTTTGCATATCCGTGCGATAATGTGTCGTTCCTGTATTTTGGGAAGTAATGAATGCTGTTTTATTACGTTGGCAAGAATAGTGATATAAGCACCGCGAATTGAGAGGATCTTGCGATACAAATGCTATTCTCTTCGCGATCTGATTGTATTCTGTCTCAAGAGAAAATCCAGATGTAATCGAAAGTTTTACAGATGTGTATAGATTCCAGTGAAAGGTGGAGAAAAGTGGTGAGTTTGGTTCGGCTGAATGCAACCAGCCTTGGTGATATTTTTAGTTCCCCTTTGACACAACGGGGTGGTTTTCTGTTACACTCCTCCTCTCGTGAAGATAGGCTCCACTTGCGTCCCTAGTCAATATGAGTGATTGATGTTTATAGCCTGTTTACAGCGTTCTCTGTGATTATGATCTATGTTGATATTCTCAACATCCGAAATTTGTCTTTGTCCCTTTTGAATTCAGTGGGGTCCGTATTTTGACTTTCCACATCACCATCATTTAATTACTCATTCATTCTCTTTTAATGGGTGAGTGTCTTGATTCTTGTGGGCAGAACACAGAGGCCGCTATTATATTTATGGGATGGATGGGCCCTAACGTATTTTCTGTTTAGAGTTTTTATTATATTTTAGATTATTTTTCAGTTTCATTCCTTTTCCCGTTGATGATGCAAATTTTTATATATTTATATTTGATATATTTAGCTTTAATGTCATTTTTGTAGGTTCAGGGTTTATATGTGGTATTGTGGTACGCATCCTATTAAATGATGATGGATAAGTTCTTGAATAGGCAACTTGTAATGTATGAAAGTGATGTAATTCTAGATATCTAGATATAGGGTAGTTAGTTTTGACCAGCGGCTCTCCACACATCCGTAAGCTTTTTGCCACAATTGTTCATTTTGAACAATATTTTTTTATCTGAATATTTTGAACACTTTGACGTCGTGTAATATTTAGCAAGCATATCTCGGCAAATCAATTATGACTAAATAGTGCGTTTGATCTTCACTTGGTGCCCCATATATCCACTGCTGTATATATGACACGCGGTCAGGCTTTATGAAGAGAAATTGAATGAAAGCTCTTCCGCATGAGGCCTGACAGGGTTGTTCCACGCCTGAAATCAAAGAGCTTGTCGCACAATTCAGTGTACGTGTGGAAGGTGCAAATACTCAATTTACCCTGAACCTCCACCATTTAGACGCGGTTCGACAGTTGGTGACATTCCAGCCAAAGGTCCACATTTGTAGCGTCGGGAAATAAGCTTCTTGTTTCTTCTCAGCCGTATCTTTCTTTTGATGGAACCTCGACTGAATCAAACTCTACGTGAAGGCAGATAACATCTCTCTTTTTTTTTTCAGCTAAGTCTCAGTCCTGACTGGATCGTTCCCTTCCTGAAAACAGCTTGGCTGATAATTTCGTGTTCGGGTGGAACACTTTGTATCTATCCAATACCCAACGACAGGAGCGGATTACATTGGGAATCCCAAACGTTAAAATTTGCCTACCCAACGCATATGCGGGATTGACCTGGTTTTATAATCTCAGCTGAATCTCTGATTGTAAACGAAGATTCGCTTGATTTGAACACTGTCTTTATCAGCCTAGACCCAGATCGTAGATCGAGCCCCGACTAAGTCGATCTCTACCCAAAAAGGTAGAACTCGATTGACAATTTAGAGTTTGAGTGGAACTCTGATTATATACTTTTGTTATATATCGACAAACAACAAACACGCATATATATAAAAATATGAAGTTATATTTTTATTAATGACGATTAACCGTGTAGCATAGGGAACAGAGAATTGAGAGAGCGCGCTTCTAATGGGTTGACGGGAGTGTAGTCTTATCTGTTGTGTCTCTCTTCACCGGCCGATCTCTGTTGTTCCTCTACTACTGGCGAATCCGTGTGACGAGGTCTTTATATAATCTTCCAGAACCGGGACTTATTCTTCCGGTTTTGCCTCGCCCACGCACGCCCACGTAATTCTCAGAGACTCCTGTTCTGTTTGCCTCTGTAGTTATATCCGCTGCTGCCGGAAATAAGGTCAAACGACATCCGTTCCTTTCAACGACCGGAAACACCCTCGCTTGCATCAGCCTTCCTCGGGTGGGGCCAGATTGTTATATTACATTCCTCGCCCTCCCATTTTCCAAAATGTTCACCTAAGAACATTTTAAGCGCAACACCCTCACACTCCTCCCCATGCCACACAAGCCCGACAATTGTATAAAACATGTGCACGCCAAAACAACAAAACATGTGCATGCCGAAACAAAAAAAACAACAAAAAAATATATAGGGGAGCCTACATCGGCAACCCTACAATGTTCGTGTCCATCGTGAAAAATATTCTACCAGCTCGATGTTTCATTGTTCTTTTTTTTTTTTTTTTAATATCCATTTTCACAGAATTGGGCAAAGTTCTTAAAAATGTTCATTTTCTTTCTCGACTCTGTCCATAAGCGTAGACGCCTCGATGCACGACCACATGATCAGAGGCGGTAACCGCGCCCCAGTTTCTAAACTGACATCGAGTAAATGACCTTTGACCAACACCATGCGTGTTTCTGCTCGAGTTTATTGTTACACATGTAACTTCATTTAATTTAATTTAATTTCAAACATACTATGTTTGAACACAGAAAAATGGCCATTATCTGCAGTACATATCATTCATAGTCTGACCGAGAAATGTTCAATAGAAAATGAAGAAAATTTCCCTGATTCCAACGTTAATCCGCATGCAATTTACTTGTGAAGGATTAGAGGTTTCATCTATATTAATTTAGTCTAAAAAAATGGACCCGTGACTCGTAGTTCCTTAGTTTGTACAATGTCTTCTATTCCTTGAACTACTTCCTCTGGATTCGAATCCAAGCATATCTGATTTGTTGACATCTCTCTGTTTAACGCAGAGACATTTGAGTGTTGAACACCCGTTGACCCCGGAGTACTATTCACAACGGATAACTCCCTTTCCTTTCCCGAAGCACTGTTGCTTCTTTCACACTTAAAAATCCGCTTCCTAGCTATTATTCCAAGGATTATCATAACGCCGACTATGCCAGCAATGACTCCTATCGTCAACTTCTTCGGGAGTTCTTCATATCCTTCACTAAATCTTTCCATATCTATCTGTCCCAAGGTATTTACTAGTTTGCGGATAGGAATCTCCTCCATATCGCGCAATTCTACCGGCATGGTGTCCACTGAAAAATTGGGAAATTTCTGCGTAATTGGGGACCAAACCACTGAACCAGAGACGTATAATTTACTTTATGCTTTAGATACTATTAATAATTTTCCACGTTTGTATCTTCCTAACTATTTCACTTAAACTATCGTTAATCCTCCCACTGCTTCTTTCCCAATCCTATAGCATATCAGCCAATAAGTCTACAAGACTTTTCAGTTGTTCTTTCTTTTTGTTCCGATCAACTGTGGAATCGGCAGGTCTATCCGTGTCAATATAAAGTTTTCAGAAATTAATATATCTTCAAAAGATATTTCCCAAGTCACATAAATGAAAATTCACAGAGGATGTTGAATTGATGGGAACCTGCACAAAAGCATAATTCACAAACATAGAAATGTAAATCATTTTGTAGTGTACAGTCATTGAAAAGAAATCCAAAAAAAAGAAAACCTAACACTGCACAAACCAAAGAAAACATTGTTATCAACAAGTTAATCCAATTATCCACTTTAAAGAGTAGAAGAAACTTCCTTTACATGATTTTACATTTCACTTACTCAATAAAAGTAAGATTAATTAAGCAACGTACCAGTAAACTCACTTCACATATATGGTAAAATATTAACAAAAAAAATAAATCATTAACTCAGATGTTTTATACTTACAGATAGGTAAATATCTCAACTTTATTCCTCCCGTCAACCCCAACCTATGCGCTCTCCGCTAGGCGTACTACTCTCTGCATGTAGTCCTGCACCCCCTCCGTTCTACCCTTAATGTGTTCGACACCGAACAATCCACATTTCTCAATTCTAGGGTCAGATCGGCAAAAGTATGCTGTTCCATTTTTTTTCTAACTAGACTTATAAACAAGAGTAGAACACACACACTATCAAATCAAAGAGTCACCTACCTTGGCTGATATCTATAGTCGTGCGGCTGCTTCTATTTTCGTCTTCTTTTTTTCTTTCTATCTGGTAGTTTTAAGTCCGTTGAATTTCAATCGTCGCCGTGGCAACCAGCTCGCATCTAACTGTTTTGGTCTCTCAAAACAGCAAATCACTAGGCACCAATTATGCGTCTGTTATATATCGACAAACAACAAACACGCATATATATAAAAATATGAAGTTATATTTTTATTAATGACGATGAACCGTGTAGCATAGGGAACAGAGAATTGAGAGAGCGCGCTTCTAATGGGTTGACGGGAGTGTAGTCTTATCTGTTGTGTCTCTCTTCACCGGCCGATCTCTGTTGCTCCTCTACTACTGGCGAATCCGTGTGACGAGTTCTTTATATAATCTTCCAGAAACGGGACTTTTTCTTCCGGTTTTGCCTCGCCCACGCACGCCCACGTAATTCTCAGAGACACCTGTTCTTGTTTGCCTCTGTAGTTATTTCCGCTGCTGCCGGAAATAAGGTCAAACGACATCCGTTCCTTTCAACGACCGGAAACACCCTCGCTTGCATCAGCCTTCCTCGGGTAGGGCCAGATTGTTATATTACGCTTTGTGTCCCCACGCCACAAAGAAGGGATGTGAATCATAGGTGGGCTTTACGTACACTAGAGCCAAAGGTCAAAATTTGCTCAGGCCCCACATACGTTGTATCTGGCACTAAGCTTTTTAATTCTTCTCAACCGAATCTCTTTCTGTAGACAGAGCCTCGACTGAGACAAACTCTACCTGGAAGCAGAAAGCTTGTTTGTCTTTCTCATCTCAGTCCCAGTCCGTAAACCGATCCCTGTCTCTGTCGTTCGTTCTCTGTCCGAAGACAGAGAGCTTGTTTGACAATTTTGTGTTTGGGTAGAACTCTGGGTATTTACCCTGAGTCCCCAACTCTGACGAGATGTGTCACAACGTCGTGTTTTCTGTGAGTAGTTCAGACACCACATACGTGTTATCGGGTACGCAAATTGTCTATTCTTCTCAACCGAGTCTTTGTCCGTAGACAGAGCTCTGAGAGAGTCGAAATTCATTAGAAGATAAAGAGCTTGTATGAGAATTTTTGACAATGTCGACTTTTTGCCTGACAAGACTCAGCACTCAGCATAGCCTCATCTGAGTTCCTCTCCGCCCAAAGGTAGAGAATTTGACAATTTTGAGATTAGGTAGAGCTCTGACAATGGACTTCGTTTAAATTCTTTATTAAAGATGCTTGCCTAGTTTGTTTTACCATTAATGTCTTATTTACTACACGACTAATTATTTATATTTATGAATAAAAAGAATAAATGAAAGAATAGAAAAAGAAAAAAATAATGAAAAAAGGATGAATGAATGAAAGAAAGAAAAATAGAAAAACTGAATAATATGAATAATCATAAAAAGAAAACGAATGAATGAAAGAAGAATAGAAAGATGAATGAAACAAAAAAGAGAAAGAATGAATGAATAAAGGAAAAAGAATAAAGAAAAAATGAATGAGAGATGGAAAATTCAGAAAGAAAGAAAATGAATAAAAAGAAAGAATAAATGAAAGCGGGAAAAATCTATAAAGAATGAATTAATGATGAAGAATGAAAGAAACAGATAAAAGGAAGGACGTGTCTGGTAGCTATAATGTGTGTATTGTAAGAATATTTGAAAAATCATATTTAGAAAGAATGAATGAGAAAATAAAACTGGCTAAGAAAAGATAAAAAATAATTTTAAAATGAAAGAAAAATATTAAGGAAGTGATGAAAATAAGCAAAACAAATCATGTAAAAATAAATAAAGAAATATATTTACTAAAGACAAAAAAATGGATGAATGATAAAAGAAAATGGAGGAAAAAGAAAAATAGAAAGTAAAATTATGCAAAGAGAGATTCTTTAAAATTTCAGAATGTACCAATAAACGAATATATATATATACTGTTGTCATCCGCAGACAGATCTGTCTCGCTGTAACACAGCTCATCAGTACGGTTAGACTCCGATTGCTACACAACCCAGGCTCGAAACCCGACCGATAGGGCGTCGGTCGGCGAATCTACCCCCGAGCCACGGGGCGTTCGGTGGACGAAAGCAGTCTTTTTAGCGCATATAATATTACGCGCCCTACAGCTAGCGTGCTCAAATGAGCGATGCGTATATATATATATCCGATCACGCGCATAGAAAGAGTGACAATAGTGATGCAGCGTCGACTCAGTTCATATTCTTTACTACAATTTATTAAACTTTACTATCAGTAATGCTTTTTAACAGTGTCTTACTTTTTTATGTTTTTTTAATAATCTCGTCGACTTGTGATGAATATATATATATATATATATATATATATATATATATATCCTCTCAATTATAATGAAGACCATTGCGTATATATATATATATATATATATATATATATATATATCAGAAAGTTAATTAAGAACAGATTGCCTAACCCAGGATCGAAACCTGTCTGAATCGGCATCAGTCGGCGATTCTACCCCTAGGCCACGAGCGTCCGGCTCTTATATTTGCTCTATATGTATTTATATGCATGTATGTTTAGAGCGCTCGTAGAGAGTTATCTTACCATTATATATACCTTTCGATTCTTCTATGTCCACAGGACATGTTAATATATATATATATATATATATATAGTTATGCTTATTATTATTATTATTATTATTATTATTATTATTATTATTATTATTATCACCTTATATTTATGCTCTCCTTTTCTTTATAGCACTTTAAAAGTAAATAACTTACTGTTAAAATAATTCTATATTTAACCATTACTCATACTTTATATATATATATATATATATATATGTGTGTGTGTGTGTGTGTGTGTGTGTGTGTGTGTGTGTGTGTGTGTGTGTGTGCTTATACCATGTACGCATCGTTCATTCAATAATAAAGGTGAAAACCTTCGGCTATGGGCTGGCTTTTTCATTGTATATAAAACGCAAATGTCCGCCTTCCTTTACCGAACGCCTAGAGCTGGAAAGCAGACTGTACGAGTGATATAATTTCGGTCGGATTTCAATCCTGACTAGAAGCAACTGGGTGTCTAACAGTACTGATTAGCTGCGATACAGCGAAATAGGACTGTATGCCGTTGGCATATATTTTGCCGACGATGTTATTGGTCCACTCGTATAATATAAATAAAGTAAACAATCAATAAATACAGGAAAATAATACTGAAAAATAAGATAACATATGGTAAAATAAAATGTAAATGAAAAAGACAATAATCGTATTTACTAAAAGAGAAAGAAAAGGAGTATAACATAAAGGAAATACGATCCATTTATGCTATGGGGAGAAACAGACTTTACTATTCTTCCTTGCTTTTCTTGAAATTTTTAAACATTTCCAAAAAAAATCCTGTTGGCATAATTACATGGATAAATAGGATCTTAGTGTAGGTACTGTTCACTCATTGTAGATGTTAGTTCGTACTATATCCGATTAGTTTAGGCGTTTTAGATAATACTCTCAAAACAAGTAAAGAACGCAATAGCAAAAGCATATTTCAGAACGAAAGTCGTACACTTTAACAAATATAGTAAAAGAAAGAAAAATCTGAATTAAAAAACGAATCAAACTTACATTCTAAAAACTTACGTAGAGAGAGTTAGAAAAATCAAAGTATGAAGAAATGTTTGCTCAAGAGAAACAACTAAACGAAATAATTTCTGTAAATTTCGAATGTTAATTGAAAATCTAAGGAAAGAAAAAATCCATGTTAAAAACATCATGAGACGTAGAATTCAAATGAATCTAAACCAACAAAAGATTTCTTTATAATAAGCTAGAACTGTCATTAAGACCTTTGTATTTTTAATTTTATTTTCCTCGTTTTTCTGTCGGCTTGAAGTTAACAGACAAATTCTTAGAGCAAAGAATTTGGTTCAAGCGATTAGTACACAGGAGGTTTAATGAGAAATGTTGACACTTTGTGTAATTCAGACAGTTCGCGGAATTTAATTATTCGAAAAAAATGAACCTAGGTACATTAATGACTAACCCTTTGGAATCGTATTAAAATCTTGAAATCTTAGACGATCAGGGCGTTAAAAGGAAACCAATTCAGCTATGTAAAATAAAATAAAAAAAACGACCGAGCTTGATCTTCAGACGTTAAATTGGAAAACAGAACTTGAAGTAAAAAGAACAAATATACTGAAGAAAGATCAATGAAAATTAGTGGCAAAGCAATAAAAAAGACTAAATGAACATGGCCAAAAGAAAGAGCTCTGTCTTTGTAATTCATTGATTTGTGTATTTGTTGCCAAAGAATGCCGAGCGAGCTCATCTCAGAGACTAATTTAATCCGTTTCGTATAATTATCACATTCTGTTAGACTCAGCTAAATTTGGCACGGATGTTAATAAGCTCATCTTGAAGACAAATTTACTGCTTTACAAAATTTAATTCTCACTACGTGCATAATGAATGTGGCCTTGTGCCAAACTAAGCTAATAACTATAGAATAGTTTACAATATTTCGTGAATTATAAAATTTTTCTTACAAACTACTTCACTGGTGTTGTCTGTTCAATCATTATTGTTTAGAGAGGAGCGCCTCGAATTGGTGTGTAATAGAAAATTTGTCTAGTGAAAACACTTACAACTCAGTTCAATCCTTCTAGTGTGCCCCTCATACTCTCAGCCGTGTGTCACATCTGAGATGGGTTTAGAAAGAAGGGGCACTTTGACCTAGTGTAATGGCTAGCAAGCTTGTCTGGCTAGGAACAATTAGCAGTAGTGATTTCGATCTTAACTCTTTGCTCCTTGTGTCATATCTAAGCTATACTAACAAAATAAGTATTAACATCCCATGATCTAAACAAAAGACTGTTTTCTCACTGGATTTATTTAACAAACAAACAAACCTAAGGAAACGTGAAAATCTATTAAGATTTATTGTTGGTGGATATAATCTTAACAGCGTAAGAAACAACAGAGTGGATGCCCAACTAGGAAAAAAATCTGAACAGTTTTATTTAACACGTCATCAAATAAGTACCAGTCCTGACAGATAGATAGTGCCACAAATAAAAATCCATATAATTGTTAGGTACGAACTTTCAAATGGCATCTGAAAAAATTTGGGCACAATCGGATTATTAGTTTACAAATTACAGTTATTTAAATGAAGCTAGTGTTGCAAATTTTCAAATAAATAGAGAAATCTGAATTTCGTATGTTGATAAAGCGTTGCTGTAATGGGAAAGATACTGTTCAAACAAAGCAGAAAGAAGAAAGAACGTTTAAGAGGTGGTATACTGATTTAAACGTGGACGTACAGACACAAATGATACTGAATGCTCCGGTCACCCAAAATCAGCACTTGTCCCGGAATACACCAAAAATATCCACAAACTCGTCATGACCGATCGTAAAATGAAGTTACGTGAGGAGTGGAACATATCGAAAGGCAGTGTATTCAAAATTTTGTATGAATATTTGTCAGTGAAAAGGCTGTGTTCAAAGTGGGTACCAGGTATGCTTACAGTCGACCAAAAACAACAACGTGTCGACGATTCAGCGCAACTGTTTCAACGCAACAAGGAGTTTTTGCGTAAATATGTGATAACGGTTGAAACATCGATCTATCAGTTTATTCCGGAGTCAAATCGGCAGTCGGTTGAGTGAACAGCAGCAGTTGAAAACCGTCCAAAGCGACCAAAGGTGCAAACATCAGCAGACAAGTTTTTGACCTCCGTATTTTGAGATGTGTTTGATATTTTGTTCATCGATTACCTTGTTAAATGAAGGACTATCATTAACTAATTTATATAGATATACTGGTGCTTTTGAACAACGAAATCGCCAAAAAACGAATAAAGAAGAAAAACGTAATCTTTCACCAAGACAACGTACCGTGTCACAAGTCGATCGCAATGATGGCAAAGCTACATTGCTCTTAGAATTGCTTCCGCATTCTACCCTTTCTCCAGATCTAACTCTCAGCGACTACTGACTGTTTGCAGATCTAAAAAGAATGCTCCAGGGAAAGTGATTTTGCTCTAATGAATATCTGATATCTGAAACCGAGACATATTTTGGGACCAAAAACAAATCGTTCTACAAAAAATGCATCGAATTGTTAGAGATGCGTTGGAATAAGTGTATCAGCCCAGAAGGAGACTATTGATGAATTTTGCCTAAAAGATTTTGTATTATTAGATAGGCTCGGGATTTGTTGAGTGATCTGGTAGTATAGGAGGGATCCTTTCCTCATACTTATAACTTTTTATAATGATATTCAGCCTGTAAAAGACCCAAGAACTGCTCCAGGTAGAGGTTTACAGAGTAAGAAGCACAGTATATTGGGATATGTGAGACAGATAACGTAATATTCTAGACTTGATCAATTTGAGATTCATTGAACTCTCTTCATAAATATTACTTCAAAGTTTAAAATTCGATGTCACTCGTCACTTCTCATTTTCCAGAATCTTGCTCTTTCATTTTCCTCTCTGTTTCTTTCAATCCAATATCAACTTGCATTTGAAATGCTTTATCGCCTCACTTCGGGTAAAATTATTTAAAAAGAATGCCAGAAGAAATGACTAAAGATTAACTGTAAGACGACAGAATGCATGGTTATCACCAACAAATATAACCCAAGGTCTGAATAGCTAGAGGAATTTAATTATCTGGTTAGTATATTAATTAGGATTTATCATTGACATATTATCGAAACAAAATTGGGCAAAGAGAAAAAATAAATAAGCAACGTGACTTTGGGTGAATGGATAAAAAACAGCTAACTGAAATCTATATAAGAAGTTAAATCTTGCAAAGGAGATATCTGCAAAAAACCATAACCATCCACGTCCAGAGGAAACACAGAACATAAAAGAAAAGGATAAAAATTTGTCCTTAAAATCCGAGAAAAAACAGAAGAATTCTTGCATAATATCTAAACATTTATATGGTTTATATATGTATTGCTGCTCGCAATGAGTGCAAGAGAACCCTAAATGACACCAAACAGTTGTTTGCTGAGAGAATGCGACAGCACTTAGCTGACCGCAAGGACTATTGGAGGATTTGTAAACGAGCGCTCAGCAATAGGAAATCCTCAATACCTCCTTTAATCCAT
Source organism: Ascarosepion bandense (assembly GCA_037127315.1). Taxonomy (NCBI): domain Eukaryota; kingdom Metazoa; phylum Mollusca; class Cephalopoda; order Sepiida; family Sepiidae; genus Ascarosepion; species Ascarosepion bandense. Next base: position 1,659,827 of record JBBBDQ010001349.1, read on the forward strand.
GAATTTGAGGTTCTCACGTCATCTGCGGACAGAGCTAAGTGCTTTGCCCACAGATTCTCATCCAACTCCACATTCGACTCGTCCGGAGTACACCCACCCGACTTCCCTATTAGAACAGAGGCCAAACTGCACGACATATAAATTACCCCGACAGTAGTATCCAGAGTAATTTCAAAACTCGACCCCCATAAGGCGTGTGGAGACGATGGAATCCAGGTGATAGTCCTTAAGAGGTGTGCTCCTGAACTTTACCCTGTCCTCTCTAAACTATTTAACTACTGCCTTTCTGCTTCCTGAAATGCTGGAAGTTCTCTTCAGTCGTTCCTGTATTTAAGAATTGTGGTGAACCCTCGGACCCATCCAACTATCGCCCTATCAGTCTTCTACCGATATTCGGTAAAGTATTCGAGGCTATAATCAATGCTTCAAGAAGTGGCTTGTCAACTTCAATTCATCTAAGACCAAGCTGTTGTCTGTCAACCATTACAGGCAACCTCTCCTGCCTCCCATAAGCATGGACCAAGCGATTCTCCCGGCGAGTAATACACTACGACTCCTCGTACTTACCCTGTCCTCAGACCTCAAATGGAACCACTATATTGAATCCATAGCAAAATCTACTGCTAAGAAGGTTGGGTCACTATGTCGATCCAGGATGTTTTTTCCACCTGAATCCATCCTGCATATATACGAGTCAACCATCCTTCCGTGCATGGAGTACTGCTGCCATTTATGGTCAGGTGCCCCTGCCGTTCTCCTCAGTGTTCTTGACAGGCTCCAAAGGAGAGTATGTAATGTGATAGTTACTGATCTGGAGGCTCGACTACAGCCACTTCCCCATCGTCGAAATGTGGCCTCCCTTTGTCTGTTCTATAAATACTTTCATGGCTTCTGCTCAGACGAACATAAGTCACTGGTGCCTCCTCAACAGGTGTTTACTCGTGCAACCAGACTGGCAACTGGATCCCACCCATTCACGGTCAGGTTAGCCAAATGCAGACGACAATTCTACTCCTGCAGCTTCTTCTCTCGCACTTCCCGCCTATGGAATTGCTCCCGTATTCTTGCTTTCCTGACGGCTACAACCTCCTCCAGAAATTTAAATGCAAAGTCAATACTCATCTACTAACCACTGGACTCTAGCTCTCTCCCCACCCCTGTATAACCTTCCCTTTCTCTCCACCTATGTATCTGCCATCGCACCTGCTTTCTCAGCTTTCTATTGTTCCTTTCTAACTAGATTGTACTCCTCACTCTTTTCTAATTAATCTTTTTACATTTATGTAGCCCCCTGCACATCAGTGGCGTTTCCGCCTTGCTCGGGGTGAAATGATTAAAAAAAAATATATGTATTAACAATCTCATCGATCCTGTCAATTAACAATACATATTTAAATGTATTACATCTTTTGCGTGTTGATAGTGAATGATGATGGATGGATTGTCGTCTAAATTTTTCAAAAGTCAAAACAATAATATTTTAAATTTTTCAAAATGATGCAAAAATATGTTGAAATGGTAAAGTGTAAATTTATGCAATAATTGCTTCAATCACAGTATCTAGATGACTTTGGAATCTCTAGTTTCTCTTCTCGATCGTCACCTTGTTTAAGTTGGTGTATGCCGCCATAATCCTTGCCTTCTGTTCATCTTTGGTCTTACAATAAGTTTTATTCGTCTGTCGATCAACTGCGCCTCATACATAATAATAATGGAGCTTTCAGCCTGGGGAGTTAATGATAATATAGTTGTAGAAATTGTTTGACAAACATGACAAGGTTCTTCTGCGTGTGTGGCAAGGTGCAGAGTTTTGTTGCCAGATATAGGATCTTCTAGCAGCTACATCTCTTGACTCAGGGCAGCACTACTTTCTGAAGGAAGTAAAAACCTTTGAAGGTTTTTTTCTTATCAGAACGATCAGAGTAAGTCTTCAAGTGGTGCCGTACCTTCAAAATCCTCATTAGACTCATCCAGCTCTTTCCGTATCCCCTAAATTATTCTCAGATTGACACACAAACACTCTGGGATGTTCATATTGGTGCTTCAAGCGAGAATTCCAAGCAGTATATCATTCTATTTCCAAATTTCTGCTGTAGTGAATTACATCATGGTGCTATATTTCTTACAAACGGTGCCCGACTGACCGTACTATACTGTGCATTCAATAAACCAAAAACAAATATCCGTGAAAATCAAAATATAAAATGCCAATAATTTCCCATCGCACCCGTATATATTTGTTAGGGAGTAGGTGTATGTTTAAAATAGTACACATACACTCACTCACTCATATGTATAACCAAAATTTATTTATATCACCACACTCAGAAACATTCACGAAGTTGCGTATAACCCGTATGTATATATATATATACACGTTTTATCAGCGCTTCCAGATAAGCACTGTTGACAAGTGAATCATGATGTAACACTGGTAAACAGAGATAAGGCTGACGCTCCTCTCCCAGGGTAATTTTAATTCATAGGCATGTGTGATCTTCGCTCGCACATCAAAGAGCAAATAATATAATAATTTCCGATTAAAAGTGATTGCAAACACAAACACAGCCACAAAAATTTGAAAAGGGAACTTCGTTTCATACGGATCCTTGCGCATGCGCTAACATCGTTATTTATTGGAAAATACGAAGGTTATGCTTCGTTATTATTATGTCTTGTGGGATTTTTTTTTTTCATCAAAATTTTTGTTTTTTTTCCTTTGCTGGAAACTAATCGCAACATGTCGGAATACTTATATGCGCGTACGCACACACACACACACACACACTCTCTCTCTCTCTCTCTCTCTCTCTCTCTCTCTCTCTCTCTCAAACACACACACACACATATATGTATACCACAATACACTGGTTATCTAATGTTTGCTTAACTTCTAATAGTTTATAAATAATTTCACAATAACAAAGTGTTTGACTGCAGGGTAAGAGCGGAATTACACCTCTTTTACTGGTATATAATGTTTTTAAAAGGATCATTTTTTATTGAGACAGATACAAAATATTTCATTTAAAAAGGGAAATAAAAAAGAAGAGGAGGATTTTAAGACGCCTTTCGGCCGACACGTCTTCAGACGCAAATCGACAGCAATTAAAACAAAGAAGTTGTCAAGAAAAATGTTTGTGCAACGTCGGAGATTAAAACACAGTATTTAAGGTGAGAATAGCTGAGCAGCACGTACCGAGTTGAGTCCGCAGACATGACCCAATAAAATCCGGGCAGTCGCAGACTAATGAGTCAGCAATCAGCGAACATCTATTAAATTCTATCGACTGCAGGAAAGATTATTCCCCTGATTTCTTCTCTGTCTTGCACTGGGCTAGGACGAAACTTTATTTGCACATCCTGGAGTCTCTGACCATCAACTTACAACGTCCTGTACTGTGCAAACAGAGAGAGTTGAAATTCAAATTGAAACACTTTGAGAGAAACTACCGCCTTACATAAGTAATTTTTTTTTTGTTTGTTTTGTTTTTTATCTAGTGGTTTAAAATAAAATTCTTGACAACTTTTTGTTTTAAATGTCGACGATTTGTTTCTGGAGACGTGTCGGCCGAAAGGCATCCTAAAACCCCCCTCTTATTTTTTATTTTCCATTTTTAAGTGAGATACTTTTGTATCTGTCTTAATAAAAAAATGATCCTTTTAAAAACAGTTGTAAATTGGTGTGGTAGCAAAAAGAATTTGCTCATATATAGTCATCCGCAGACAAATCTGTTTCACAGCTCATCAGTACGGTTAGACTCCAATTGCTTTTTACCAAGGATTGAAACCCGACCGAATTGGCGTCAGTCGGCGAGTCTACCTCTGGGTTATGGGCGTTCGGTAGAAGATGCCAGACTTTTTAGTGTATACATTATCATTATACACGCCCACTAGCAAGAGTGTTCTATTCATTACGGAATGAGCGATGCGTATATATATATATATATATATATATATATATATATATATATATAACATTAAGTACGAGTATAGAATATATATAAACATATGGACATAGATAATCTTACAAATATTTTACCATTTATTTTTTTCTCTTTAATAAAATAGACGTATTTTCGCTTGTGCAAATCTGTTTCTACAGGAGGATGCTGAGAATACATTGAGCCAGCATGTGTGCAAAGTTTATGTTTAAGAGAAAAATGGCCCCCATATTTAAAATCAAGAAAAAACAGTTGAAGAAAGAGAGCTTGAAATATTTGGTATTCAAGACATATTGAAAGCAAGAGGGATAGAGGGAAATGCATACCCTATCTAACTAGCTTGAGAGAATTGATGAGAAAACAAGGAGAGAGAGAGACAGAGAGAGAGAGAGAGAGACGGAGGCAAGAAAGGGAATATTTAAATGAACTTATTTATGAAAGTTAGGCTAGAGCAAGGAAGTATTGCTGTAAAGACCAGATATGGTATTTCTACCCTTGACAGAGTAAATACAACGCAGCCTTGTAGGCAAAGGCTTATTTTGAATACTTCTCCCACAGACACATCGTCACAGTTTAAAACAAAGAATTAGGTGTGTCTCATTTCAAACAAGGTTAACGACTAAAAATTTTAAAAGTGATATGTACACAAGCGTCTGTAGCGCTATTGTGGATGCTAAGAACGTTCTGTTTTCTCCCAACACTATTACGTTGAACTGAAAACTTATAACTAAATTTGTCTTCTCGGTATTATTATATGAAAAGTCTATTGACCTTAACTGTAGTTTTTTTGTAAACATTACTGATATTAATTTTCAAAATGAATCATGAATTTGATTTTAAATTCTTTTGTTATCAAATCATTAGATCTTTATATAATCCTTGCATGCGGGAAAATCTGTATTTTTAATTCCAGAAAATAAGGGCAAATGGAAAGCAAAAGAAAAAAAAATGAAAAAATATGTATTTGAAACAAATCGAAAAAAGGAGGGATTACAGTAGAATAAGAGAACTAAAAATATTCATTTTATGTGAGAATCTGATAAAGAATAGAGAATCATCAATATATATTCATCATGTAATATAGCACTTTTATTTTGTGGTACAAAATGAATGCAGAAATATCCTTGAATGGACCCACTTTCCAAGATCTGATTTTAAAGACAATTAGAATTTGATTGAAACTCATGCTCATACCAGTGAAGTTTCGCCACTTCAACTCACACACACATGCACACACACACACACACACACACACACACACACACACACACACACACACACACACACACACACATAAACGTGCGAACGGAAACACTCGCTCACAAATGCATCTGTGTGAGTCGATAGTTAGTAAAGTTAGTTACTAACTTTACCGATTCATAAACACACACATTCATACATAGCTCTCTCATATGCACACATTCATACATGGATGTCTCATTTTATTATTGACACATGTATTATTTTCGCATACATACACATATGTTCAAAATAAACACTTATTGTTTTTATCACACGTTGATACACATATTAACAGACATATTTTTTTCTCAAAATCGAAAATTATTCATTCATTTTTTTATTAGACATGACACCTATCTGACCAATGAAAGTAAATCTCAATCAACATATTGTCTCTATGGATTTCTTAAAGTTTAAAAAAGAAATTAAATCATTCGTTTTTAAAAAAGAAATTCCGAAGAAGCTTGTTAAAATGAAACATGTTGAATCAAAGACACTTTTTTCCTACCTGTTCTTTCTTCTTGTTAGATTTCAATATATATATTCCTCATGTTTAGTCATTTCTGTGTCGTTCTTTTAAAAAACGAACATTCATTTAAATCGTCTGAAGAACTCAAACTTTCCTGTTATTTTTCCATAGCAAAGGCTAAAAGAAATGAATCTATATCTTTTCCAAGTGTATTTGTGCATAAGCAACTACAACGAACCCAACTGGAATTCGAACTAGGCTATCCGATTTCCCATACATATCGGTCGTACATATTACTAGTTTCTTATTCAAATTGGAACTCTTTGGTGAAACTACTGTTCAGCGATTGATTTTATATCATTATATGAAACTAAATGTTTTCAAGCGTTTACCTTTCTGTATAAATTGCCGTTCTCCGAGTTAAATCATACTCTTCAAGAAGTTCCAAATTTTCAGTTGGGTGAGAATAATGCGAATAAGATGTCTAATTTATAACATAGGCAGTTCATCAAATTTATTCCGATGTTCATTTTTTTTGCTGAATGTGATCGAGCAGTGTCATAATGGAATCTTATTTGAATTCTTACCGAACCATTGCTTTAAGTGTATCTTAAAATAATCTAGTATAGCATATTGACACCGTATGGAATTCATGAGTAGCTAACACCCAAACATAGCACAGTATTTTCAGGTCAAATGAACTGCTGAAAATTAGTTTGATGGCGTTTGGGGCCTCATTTCCTTTTATTTTCCTCGGCGGTGTCGTATAAAATAGGTGCAGGTTTATATGATTGCCACTATTAGGACGTGAAATGTCGTCTGTTCAACACTTCCTTGATGCACCAACGCATAATAATCATAGATGATAAACATAGATAAAATTCAAAAAAAGCATCTGCAATGTTATCGGTTTTGACCTGGCATCTCGGTTTCAGTTACTTTCCTATCGCCAAAGAATAGTTTCTGTGACTTTTCTATTAATATCTTTATGCTAGACGTTCTGATGAGCGTTCTTTTTGCTAAGTGTATTTTACGAATTTAAGTGCATTACTAGTTTGTCAATGAGATCTCATCTTTAGATATTATGTTTGAAATTAGTAAATGTAGCCGTAAATCCTATGCTAACAGTTTATTTTATAGAAATCTTCTTACTTTCCTGTCAACTTTGATCGTTAGACGTTATCTTCTGCTAATTACCGTTCCTTTATCGTATGTTTTTTTTTTCCTCTCGTATTCTCTAACAATAAATATCTCCTTGCGTCTTACTGGTTTTATTTCCTTGCTAGAGGTGAAATGATTTTTTATGGGACACAGTCGTCTGCTTAGCTTTTTCAGATGTCGTTCATGATTTATTACGAATTTCATTCTAGTCTGCTAATACTACCTGATAATTTTTCAGTTTTTAGTCGGCAAATATTAGGCAAACTATTTAGGTATCAATTTTAGAAAAACTATTCTAAAAATATAAATGTGACTATTAATTTATCTTACAATTAAAATGGCTAGATATATGTATAAGTTCTATGCTAACAGTTTCAGTTGAAACAAAATAGTTATTTTCTGTCTTCTTAATTTTTCTTTTATCATTCTTTTTTATTAATTTTTCCTTTTCTCATATTCTCTTACACTTAGTAAGCCTCTTGCATCTTACTGGCTTGCTCAGTTTGAAAAGATTTTTAAAAAAATTATGAATTCGAAAGTCAGAATTAGCCATGCAAATGGCTGCAATTTGTTTACATCTAACAAGAACGTATCAGTTTTTGCTCTGACTGCGCAGGCTGGTATTGCCATCATCCAGCAAATAAAAATTTAGTTTCCAATAAGTATTTATTTTATGTAACCATATAATCTGAAATAGCTTATCAAGTGAGACGCAGTGTACATAAACGTGGGTAAATCAGTAAGTCTTACGACCAATAGCGAAAAAAAATTATTTTACACAATACATTCATTTTTGCACTTAATCTTTTGTTTTTTCCTGTCAATAGAAAGAAACTCATGGAGAGCGTGGCAGCAGAGAGTCCTCAGAAGAGAAGCCCCCGTCAAGCAAGTGTTTCAGCCATTATCTCCTGACACTCTAGGGGGGTTGGGTCACACCCGGTTCATGACTCCGGATGTCCCTCTGCTGCCTTTTTTTTTTTTTTTGGGGACGAGCCACGGATGGGATCCCTGACCTTCTGGATATGCTCATTTTCACTCAAAGACTCCCGCACTAACCACTTAGCCAAAGGTACACCTGATATTTGTAGGAAAGTTAAGCCTTATGGAGTTCACTTTTATTCCTCCTTGACCAGATCCAGCTTGAACATCTCTCTGCCGCTTCTGCCATTGATATAGAGAAATAAAAAAAATAAAATATATAGATATAGAGAAATAAAAAAAAATAAAAAAAACTCAGCTATTTGCTAGCTCTTACGTACGGTCTTTTTTAATCATTTCACCCCAAGCAAGGCATTCCATTGCCACTATTGCGCATGGGGCTACATAGGGGAAGGTAAATAGAAAGAGTCGTTAGATATAGGAAATGTCAAAAGGAGGATGAGAGATGGGTAAGGATACGGAGGCTGGGTAGATGGGAAAAGTGTTTGAAAGAATGGAGGCAAGTTAGTGTGTTAGGAGGTGTCTATTGACCTTACATTTAAACTCCTGGAGATTGTAGCTGTCGGGGAAGCAATCATGTGGCGGGAAATTCCACAGTCGGGAAGCGCGAGAACTGTTGGAGTAGAAATTGCAGTTGCATTTTATTGGTTTAACTGTAAAGGGGTGAGAGTCTAGTTGCTAATCTAGTATCTCGTGCAAATTCGTACCTAGGGGGCACCAGTGATCTAAGTTCATCTGAGCAGAAGCCGTGAAAGTATTTATAGAAGAGACACAGGGAAGCTATATCGCGCCGGTGAGAGAGAAGCTGTAGGCGATCTGCCAAGTCGGTATCGATTACATTACAAACACTCCGTTGTACTTTGATAGAAGCCTGAGGAGAATAGCAGGGGCACCCGACCAGATATAGCAGCAGTATTCAATGCACGGGCGTATGGTAGACTTATATATGTGCAGGATAGATTCAGACGGAAAAAACTTCCGGGCCCTGCACAGAGAACCGACTTTCTTAGAGAGATTGTAGCCGTCGCGGAAGCAATCATGTGGCAGGGAATTCCACAGTCGGGAAGCGCGAGAACTGTTGGAGTAGAAATTGCAGTTGCATTTTATTGGTTTCACTGTAAAGGGGTGGGATCTAGTTGCTAATCTAGTATCTCGTGCAGATTCGTACCTAGGGGGCACCAGTGATCTAAGTTCATTGGAGCAGAAGCTGCACCGAGAACCGACTTTCTTAGCAGCGGATTTAGAAATGGATTCGATATAGTCATTCCACTTGAGGTCCGCTGAGAGTGTGAGACCAAGGAGGCGTAGTGTTTTACTCTCTGGGAGGAGAGCCTGGTCCATGCTAATGGGAGGTAGGTGCTATTGTCTATGATGGTTAATTGATAGCAGCTTCATTTTAGAAGCATTAAAATTTACGAGTCATTTTTTACCCAAGTCCACTACGGATTGGAGGTCCTTATCAAGCTCGGCTGCAAGGTTAGTTTGTCACCCACACCAGATTTTTGATCGAGGCGAGGGTAAAATGTGGTGTCATCGGCGTACATACCTACTTGGGATCTGATGGTATCAGGGAGATCACTAATGTAGATCAGAAAGAGCGTAGGACCTAGGATAGAGCCTTGATGGACACCCGCGTTCGTGTGGTAAAAAGCTCATTGATATATATATATATATATGTGTGTGTGTGTGTGTGTGCGTGTGTGTGTGTGTGTGTGTGTGTGTGTGTGTTCTTTTAAATAATCATGATTAAAACGATTAGATATTTAATATCTATTAAATGTAAGGATTGTTTTATACTTATACTTTTACAAATTTCATTGCTGTGTATTGGGAAATTAGACAATATTCACGTTATGTCGCCCAAACCTTTGATTATGATAAGTAAGATTGATTTATAGACGCTTGGTCAATCATTTAGGGTTCGAATTTGAAACACATTGCCAATTTGTTAGGGAAGTGACTTGTTGAGGTTATCGGTCTATGAAAGGGGTCTCAGCCTGTGGCTCTGTTGGGGAAGCGTCTGAAAATTGTAACAGGAATTGAGCAAAATATTGCGTGTCGATTGTTGAATAAGGGTGAGCACACTGGTTCAATTCAAAATGTTGATCACAACCGTTGGTAGCCACACTACCATAAACTAAAGAGAGATGAAGGTACTTAATGTAAAAGATTAACAAACAATGTGTCTGAGCAATTGTCTGCAACAGGGATTGGCTTGTCATCCTAGAAGGCGAGAGTGCAAGAAAACGAGTAACTTGAGCTTAATGTAGGGGTACAAACAAGTTTGCAATCTGACATTTCATGCTTTTCCACATTTTCGTCTTTTATTAAAAAGTACATAGCAAATCTTAATTAATTTTTTTTTTTTAATCATATCACCCAAAGCAAGGCGGTAACGCCACTGATGTGCAGGGGGCTACATAAGAGTGAGAAGATTAGAAAAGAGAAAACCGGAAACCACATCCTAAACAGGAAACAAGGGATGAGCCTCTTCATCTGTTCAATAGACGTGGGTGGAGTGTGAACCGTGCGATAGTTTAGTCTATCTACTCCAATTTCAAAGTTAAATCGTGTTCGTCGGATAATTTGAGTGTTTTCTCTCTTTCAAGCATTTTTATAGTTTGGAAACTAGAAGTAATAAAGTGGTGCAACTCCTGAAATATAATATGGATAGAATTCATTACGTCCTCAGCTATGGGTTAAATAACATAACTTCTATATTAATAGTGTTATTCTTACAACAATTATTAATGCAATATTCAATTGAGAAAGAAAAATATTTTTACAATCAAAAATATGTTAGAACTTTAAATAAACAACATGAAAATGTTGAAAAACCGTAAAAAACAAAATCAACTAATTGAATTAGTAAGTAAATATTCTGCATTAACTGTTGTCTTCTTTTGGACACAGTCATTAATCAAAATATATTCGTCATCCCAAAAATCCTCGCATTGAAATGTTCTGTCCCGTGTACAGTTTTCAATCACTACGGCTTTAGGAAGGTCGAGTGACTCTACTACATAAACGCTTACTTGGTTACTGTATCATACATGGCAGTAATATTGTTTCATCAGAAGTGACAAAACGTTATTAAGAGTGATCGCTTTATCGCTGAAAATTCTGTCAAATCAATTTTGTAGTTTCCATTTTATATTGTGTCTGGTCGCCAATGAAACATTTTTCGACTATTAAACACCTAACGCATTCCCTTAAGTAAACGTAGACTATCATTAATTCTTTTGGTCGAGAGTCGTCATTCATAAAATTTTGATAACTAAATCCGTTGAAGGTCATCTAAACCGCCATGCAATATGGGTTCCAAATTTTCCACCTTGAAACACCAGTTGGTTATAACGTACATTTGTTGCATAATGTTCATCAAATTCCAAATAAAATTCCCGTGTGATTATAATTATATTTCGAGTTTTTTCTACAGAAGCAAAAACTTCATGATTTCTAGAGTTCTTCATTTTTCTTCTTCTATTTGCTGAGTTCCTTTAGGATGTTTGCAATGTTGGCTCTCCATAACTTACTCTTATGCTAATATCTTAGTTATTAGATAATTGTGTGTTTTTGTTAACTTTCCTCAAACTTGTTTTGCTATGCCTTTAAACAAGTTCGCTCGGTAGGTTATTCGTTGTTTTTTTTATTCTGCCCCATTTCCCTTACATCTGTCCTGTGAGTATCCATTTTTACAAGCCTTCTTTCCTCATTATGTGTCGTTGAAAGTTCGACTTCTCTTCCAGTTGTTAAGAATATGTATTCTTTTGGTCTATTCCCTCTAAAACTGTGTCGTTAATAAGATGTTTTGCTCATGATATTCGTCGTATCTTGATGTAGAACAATATTTCTGCAGCTTTAAGACACTTCTCTGGACAGATTCTCCAGAATTTACAACCATATTAGAAGAGTGATATTACGGTATGCATTTTCCGCTAATTTGGTTTACTTAATTAACTGGAAAATACGTAGCAAAAAATAAAAGCAAATACGTTGCAAGCTATCCCGTTAACATTTTCTACTTTTACTGACTAAATAAGGATATTAGAAAAAATAATAAGGAAAAGATCAGAACACAATTCTGCATATATATATATATATATATATATATATATATATATATATATATTATCCTACGTATAAAGCATGACTTGGAGTTTCATGCATTACACAATCATCAGGTGTATATTATGAACTCCTAATAGAAAGAATTAAATTATAAAAGAGTTCATGATATGCACTTGATAATTGAGTAATGCATGAAAATAGGAATCGGGCTTTAGAATTAGGATAATATATATAGTTAATATATACTCAATAGCTCTGTTATAATTCATTGATCACCTTTGAATACCTGATAAACATTTATATATTTGTGTGTAGCTTCGTGTATGCACATTATTTTACTTATTTACATCCATAACCATCTGCCTACTTCCACCGAACGCCCATAGCCCAGGGGTAGATTCGCCGACTGACGCCATTTCGTTCGGGTTTCAATCCTGGGTAAAAAAGCAGTCGGAGTCTAACCGTACTGATGAGCTGTGATACGGCGAAACAGATCTGTCTGCGGATGACTATATATATATGTATGTATATATATATATATATATATATATATATATATATATTGGGGAAATGATGTATAGAAAAAGGTTTTGTGTTACATGTTTCGTCCTTTAGGTATTCATAGGTGTAGGTTTAATTACGTTCATAGCACTACACACGTGCAACAAAGGAATAGGCTGAAGATTAATTTTAGAAAAATTTCAAGACTATTTTCGTAAGTTTTTTTATATATGATTCGTGATTATAATCTAGATGATTTAATTTAGATTAGTTACCTTCCCTCATTTTCGATACCTAAGTTTTAAATTGAATTTTTACAAATTAAAAGAAAATTTCTTCAAGCCTTTTTTTAGCATTACTATAAATCGTAATGATTAAATTTATTAATTCTAGTAAGCAAAATACTCTGGTGTATTTGAAATAGAAATTATATTAATTGGAATCTCAACTTGTTTAGAGTTTTCAAAACTATTTATTTGCATTCCGCTTCCTTACTAGATAAGATCGTAAACAAAAGCTAATTCTCGGGTTTAAAGATCTTGTAAAAATAACATATACATATAAGACACATTATTTTTGAAAAATAAAAAAATTAAAGATAATTTAATTTGATTTACACAAGTATTGTTTGTTTTTAGCATGAAATTTAAAATAAAAGTATTCCTTAATCATTGAGATAGGAAGTGATTGATGTGAAAATGTTGGGAATTGATTGAAGACATCCAAATGTAGTGATACGGTAAGTATTGTTGATACGAATTGACATATTTGTCCCAATTTTTTTCCTATAAGAGGAAGAAACCGTGAACATCTGACATTTTTATGTAACACAGAAATTATCATATTAAAAAAAATAACTTCTTATAAATAATATAAAAATAAAAATAGTTAAAAAATTATTTTGCTCGAAGACCTGTATTAAACTCTTCAATTTTCGATTAGTAAATATAGTATATTTAATAACCTAACCTCGACAAGGTTTTTGAGAATTTAAAAATATTTTTGAAACTTTATGAATTATTATTAAAAAAGAAAACATTCTTAGTAAAAAAGAAAAAAATTCTTGTAAAAATTGATTATTCATTAAAAAAAGATTATTTTCCGTCAGACTATAAGGTCATTAATGTATATATATATATATATATATATATATATATATATATATATATATATTCAAAGAAATGAAATTAAGTTATGTCATAGTTTTATTGCATTTCTTATTTTACTACTCGAAGCAGACTTTCTTAAAGCCATTCATATGTTTGAAAAAAGATATTGATGATTTACATTCCGAAAGGAACCCTGCGTTGAAGTAATCAAACAAATTTTCGATAAAAAATTTCATTTCTTAAAATTTCATGCATTTAGGTAGAGAGTGGTAACATATATATATATATATATATATATATATGAACCCCTGTGGTAACAGATATATATATATATATATATATATATATATATATATATATATGAAGCTCTTTCTAAACTGTTTCGTCTAGAAACATCCTAAATGTTAATCTAAATTAAAATTTCCCAGTATGTTTTGGTGGCGTGAAAGTGCAGTTGCATGAACGTAATCAAAGCCGATACGATAAAGTCTTAGGGGGCGTAACGCGTCACACGAAATACGTCTTTCCTCCAAAATTTTGGATATATAACAATTTACGGTGCGATAGATTAAATGTCGTCTAAATTATGCAAAAATTAAAATAATACAAAAATTACACAAATATATATTCAAATACTAAAGAATAAATATTTTAAATAAAATCGCCGTTGGCTTCAAACACGGCACCCGCACAACTTCGGAAAACTGCGTCTTTTCTGAACGGCCACCTTGTTTAAGTTAGTGAATGCTACCATAATCCTTGCTTTTAGATTATCATTGGTTTTGCAAAGTAGTTTTGTTGGTCTCTCACTACACTCATAAACACTCCTTTTCTAACAACAATCTAAGATTTCAAAATTCTCTTCCCGAAGAGTTTTAGAAATGAAAGAAAAAGTATTAAACCCCATAGTAAATTGGAAATTGATAGGTTCAGCCCGCATCCCATAAATTTTACGATAGCTGCAATCTATGTTTAGTTGAAGGAACTAAATAACAAAGCATCCTAAACAAAATCGGCTTTTAAATTAACGTATGAAAGCAGTGGTCCAATGCAAAACATATCCAGGTACCGACTGCGGAAGTGACCATGTCCCAGTTATATGCAAACTAAGGGTGAAACTCCGGAGACTGAAAAAGTCCAGCACATTACCAAGGCTGCAATACGACACGCTTGTGAATGACCTCACCCTTCAGAAAGAATACAATAACAGCGTGAGAAAGAAATATGAATAACAAATTGGAAAAGGGCACTCAAAATGGGACTCACTAAAGTAAGCGATGGTGACCTCAGCGAACAACATTGCCCCAAAGGAATTCAGACGCAGAAGAAAAAACGAGTGGATGACCTAAATAGGTTCGCACATGATGCAAAGGAGACTAAAAATACCGCCAAGACATGGAGCAGAGTACAAGAAACTTTGCAGGGACATAAGGAACAAATGCAAACAACTTAAAGAGGAATGGCTCAACAAAAAATGCGCAGAAGTAGAGAGACTGTGCAAGACCAATAAAGCAGAGATGCATAAAGAGATAAGAACTGACAGGACAAAAAACCTGCTCCTCAACAGGATGCATAAAATCCAAAGATGGAACAATCATAGTGGAGAAAGAGGAAATACTCCAGCGATGGGAAGAGTATATAAAGGATCTTTTTTGCGACAGAAGAGAACAACCGAGAATACACAAGGAGGTGGATAGACCGGAATACTAAAATCCGAAGTGGAAGCTGCAATAGCCAA
>JBBBDQ010001349.1:1680000-1848140 GCA_037127315.1 Ascarosepion bandense
CCAACTCATTGTTCGGTTGAGTTCCTCCTTTTTCATTTCCCAAAATCATCGGGAAAAGGAATTTTAGAATTTTAGATTGGTGTACAAAAAGTATTGTTCATGGGTGTAGTAACATTTGTTAACTTCTTCTCCCAAAACTTCAATGTAAACTTGATAGCTATTTTTGTTATTTAGTGGAAAGCTGTTAGTTTAGTAGACCACTTATGCGGACATAAATGTGTCTTCTCTGAACAATTGTGAGATGGTATTGTGCTATTTTTAACATTGGTTTTATCTAAATTCTTTAAAATCTTTTTATTTTGAAAATTAATATTATTTCTACAATGTGTACAAGAATAACTAATTTTAATTGTATTTCTATCAAAGATTCTATATAGGTGGTTATTGGTATGAAAATGTTTACTAATATGTAAAGAGAGCGAGAGAAGAGAGTACATGTTTACATTAAATATATCATATGCCTGTCATATTCTGTGGTGAAACTATTTAAAATGTTCAGTCTTTCAAAGAATACAGGTATGTCGACGAAATAATTATCTTTGCATTAGTCGAAAATTAGGAAAATACAATAAAACACTTAAGAGAAGAAACATTTCGGTTCTTTTGAATCAAAATTGTTTCTGTGAGTACTTCTTTTCTAAATATTCCTTATTCACAATCACACAAAGGTGTACACCCAGTATGCACCCATTTTTTTACTTTTGCGCATGATTTTTTTTAATCATATCACCGCAAGCAAAGCATTCCACTGCCACTATAGCGCAGGGGGTTACATAGAGCGATTGGATATAGGAAATGTCAGAAGGAGGGTGATAGACGAGTAAGGAGGTACAGTGTTTCGGAGAATGGGTGCGAGTTAGTGTGTTAGGAGGTGTCCATTGATCTTACATTTAAACTTCTGGAGATTGTAGCCGTCGGGGAAGCAAGCATGCGGAAGGGAATTTCACAGGCGGGAAGTGCGAGAAAAGAAGCTATTGGAGTAGAAATTGCGGTAACATTTTATCGGTTTCACTGTAAAAGGGTGGGACCTAGTTGCTAATCTAGTATCTCGTGCAAATCCATACCTAGGGGGTACCAGTGATCTAAGTTCATCAGAGCAGCAGCCATAAAAGTATTTATAGAAGAGGCACAGTGAAGCCACGTCACGCCGGTGAGAGAGTGACTGCAGGCGGTCAGCCAAGTCGGTATCGATCATATTACAGATTCTCCGTTGTATTTTGTCAAGAACCCCGAGGAGAATAGCAGGGGCACCCGACCAGATGTGTCAGCAGTATTCAATACACGGGCGGATGGTAGATTTATATATGTGCAGGATAGATTCAGACGGGTAGAACTTCCGGGCCCTGCACAAAGAACCGACTTTCATAGCAGCGTATTTAGTAATGGATTCGACGTAGTCATTCCTCTTGAGGTCCGCTGAAAGTGTGAGGCCAAGCTGGCGTAGTATTTTACTTTCTGGGAAGCAAGCCTGTTCCATGCTAATGGGAGGGAGATACAGTTGTCTATGGTGGTTAATTGATAGCAGCTTCGTTTTGGAAGAATTGAATTTAACGAGCCATTTCTCACCCCAATCCACCACGGATTAGAGGTCCTTTTCAAGCTAGGCAGCGAGGTTCACTTTGTCGCCCATAACAGATTTTTGATCGAGGCGAGAGTAAACTGTGGTGTCATCGGCGTACATGCCTATTTGGGATGTTATGGCATCTGGGAGATCATTGATGTAGATCAGAATGAGCGTAGGACCTAGGATAGTACCTTGAGGGACACCAGCGTTTGTAGGGTTGTTCTGGGAGGCATGTCCGTTTAATACCACCTTCAATGTGTGGTTAGAGAGGAATGACTGGATTAGGTCTAACAAAAGTCCAGTTATGCCATAGCTTCGCAGTTTCCGTAGAAGGCCGGCGTGCCAGACTGTCGAACGCTTCGAGGCAACGGTACGGGCTTCACCATTCTTGTCGAGAGCCTGGTATATATACTCAATGATGGTCGTTAGCATATTAGCAGTAGACCTGATGAAGCGGAAGCCATACTGTTTGTCCGAGAGGAGCCTGTGGGCTGTGAGATGCTGAACGACCTCGGCGTTGATAATGGCTTCGAACACTTTGCCAAAGATCGGAAGAAAGCTGATAGGTCCGAGTGTTCTCCAGTGTTCTTACATATAGGTAGCTACAGAAGAAGACTTCAAACAGGCAGGAAAGCAGGAAGAAGATAGGCAGAAGTTGTAGAGTTTAGAAAGGACAGAGGAGAGTTCAGGGGCACAATTCCGTCCCCACCACTCGCTTTGTGAGGATTAATTTTGAGATTAAGTTAGAAATCAGCGAGAGCCTGATGTGGACGTCATTCAAATGAGCCTCAGTTCTAGGTGGGAAGTCGGGTGTATAAACTCCAGAGGAATCCAGTCTCGAATTGTTCGAGAATCGACGTGCAAAGCATTTAGCCTTGTCCTCTGAGGAGGTGAGGACCTCAAATTCATTGTTAGTGGGGGTATTGAGGACTTACTCTTATTAAGGACGCTTTTACAGAGGCGCCAGTATTCTTTGGCGCCGAACTTAGTGGATGCTATGCGTTGCTTCATTCTGGCAGCAAACAACATCTTAGCTTTTTTAAGTATCTTTTTACACTTATTAAGAGCTTAGGCGAAAAGGCGCCTGTTTTGGTCCGACGCGTGGCTACGATAAAACCGGAAGAAGTGATTTCCGGTGGGCAATGACGGCTGAACCAGGGAGACGAATGAGATTTAAGTTGAAATTTCCTGGCAGGGATGAAAGCATCGATGCCAGCCTTAACCCAGGACGGAAGACTAAAAACGTTGTTCCAGGGGACGTCACAGAGGAAGTCACGGAACGAATCCCAGTCTGCTCTTTGGTAGCAGTAGGATATTCTGCTGGTCTGGGTTTCTTGGGTAGGGTGTTGACTGCCCATTATAGTATGGTCATTTTGGCACCGTCGTCGATAAAAAAGAGTATGATTACATATCTCACAAAGCTAGAGATTTAGTTCTTCTTGGCAATAACACCGGTAGCTCCAATACTAACATTTCAGAATGTTTGTGTGTCAATCTCAGGATAATTCAAAGGATTCGGAAAGACTTGGATTTCATATCCAGTCAACATTGTGGTATTTGGAATAAGCACTAATGACTTCAACTTTATGCCTGTATTCGTCTCTCAAAAAGGCCCCTAAATCACAATAGTGACGTACATCGTGTCTTTAGAAGGGAGTGCTGACTTGGGTCAAGATAGCAGAAACTAGAAGATCCTATGTCCGTCATCAGGACTCTGCACCATGCCACAAAGCGGGAGAATACAGTCATGGCTGTCAAACTATTTCTGCGACATCACCACTTACATCTTCGATGACTGTAATCACGTTTATTATATTGTGTTAGGCGTATTTGAGCCAAACATAAAAAATGAACTTAAAGCAAGGATAATGGCAGCATTCAACTATTTAACAAGGCGACAGTAAAAAGGAAATGCAGAAAATTTCGAATTTGTCTGGAGGATGTGGTTAAAGTAAATAGCGAGTGTACTGAAACAATTAAATCTTTAGTATTTCAACATATTTTATGCAATGTTGGTATATGTAGTTTAAATGAGGTTTCATCGATATTTTCCTTTTTAGAGTAATTTAGACAATATATTCATCGTCTCATTCATATATATATATATATATATATATATATATATATATATATATATATATATATATATATATTGTAATGTTGTTATTACAATGGTTAATAAAAGCATTATATCACTACACAAAATCTTCATGTTTCAGAACAATACTGTTCTTCTTCGGGTGATATGTAAAAATAAATATTGAAAATTATTTATTTTGAAAATATAAGATAAATCCATGGTTATTTAGAAAATTAGGGAGTGGCAGCTGGATAATAAGCTTCTATGTGTGTAAATATTGTTTAATAAAAAATGAGAATTAGTTAACTATGTTGAAGATCTAGGTCGCGAAAGGAAGCAGAATGGTCAGGTAACTTGACGTGTCACTTATATATATATATATATATATATACAAAGAGTTTTACTCTTTAATAAAGCACCTTCATGTCGACTTCGAAGTTTACGTGAGCGAGTGATAACGTCATAACGGTGTCCTGATGTTACCTCAATATCGGTACAAATCTGCTCTATTAAGGAGATAAAATTGTTGTACTACCAACACTCTATCTACAACCCAATATCGAGCACTGTACAATAAAAAACCTGCTTACCAAAGTATATTTTATCAGTAATAACCACTGTAAAATAACCTTGGCACTAAATACTATTAACACATTACCAAATAACTCACGGGCATAAATATTAAAACAAAAATTTTATGCAAAATTCAATTTTATTCATCAACATAATCACTTTGTAGGTTAATACACTGATTCCCATGCTTTTCTAATAATTCGATGCAATTTTTGTCGAACATTTTTGGTCTCAAAATACGCCTCAGTTTCTGATATTATCTCTTCATTGCAGCCAAATCTCTTTTCCTAGAGTATTCTTTTAAGGTCTGCAAACACCCAGTAGTCGTTGGAGGCCAGATCTGGAGAATAAGGTAGCAATTCGAAATGCAGTTTGTATAGTTTTGCCATTGATGTGATCGACTTGTGACACGATACGTTGTCTTGGTGAAAGATATTTCTCTCCATCATTTGCGGCCATTTTCTGGTAATTTATTTCTTCAAATACACCAATAATGCCACAAAATATTCGCTATAAATAGTTCTTCATTTCTCAAGGTAATCGATAAACAAACTAACTTCCGCATCCCAAAATACGGAGGCTTACCTGCTGATGTTTGCGTCTTTAGTCGCTTTGAAAGACTTTTACCTTCTGCTGCCCACTCAGCTGACTGCTAATTTGACTCCGGAGTAAAGTAATAGATCCATGTTTTGTCACATATTTACGCAAAATCTCCTTTGTGTTGCATTGAGACAGTTGCAAACAACGCTCTGAATTGTCGACGCGCTGTTATTTTTTATCGACTATGAGCAAACACAACACTCACTTAAAACACAGCTTTCTCATAGACAAATGTTCATGCAAAATGGTAAATACACTGCCATCTGATATGTTTAACTCTTCCGCTATCTCAAGCAACAACAGTTGACGATCGGACAAAAAGAGTTTGTGGATTTGTTTGGTGTTTTACGGGACAAGTGCCGATCTTGGGCGACCTGAGCGTTCAGCATCATTTGTGTCTGTACGACCGCGTTTAATGTCAGTATGCCACCTCTTAACCCCTGTTTCCGACGAAGCAGAGTCCTAATAATATTTATCACCCCATTACCTTGCTTGAACAGCATTTTCTTATTAGAAACCAATGCTTTATTAACACATGAAATTCAGATTTTACCATTGTTTTGAAAATTTGCAACAGTAGTTTCACTTAAGTGTAATTTGTAAGCTAATAATCGGATTGGACCCAGACTTTGTCACGTGTCAATTGAACGTTAGTATCTCATATAAATTATATGAATTTTTATTAATGGCACCTTCTATATGTCAGACCCCGGACATATTGTGTGATGTGTTATAGCTATCTCTCTCTCTCTCTCTCTCTCTCTCTCTCTCTCTCTCTCTATCTATCTATCTATCTATATCTATATATATATTTATATATATGAATGACGAAGACAAGTACACTTAGCGGCAAGGCGAATTATAGATTTTACGTCTTAACTGTTTTTCTTCTTAATTCATCACAATGACTAGGCAACACATATTTGCAGTGCAGATTTGCAAGCTAAGTTACCATTAACGCTGCAAGTACGATTAACTTCATGTTTTCAGCTCTTATGTTAAGGACAGATGTATACCTAACTATCCGACTTACCATAAAAATCTGTAACTCAAATGGTTTAATTGGCGACTAATGTCCCACTTATGCGATTTGTTTGAACCAGTTTACATGGAACTAATTTATGTATATATATATATATATATATATATATATATAGATAGATAGATAGATAGATAGATAGATAGATAGATATTGTGCAAAATAACTGAAAAAACTGCTTTCATTTGATTTTTTTTACCATACTGTTACTTTGATTGACAGGGTGTAATCGATTTCAGTTTTCTCTTCAGATTAGTTAATTTGCAGAGATTTGAACTAATATTAATATATTTTCATGGTGTATGATGAAATTTCTTTGACCTTGAAAAATATTGGCTCATCCGAGATTACATCAGATTTTTATCACGCTCAGACACTATTGTCTAGGCTGTCGATTAATTGTCCTACAGCCATTGTCTGTGATAGACGGTACTCCACGGGGGTAAAATTGTAACGCTGCGCGAAAACACTGGCAAGCTTACAAAGAGATCGCATCTATAGTTGCATCTATAGCTGCAATTATCAGTTGTGTCATCTATGCGAAGAAAACAAACTGGATTCATCAGTTATAAATATCAAGGAAAATGTAGTCGAAAGAGAAATATTTGTTGCCAAATGATGGCCTATACGTGATTAGAGGAGGTGTAAAATAACCTAAGAAGACATTATTCGTTTTGTTTCAGTTGACACAAGAGTGTATATAAGAGTGTAATAGAATATACTTGAAAAATGCAAATACATTTATTTATATTAATTTCTTACATTACGTGGCAGCACGTTGATAGAAGCCTTTGAAGCCGTTGTTGGCGAACTACTGAATTTTATATTATACATTATATTGCGGAAAAAATATTTTGCAAATTTCGATGATCGACTAGTACTCTCAAAGAAAAATATCTAAAAGTTTTACAGATATTTGTTATTGAGAAAAAGTTAGTGGAAAACTACCAAAAAGTTTCAAATTAATATAAACCCAAGGGTATTCAACATAAGCACTTTAAAAGGGGGGGATTTGGAAGAGCATCTCTGAACGTACAAATGGTCAAAATTTGAAGCGTATATGATACAGCAATAAAAGCTAACTCAGCGGGACACTCCCATCGGCTAAGTAGAAGAATTTTCTTAGAATAACAAAAATGGCATACCTGATTCAAATCAATATAAACACAACGGTATTAAACATGCGCACTTTAAAATGAAAGGATACAGAATAACGCCCAATACGTCTACATATTAAGCGGATAAGATGCATCACTCCTGTCAGCTAAGACCAAGAATGCTCTTAGACGCACAAAAAGAAGTACCTGCTTCAAATTAATATAAACCCAACAGTAGAAAACATAATCATTTTACAAGGGAAGGATACAAATGAGCAACACTGCACGCTTAATAACCGACAATTGAAGCAAATTGAATACAGCAATAGTCGCCAGCCACACGGCGTGCGACTCTAATCAGACAACAACAAAAGTTCTCCGAGAAATACAAAAATGACCAGCCTGCTATTGTCCCCACCTTCGTTGCCATTTTTACAACGTTTCGGTTGTTGTACGCTCCAGCCTTATTTAGATACTAGGAATTTCGAACCGAACTCTTTATTACGATCACTTGTGTATATAATTCTCATTCCTCGTACAAAGCCGCTTCTGGTAGTCATAAGTTATCTCCCTTTAACCCGACTCTCTAAGTTATTTATTCAGTAATGCTGTAGCCTGGTAATGAACTCACATTTCTTTGGGTCAAGTCACTGAAACCAACCAACGCCTAAATCTAATGGGCCATTTGTCCTCAATTTGTGAGTTTAATTCCAGGCTACAGCAGTGGTGAACAAATAACTTAGAGAGTAGGTTAAAGGGAGATAACTCAAGATTATCAGAAGCGGCTTTGCACAAGGAATGAGAATGATATACCACAGTGATCGTAATAGAGATTTTGGTTCGAAATTGCAAGAAGATGAAGAAGGCCGGTGCGTACACCGGCCGAAACATTGTATGAATGGCAACGAATATGAGGACAACGCTCCGAAGAATGTAAATAGTGTAAATCCTATCTCATATCAGATATATAGACAAATACAGAACAACCTTGAACGCACAATACGTCGAGACTTGAAGCGGATAAGGTACAGAAATAGCAGCCTCCACAGCGTGTCATACTAATCAGCTAACAACAAGGATTCTCTTAGATTCAGAAAAAAGTCCTTTCTAATTCAAATCAATATAAACCTAACAGTAAAAAACATAATCCCTTTACAAAGGAAGCATACAGAAGAGCACTTCTCAACGCACAATACGTCCACAATTGAAGTAGATAAGATACACGAATAGCAACATTACGTGCCACTCCAATCAGCTACCCAACAAAATTCTCTTGGCATCACTAAAATGGCCAACCTGTTACAAATCAATAATAACTCAACAGTAGTACATATAAACACATTACAAGTGAAGGCTAGAGTAGAGCATCTCTTAACGGATAATATGTCGAAAATTAGAGCTGATAAGATAGAGCACTACTAGCCTCTACCGCGTCCCACATCTCTCAGCTAAAAAATAATTCTGTTAGACTCAAAAGTACGCTATCTACTTTAAATCAATATAAATCTAATGGTAGGAAACGTAAGCACATTAAATTTGAGGATAGAGAAGAGCATATGGGAACGCACAATTCATCGAAACCTTGGGCGGATTGGACATACCAATATCAGCATCCACCGCGTGGCACTCCTGTCAGCTCAGGACAAGAATTCTCTTAGAATTCCAAAAATGACCTACCTGCTTTAATTCCACATAAAACAAACTTTATTGAACAAAACTACTTTAATATAGAAGGCTACAAAGGAGCATCTATAAAGGCACAATATATCGAAATTTGAAGTTGACAAGATATAGTACTTAGAAAAATAATAACTACCAACAGGTTTCAAATCTATTTAAACCCAACTTTATTAAACACCAATACTTCACGAAGGAAGAATAGTGTGTACCATCTCTTTACACAGAATATGTCGAAAATTGAAATTAGATAGAATACTGATATAGTGACCTGCATTGCGTGCCATCTCTAGTCATCTAGGAACAAGAATTCTCTTAGAATCACAGAAATGTAGGCCATTTTCTGTGCTTCTAAGAGAATTCTTCTCAAAATCAACATAAACCCAAATGTATTAAACTTAACCATTCTGCAAAAGGAGGATACAGAGTAAATCGGTTTTGAAGAGAATAGTATGCAGCAATAGAAGCGTCCACCTCGTGCCACTTCTGCCACCTAAGAACAAGTATTCTCTTATATTCAGAAAACTGAACCACATAAAGTTGGAAAATTCTTTCATGGTTATACCATTTTTAACATTAGAATATTTAACATTCTTTTTCATCATATACTTTTCAGCAACTCTGAAAGTTTCATTATGCAGAGAGTCCTGTTTTTATAGAATGGCTTCTTATACAAAAACCCTAATCTTATTGCAGTTAATGGTTACAACTGAAGACCTACTTCTAAATGTTTGAATTTTCGAAAATTTGGGGATTTTACAAATTATACATAATTCTTAATAAATTAGTTTTTTTTATTATTTTTTGTAGAACAATTTAAACTTTGATTCTAAGTCATGATTTTTATTGAAAGCTAATCTATAATTCAACATACCTTTTAAACCACTTTTCAAAAGAAAATGCAGATTACTTGGTTAAATCAAATTTATCATCATAGCTGTTGTTATGAATAATATTATACAGAAATATTAAATCTGACAAATAATCGAATTTGAAATAAATTTCGCTCTGTTAAAAGAAAAATATTAAATTACATTTCTTAAGAGATTCTTTGCAATATTTATGAAAAAGATTAAAACTGGTCAAGTTAATAAATCATTTCTTTAACTAAATTAAAATTAGGCAGTTTTCGATTATAGCATAATATCTCCTTTAGAGACCTAAACATTTTCTTTTATTTTTTCGATGTAAATATTATTGTATATAAAATATGGTAATCAATTCAACATACATATTAGCTGTTAGAAATAAAGATACAGAAATTTCAGTCGTTTGCCATGAGCAGCTACGTTTCGAAATACGAATCGTCGCATTCCATTCTTTGTTCATTAATAATGCTTAAGTTACACGCAAACATCTTCTTTCCAAGCGTTGTTTCTTTGTGGAGCAGACTTCCGGCAGGTTGTTATATCAGTAACTACATTCATGATTTCATCAAGTCTATGGTTAATTTTCCTGCATATACTCATTTCTTGACCTTTCTCACTCTCAATGAAACACCGCATTGTAACATTTTACCTTGAGTGGCTTTTGAGTCTTGTACTGGGTAAATATTAGTAGAAAAAATAGATTGATTTTGTCTGAAAGTTAACCAGACTTCAGTATGATTACTAAGAATTCTAAGATTGTTTTCAATAACATTCACAAATCGTTTGTTATTTGGAACATTTACCACGTGGTCATTGTTGGCAGAACTCATTTCCGAGTATTGAACTATTTATTAAAATTTCATTCTGTTTGAAATTAGCCTTAAGCTGGATCTAAAGAACGGTTCATCTCAGTCAGTGGTTTCGATGTTCCCCACCTTTGCACGGAGAACTTTATTTGTCATGATTTAGTCCTACCACGTGTTCCGCATGTGCCAATTTCTCCCATCAAATGAAACAAATTACATCATAGTAACACTTTTACAACTGCTTAGGTAATCTATCTTCTTCCATTTTAATAAGGAGTCCTGCCAATGTCGTTTGTTTACGGATGAGAAGCTTTTAAATATTAGATGTAAACAGCAGTCTCAGGTGTAATGATCCACTTGTAGAGGCTGGATTAAAAGGAGTGATACTAGAGCTATGATACTTGCATACGTAATTTCAACTTAACTAATAAGCGTACATATTGTATTACATGCTAGCGAAAGGCATAGATATTTTTCCGTGATGCAATATTGAACTGATGTAACTAAATTAATAATATGGAATAAGAGAGGAAACTATTAACGTTGAGATAAGATATATATCATTTTTTTGCTTGCATATTGTTGAAAGACAAATGACTTGATAAGCTTATATAATAATCATTGAGTTTTTATATATATGTGTAGATTCATGTAAAAAGATAAATCGATAATTCCTAACGCTGAAAGAGTAATAGCTTATGTTCTTCTAAAAGCTTCACTGTATAATATCGGATATATGTGATTAATATACGAGGGTAGTCTGAAATGTTCATAGGCTGACTATGAAGTTGTGATGCTAAAGCTGTGAAATTTTCCCAGCATCAATTCTAAATCTGCTCATTAATAACTGCATTTTTAATTCCAGGGAAATTCATATCTGAGTGTTCAAAGATGTATTCAAATGTAAGTAGCAATGATAATACTAAAACAAAATAGACCAAATTTGTCATAGTGGTTTTATTAAGTACCTGTAAAAAGTACTAGCCACCCACCCTTAAGACCATTCATGCTGAGATTATTGCGACATTAGGGGTTTAAACTACAGCTTTATCAACAGTGCAAAAGTGGGCAGCTGATTTCAATGGAAAGATGAGTTTAGATGATGATCTAAGGACTGAACGCCCTGCAACAGACACCACCGAAGAAATGAATGATCAGTTTCATTACGTAATGATGGATTGAAGGTGATAGACTATAAATCTAATAACCACTGACATTGGCATATCTCGTGAAAGGGTTGACAATATTTTGCGCAAGAAATTTGCATTACGAACGTTTCTGCTCGGCGAGAGATACGTCTTCAGATACCTGATCTAAAGCGCACCAGGATGATCACATCACAGGAATATATCACATTGATGAGGCAGATCCTCCTGGATTCATTAAATGCTTCTTAACCCAGGATGAGTGTTGGGTTCAGCACACTGAGCCAGAGTCAAAGAGAAATTCCATGTAGAGAAAACACACCTCGTCACCTTCTCCAATGTAGTTGAAAGTCGTTTCTTATTCAGAGGAAGTGATAACATCGATCTTTTAAAAGTTAAAACGCACTAGTGTTTATTTAATACCTTCACAGGGGCCACATCATCAATGGTGAAATCACTACTAAGTTGATGAGACAATTACGAAAAGCAGGAAAAACTGGCGAAAGATTTCTTGTTATATCAAATCAATGCTCCACTAGAAAATCATTTTTTAATAGATAATATGCGTGAATGTGACTTTGAACTGGTTGATGACCCTCTCTCATCTTCAGATTCGGCCCCTTTTGTCTATCATTTGTTCCCGAACATGGAACGAAATTATTGCACTGATGATGACGTCATATTGTCTATTGATGATATACCAACCGAATGAAAGCTCCTTCACCAATAGGATTTAAGCAGTTCAACACCGAAGAGGTCTATTTTTCTTGTGGACACCCACAAGAAAAATAGACCTCATTTATTTACATTCTATGAAAGTAACTTGGTCAGTTAATGAACGTTTCAGTTTGTCAATCGTCGTATTGCCCAATATTTGTGTTTATCGAATCTCATTGAAATATATATATATATATATATATATATATATATAGAAAAAACTATTAAAATTTTGTAAGTTTAAAAATGTATGTTTTTGACAGTATTTGTCTATTTCTATTATTATATTTTATATTTCAGACCATCCTCGGTCCTTCATCAGAAACAAATGATTTTAAAATTTAAATTAGAAACGTATTTCGTGAGAGCGTCCGTGGAGAGAGATTGTTTACATCACGTCAAGCGACAGATTTTTTAAAAAATATTTGTAAACGTAAACCTATCTTTAATAATACTTACAAATTTAGTTTTAGAGAAAAGTTTTTGTAATTGTATCTCAAAAAGTTTAGCTATTGAAATATTTATAAAAATTCAAAGCACCTAAGTCCCTATGTAACACTAGCTTGTGTGTATTTAATTTTAAAATCCAGTATTTTTCATTCTTTCTGCGTGAGTGTGTAGAACTAAAATCGGAGTCTATTAGTAAACATTTACAATTTTCTAAAGTGTGACCCGGTTGATTGAAGTGAACTGCTATTGGGGAATATTGATTGTTCTGGCGTATGTTAAGTTTGTGATTATTGAAACGAACAAACTACCTAACAACCAAATCACAGATATATTTAAAAGAAAATCAGTCGCTTTCTGCGTCACGTGATGTAAACAATCTCTTTCCACGGACGCTCTCCCGAAATACGTTTCTAATTTAAATTTTAAAATCATTTGTTTCTGATGAAGGACAGAGGACGCTCTGAAATATAAAATATAATAATAGTATTTCTATATACAAATACTGTCAAAAATACATTTTTAAACTATCAACTTTTTAATAGTTTTTCCTATACATATTAAGACAGTATACGTGGATCATCATTATGTTATATATATATATATATATATATATATATATATATATATATATATATATATATGTATATATTATTATTATTATTATTATTATTATTATTACTAATTTATTTTTATATTTATTTTTATTATTATTATATTATTTTAAATAATTTTTAGTATTTTTATTATTAGTAGTAGTAGTAGTAATGTTTCTATTATGGTTGACATATTTTTCATTATTTATTCACATCATAATTTTTCATTTTTGATTATGATTTTTTAATTATTTTTAATCATTTTTTAGCTTTTTTAAAATTTTTTACTTATTTAACATTATTAATTTTAAGTTTCCAGATTTTATTTCTTCATTATCACGTCTTTAATAATACAAATATAATAATATAATAATACTATTATTATTACGATTAAAGTTAAATAGAAAAGCTAACAATCAATTCTTCGAGCATAAATTCAACCCCTAATTTTTAAATTTTAAACGGCTCATGATTAAATATATTATATATTCATTGTATGTTATGTAGGACAGTCTGTTTTGAAAATTATCTGTTGTTCCGATACATTTTATATATATATATATTAATAACTATAGTAATTACAATACCAATAGTAACAGAACTAACTCTGCCAAAGCTAGTAGTAATTAAGCTATAATTTAAAGGACGAACTCGGAGGGAAAAAAGGGGAAGTAAGAAAAAGAAACAAACGAAGTACATGAACAAAATCTCAAATACTCGTAGGAAAAAAAAATCCCAAGACGAAAATTCTAACACTAAAGCGTTCAATACAAAAGTAGAACAATAAAGACAGAAAATCTAAGCAAGAGCCAACAAAGCTACCTAGGTTTTCACCCTACAGCTCGTAAGGGTAAATTGGCCTGGGTGAAAACCTAGGTAGGTTTGTTGGCTCTTGCCTAGATTTTCTGTCTTACTGTATATATATATATATATATATATATATATATATATATATATATATATACCAGGTGCTGTTAGCACTCACGGATGTGCGTTGGGGTGCGGTGGATGTCGGCTTGGAGGGGGAAATCGGTGAGCCGAGTTCCAATTTCAGTCGAGCACGCTGCATTCACTTGCGCACTGGTACCCTTGGGAAAGGTATTAATCCGTTCGTTCCCTCCAATTATGGGTTAAATAATTGAGGTCTGCTGTTCGTGCGATTTGTGGCAGTCATCTGCACCAATTGTTTGTTATCAGCAGTTCCAAGAAGTGTGGATGTTACTACACAATGCCTTCACCACTATAAACAAATCTCTGTGTGGTTGTCTTGCTGGAAAAAGGTTGGACCCTCATACGTTGAACGCGACGGGAGAATCCATTATTATTATTATATATATATATATATATATATATATATATATATGTATATACATATATATATATATATATATATATACATATATATATATATACATATATATAGTTGTGGTAAGAGCCAGTTACCTTCCTTACTATTTATGGATGGATCTGTTTATTAATAATAAGTAGTCCTAGGTTTTTGTCAAGGGAAAATATTGCTATTAGAATGAATTACCTAACTGAATACTGACTCTTTAGAGTAAAGTGTTGTGCTTTCCAGACTCCACTTACAACACTTTTTAATCATTTCACACCAAGCAAGACTAGACCGTCACCGGTGTGCAGGAGGTTACAAAGAGGGAGAGAGAGAGAGAGAGAGAGAGAGAGAGAGAGAGAGAGAGAGAGAGAGAGAACAAGGTACAAGGAGTGTCCATAAGAGATGAATGTGATTCAAGTACATAGAAGATAGCAATTGACTTTGCATCTTTTGCAAATTGTACTTATCAAGGCAGAAGGTAATCAGAAGAGAGTTCTATTAACGGGAAGTTCAATAAAAAAAAAACTGTTACAACAGAAGAGAGGGTTACATTTAACTATTTAAATTGTAAGTGGGTGGGTGTCAATCTAGTAGCACGTGCAATTTCATGTGGGTGCGGCACCAGGGAAAGAAGCTTGTGAAAGTTGCCATGAAAATATTTGTAGCAAAGGCAGAAAGAAGCCAAATTATCTCGGTGAGAAAGTGACTGAAGGTGGGCTGCTAAGTTAGGATCATTTAAACTACAGACCCTATTTTGGATGTTGTCCAGAAAAAATATGGTTAAAGCATGACCACCTGACCAGATATAACAACAGTATTCCATACACGGACGAATGGTAAATCTATAAGTGGACAAGATGTATTCTGACACGAAAAACTTCTGACCCAACACAGTGAGCCTACCATTATAGGATATATATATATATATATATATATATATATATATATATATATATGTACTGATGAGCTGCGATACGGCGAAACAAATCTGTCTGCGGATGATAATATATATACATATATATATATTTATATTTATATATATATATACCCAGATGAATAAGGAACGAAGAAAATATTTACAACGTGCAAAACAATAATTTAAATCAGTGCTCAATATGGAAATAGAGCTATGAACATTTATTATATATATATATATATATATATATATATATATATATATATATATATATATATGTACATAAAGTAGAGAGAATGAGCGAGAGTGGGAGAGATTTTCTATGATTAGTATATTTAAAAAACGAGAATATTATCTGAATATTATATTCACGTAAGAAAATGTAGTGAACCAACTGGCGGAAACATTAGTAAGTATTAACACATATTTAAAGCCCTAATTATTATTATATTTTACCCGTAATTAATATTGCATTTGGTTTATGAAATATGTATCCAACTGTACTAACTATTATGTGACAGATGTTGTAAATTATATGAGTAGATATCATTGGAAGCTAAGCGAAAGATTGTTAATTTAAGCATAATTACCATTTCGCATAGTTTTCATTCTATTTTGTTTCTTTTTCTTATTTATTTATTTATTTTTGGTTTTCGTTCTTTTAAATCCCAATTTTTATAGATATTATACTTACAGTATTCATAATTGTAAACACTCAGAATAGGAGAGAATAGAAATTAGTATCAATACATTTTTTTGGTTTTTGTAGATACAGCGTTTTTATTTTCTTTCTTTTATTCGATCTGAAACCGTAAGGAAAATATGTATATATATTTTTTTTATTTTCAAAATTATCTTTCTGATAACTTGAACGCTGTTTCTCGTTCACAACAGCTGTTTATTGTTTCCTTTCTTATTTGCATTTTATTTCTGTCACATTTTTTTTCAATTCCAATCCGTTGTCTATTCGAAAAAGTTGCTCCTGTAGGCGATGTCTTCAGCATATATTACGGATATCAATCACAATAACTTTTCTCCATTTTTTCCATTCTTCTTTCTTTCATTTCTTTATCTTTACTTGCCTTAATCATCAACAGTTTTGTTTGTCACTTCGCCTTGCCTTATAATTTTTCTTAGTTTTTCATACTTTTTTCAAATGTTTTTGTCTATTACTCTTGTTATTCAGAACTGGCTTCTTCAGAATAATTCCTTAATACTTCTTTGTCGTCGTAAGCATTACCATTCTGTATTTTATTTACTTTCTTCATACTTCTTAAGTTTCTTCATACTTCCTAATTTTCTTCATACTTCCTAATTTGTTTTTACTATACGTCTTTTTAAAGATGTTTGTTTATTTTAATTTCCTCTGTCTGATTATTATTCTTTATCGCTCCGTTTTGAGATATCCAAAATTTGTAACGTTTTTATTATTGTGAACCTCATTAGCACAGTCATATTCTTCTTCTTCTTCTTCTTCTTCTTCTTCTTCTTCTTCTTCTTCTTCTTCTTCTACGTCTACCTTTTTCATCATCATCATCGTCAGCAGCAGCAGTATAATCACCATCATCTCTTCTTCTTTTATTCTCTGTATTCCCTCTTTCTTATTCTTAACTATTTATGATTCTCATTTTTCTCCCATTTATCTACCTTTCGTTTTCTTTTTTGTTTCACACTTCCTCATTTTGTCTTTGTATTGGTTGCCATTATCTTTTATATTTTCTTATTTTTCTTTCTTTATTTTCTTTTTGTAAGTTCATCAGAGCTTTTTTTCACTTCTCCATCATCATCATCATCATCATCATCATCATCATCATCTCTTTTAGTCTTTCAATGTTATTCCTTATATTTATTCCCAAATCTCTCCCATTTCATGGTCGCCTATAATTTTTCTGTTTTAATTTTTCCAATTCGTTATGCCATCATATTTCTTCCTCCACATGTTCTTAATTTGTTTTATTTTTTTCTTTTCTAATTTTTTCTTTTCTTATGCCTTAGACGAATTTTCTTCACTTTCATTTTCCATCTCTTAGTTATTATTATTATTATTATTATTATTATTATTATTATTATTATTATTGATTTGTACCTTATTACCAGTAGAACCTGATAAAACAAGTCATTTTTGAAGTTACATTGTTCCTTTCTGTCATTTTCGTAGCTGCAAGACATTCCATGATACCTAGTAGAGGAAAGTGAAAAATGCATACAATCTTTTGTATTAGAAATATCATAATGTAAGATTGTTTAGGCTTTTTTCTACAATTCAGCGATAAGAATTGAAGAAGAAGACGTATTTTACATTCAGTAAATTAACCAACTGACAATAACCGAACATTTTCTCTTTTGTCTGACTTCACCCTTAACAGCCACCTTTAATTTTATCCATTACTTCATGTTTTTAATCAATAGTTAACAGTATCTCTCACTCTTTCTATTCTTAGACGTGCCTACAAGGTGAATGCAAAAACGAAATCTATAAACACAACAAAGCAATGCAAACAATTTTGCTTATAACCAAAATGAAAACAATATATATTGATACAATCAACACTTCATATTCTACAATATATTCAAATCTCTGGCAAATTCATCGACAATTTTATTATTATTGATATTCATGGTGTTTTTTTAAAAGAAATAACTAGTGGCTTTCATTGGTGATGGAAAATCTCTTTAAAACTCTCGCACTCTTTAGAGCATTTTTTGAATATAAACAGTAGTATTTTATGTTTTCTTACTATTCGAATTTTTTACCATTTTTCATGGCATTTCGGCACTGATCCAATCGTTCAGTTTTCTTTTTAGAATAACTAGTGGCTGTTATTGGCATATTAGAAAGTATTTTCAATACTCCTAGACTCTACTCAGCGTTCTTGCAGATTTAAATAATAATACCACTTGTTTTAGCAATTTGCTTCTTTTTATTTTGTTTCAAAATTTCATAGAAACGATTATCTGGCTTCATTTCGGGGTAACTTTAGATTTAAAAAGTTCAATAGACTGGCATTTTTATAGACTATAAACGTATCTGTCTTGTGAGTTAGTCGTATGATTTTATGGCCATATCCCAACGTTATATGCCATTCCTAACTACAATATTGAGAGTCTTTTTTCATTTACTCTATATTCAACGTATATTCTTCTACTCTTTCCATTTTATTTTAGTCTAAATACACGCGTTATGTTCATAAATGATAGAATCATATAGTATTAAAAATAGACTTGGCTTGGTCAATAACATCTTTGTCTATTAAAGACATTCACATTCGGACTTCACTTATCACACTATCATATTTGATTGATTCGTTATCATCACATCGTGGCAGTATAATTTACATTTTACAAAGCAATCTGCAAGTTTTTTTTCTTTCGGGATCGTCATCACCTATATCACTGTATTTCTCTTATTCTCATCCATGGTACTGAATGTATTTCCTTTCAGTGAAGATTTGTGATAGAACTCACAGACCAGGATGGTGTAATATTTTTCAAATAAAACACTGTTATAGACGTGAAGAAATCAGACAGAGCATCAAGATAATCCGAATTGGCTGAATAATAGCCAAACTATCAGTGAAATCTTCATATTTTTCGAGTCATCTTCGGCATATATATAAATGTGTGGGCGCCTGTGCATGTATGTGTAATAAGATATAATTTTGAGGTATGCTATATTCATGGATTATAATGCACAATATCAAGGGTAGAGCGTATGTAAATGTACAATTATACATTGAAGACAATACCCAGAGGCGACAGTCTGTTTTATGCATAAACGCAAACACCAGGTCTGACAACTGAGTTTAAATATGAAACAATGTTTCCAATGTAACAAAATATATAATCACTGTATATGTTAAGTATAAGTATAAAAGAACGCTTATGTCTTTCTATCTGTTCTTGTTGTCAGAGAATATTCGAATTAAGAGAACAGCTGATTTTCAATGGTTTCTTGGGAAAGTAAACCTAACAAATTTTTAAAACGACTTATGCTTTTCTTAATTCAGAATTTATGAACAAATTCTGAAAATTTATCCGTCCTGGCCCCCGCAAAATACATGCCAAATTACCTGTTAGCAGTATAGGTGACTCTGCACATGTTGACAGTTGAGTGTCAGCTGGTACAAAAAACAGAAAAGAGAATAAAAAGATAATTATAATTATTACAAACGCAGAAGAAACTATTGACAACCACATGCCAATTTGAATTTGAATATAGATGATCGGAGAAAAAAATCCGTTTTGGAACACATACCAAGTACCAAGATTATAACTTCCCCGTGCAGAGAAATTGTATGAGCACCAACTAAAAACTCAGCAACAGTCAACAGATAGAATAACAAAATACTTAAAACTTAATGTTATGTCATAGGTGTAACACATTATTTTTAAACCTGAATCTAGCAAGCAATTTTTCAAATATTCCAAAAGTAAGACTGTGAAAATAGAAATAGTAAAAATGTGGCATTTACACACAACTACTGAATCGGTAAGAAAGAGATGCGCAAAATAAAAAAACAAAAAAAAACTGATGTATACATTAAGAAAATCGCAAGAAAAACAGGATTCCGTGCATGATAACTAGTCACACATTAAGAGAAACTTTCTCAATATAATGTAGTAAATAATTTACGGGAAATATTACTTTACTTCAGGTCTCAGGTAAGAGATAAAACGTTGTATCTACGAGCAAATCAAGAAAACTGGAAATAGTAATAATTATAATCTTTGCGAAGAGTTTTGCCCGATTGTTTTGTTAATATCTTTTTCTTTAGTGAAATGAAATGCATTAAAAATCACATTTTGTACTTGCCTTAACCCTTTGTTGCATATTGGTTACAATTGTAACCCTTCTCTAACTTTTGTTGCATATTGGTTACAACTGTAACCAATATGCAACAAAGGGTTAATTAAATGGTTGTGCACCTAAATGTGATTATAAAGCAAACGCAAGTCAAATGTATTTTTAAATTGTTGTGAGGTCATCACCAAGTTATTGTAGTCATGTTGGGGAAAGAAATAAAGATAAAAGAACGTAATAGTGTTAAACAA
Source organism: Ascarosepion bandense (assembly GCA_037127315.1). Lineage (NCBI taxonomy): Eukaryota > Metazoa > Mollusca > Cephalopoda > Sepiida > Sepiidae > Ascarosepion > Ascarosepion bandense. The sequence goes on from JBBBDQ010001349.1 coordinate 1,700,515, forward strand.
TTATATTACAAAGACAGTAGTACAAACATATTCCAGTGAGAGATTATTAGCGTGACTGTTTGATCTATCAGAGTTATCTACTGGAATAGGTCCCGCTCTCACTCTCTAATACTCTTTTGTATTTATGACAATCAAGTCCGTCATTTTTCTTAAACGGCAACGTTAAAGATTCATGACATTCTTTGGATGCCGCATTAAGCGTCGTCGAGAAATCGGCGGAGACCTGGTTCACGTTTGACATTTTCTTCACACAGAGGGTCAGTAAAGCCTATTGACAGTACACCGTTTTTGACAAGTCATCGGTTCTTTCTACTCTGTCGCGTTCTTCATTAATTTTTGGCAAAGTGGAAAAAAGCACATTACGTTCTTTTTTCTTAAACACTGGCTTTATGTTATCTTTTAACTGAAATTTTGCCTTTATCTTATTACACCGACTAAGGCCCCCAGAAAAATCTTCCGGAAAAGTTTCTTTTAATCTTTTATTAAATAATTTTCTTCGGTGGTCAGGTTTTAAAGTTATTGGTCAAATGAATTAATTGGCATGTCTTACAACTTAAATTTCTCCATCCAGTTGGTGCAAAAAAAAAAATTCTGTATTTTTTAATAAAATGTCTTTAGTTTAAAAGTCCTTCCTTGAAAAGTTACATTCGTGATAAGTTCTCCCGTCACGGATTTGTTTTCCTCCCCTGTCACGGATCTGGCCATTCTATTAGTCCTTAGCAAGGTTGGTTTTCCTAACTTTTTCCAAGTGTGTAGATTTATTGATTGTTAAATCTGAACCAGAATCCAACTGCAGTTTAATATTTTTATTTAGGATTTGTACTTCTAATGTTTAACCCGTCTTGTTCATCTGCTTGTGGATTTCTTACACAGTTATTAACCTTTTTTCTCGCTCCACAATGTAGGCTCTTTTGCCAGATACGGCTATAATTTAAGCATTTTCTTATTCTAGTACACTCAAATCTGACAGGTTGAAATCGTTGCAATTCTTGTTCACAATCAACGAGAAAGTAATGAAATCTCCACTATCTTCTCTGGCATTTCCATCTCTTATGAAAGAGTGACGTTTTAGGACTAAAATGTCCTGTAAGAAGTTTAAATTCTTTAGTTAATATAAATTCGCTTGTTTTACGCTTGTTTTCTCATTCATAAATTTGGTATGCTTTGTGGTGCTCAGTTTTTGAAGAAGGTGAACTTTCTTAGAGAACGACCAATTTATGCAATTTGTGGCGAATAATATCTCGAACTTTCTAAAATATGAGACGAAAGTTATATCCTCGTCCGGAGAATATTTAAAAGTGTCTATTGCACCCAAGACCGTGTTGTGTGAGAAAGCTTTTTTGTTTTTACTAATTTGTCCTAAGTTTCCCAGTTTAAGCAATTTTTTTGCTCTTGTTGAGTTTGATATAAAAAAATTTAAAAATGTCTGAGATCAGTTTTTTTATTCAAGATGTTCTTTTAGGTTTACTTTTGAAATTAAAGTTGTTCGTTTGCAGTTTTCTTTTGAATTTCAAATTGCTTTTCTTGCCGTCTTTTTCCCGTTAATTTTACTGTTCATTTTGGGACTTAAGAATTTTGAGCATGGTGGATTTAAATTAATCTGTGTCTTTTTCTTTTTTTTTGGGTAATATAAATTAAATTCGAATAAAAATTGTTCTTTTCTTTGAATAACAAAAAATAAACTTTAGATTCTTACTCACTCAATAACAATTAATTGAAAATGAATAATTAATTACTCATTCACTCAGAGAATCACAAGTGATTTTTTTGTTGAGAAACATAAATTCTCGCAGTTTAGCGGCTCGCGTTCAAGTTCAGTGTAAGTTAGTTAAATTTGTTTTGTCGGTTTTCTTTTCTGGATTATCAAGTACTGTTGAGTTGAACAAAGTGTGACGTAAATAGATTTCCGTGCGTACAATTTTAAACCAATATTGATAGTTACCACGCAGTTCTTCTGGTTCTCAAGATGCCTTAGAAATCCTCGAGGTCCGTAAAAACCTCATGAGTCCCTAAGAATCTTCCTGGTCCGTACAAATTCTCGTTGCCAAGTTGTGACCCCTTCACCAATTTTTGTGGTCAGTTTGGGGACCGGAAATAAAGAGACAAAGACGGAATAGCGTTAAACAAATTTATTACAAAGACAGTAGTACAAACATAAACCAACGAGCGATTATTAACGTGACTGTTTAGTCTGGCTGTCAGTATTATCTGCTGGAATTGATTCAGCTCTCACTCTCTGCTACTCTTATTCTGTTTCTACAAAGCAGAACTCCTGCTTATATAGTTTGAACGAGTTCCTGTGTCATATTGGTTAGTCCCCATAACCTAAATAATAATAATAATAATAATAATAATAATAATAATAATAATAATAATAATTTTAAAGACTTTAAATATATACAAGATATCGCCCGTCATCATCAATTTCATCAAACAGTGCATGTCTATATGGAAAACAACCCTTTACCTCAATCATATAAATGGAACCTATAAGTCTGATGAAATAAACATCAAAAGAGGTATATTTCAAGGTGATTCTTTATCTCCCTTACTATTCTGCATATCATTAATAGCACTAACCAGTCAACTTAATAAGACAGAATGTGGTTATAAAATAGGCCAAAAGAAAATAAGCCATCTATTTTACATGGATGACTTAAAGTTATATGCTAAGAATGATAATGAACTGGAAGGTCTTCTGTAAACTGTAAAATGCTTCAGCGAAGACATTGGAATGAAATTTAATTTGAATAAATGTGCTAAAGCTACAGTTTTACGTGGATCAATACAAGAAACATCCTCAATTAGCCTAGACTCTGCTGTAACAATAAAAGAATTGAAACCAGAGGAAGCTTATAAATACCTAGGTGTAAATGAGAACGAAAACATTCACCATAAAAAAATGAAAGAAATAGTGCGTATAGAGTACTATAGAAGGCTACGAATGATATTAAAAACTGAATTAAATTCACAGAACAGAGTTATGGCCATTAATAGCCTTGCAATCCCAGTTGTCCAATATAGCTTCAACATCTTAAACTGGACTCTAAACGACATCAGGCGAATGGATGCTAAAACAAGAAACCTTCTTTCTAAGCATAAGATGCATCATCCAAAGGCTGATGTAGACCGTCTATACATAACCCGTAAAGAAGGTGGAAGGGGTCTTATTCAGCTGGAATTGTCATACAAGACAACAACTATTGGCTTACTAACATACATAGAAACAACAAAGGATTGGATGATACAATTAGTAAGGCAACATGAAGAAAGAAAGAAAAAATATTCAATAATAAAAGAAGGCAGTAAATACAAACAAGATTTACAGTTAGTAGATTCTGTAGAAAATCAAAACAGAAGCCAAGAACCAACTATTGCGGCAAAAAATATGAAAATGAAAGCCAAAGATAAAGCTCTTGAAAAGATGAAACAGCGCTGGCAAGACAAACCTCTGCATGGCCAATATCCAGTACGTGCCAATAAATCCAATGTTGACAAAGTTAATACTCATCGATGGTTACGTGCATCTGGATTAAAGTCTGAAACTGAAGGATTTATACTTGCAGCACAAGACCAAAGTCTTTTCACGAGAAACTTTCAGGCAAATATTATGCATAATAATATGGATCCAAAATGCAGGTTTTGTGATAAACACCAAGAAACAATAGACCACCTAATCTCAGGCTGTTCTGTGCTTGCCCCAAACGAATATAAAAATCGCCACGATAGAGTTGGGCAATATTTACATTGGACAATGTGCAAACATTATGGAAAAGCTGTAAACAAACACTGGTATGAACATCATCCAGCACCGGTTACAGAAATAGAAGATGTAACCATTCTATGGGATTACACCATCTACACAGACAGAAAAATCGAAGCAAACAGGCCAGACATTATTGTTAAAAACCAGAAGGAGAAAACTTGTCTATTAATTGATATGGCTTGTCCAGCGGATTGTAACATAGCAATCAAGGAATTTGAAAAACTGTCAAAATATAAAGACCTGGAAATTGAAATAGAAAAAATGTGGAAATTGAAAACAAGAGTTGTGCCAGTGATAGTAGGTGCACTTGGAATGATAAAAAATGGAACAAAACAACACATTGAAAGAATCCCTGGAAACCCCAGCTTAAGCGATATACAAAAAATTGTCTCATTAAGTACAGCCCACACACTAAGGAAAACTTTATCTATGTAATGCTGGGGATGATAGGGAAGATAGAAAAACATGAAATGGAGCCATAACAACACGCCACTACCTGCCTTAGGTCTCCCCGCAGACTTGGTTGGTAGTGAGACCAAAGCAGAAATCGAAATATGATGAAAAATGACATAATAATAATAATAAGCTTATACATACTTAGGTGTTAATGAGAGTGAAAAAAATTCACCATGAAAAAATGAAAGAAATAGTGCGTAAAGAGTACTATAAAAGGCTACGACTGATATTAAAAACTAAATTGAACAGAACAGAATTATAGCTATTAATAGCCTTGCCATCCAAGTTGTCCAATATAGTTTCATCATTTTAAATTGGACTCTAAACGACATCAGGCGGGTAGATTCTGAAACAAGAAAGCTTCTTTCTAAGCATAAAATTCATCATCCAAAGGCTGATGTAGACCGTCTATACATACTCCGTAAATAAGGTGGAAGAGGTTTTATTCAGCTAGAATTGTCATACAAGACAACAACTTGACTTACTAACATGCATAGAAACAACAAAGGACTGGATGATACAGTGACTCAAACAAGATTAAAACAGAAAGAAAAAATATTCAATAATAAAAGAAGGTAGTGATTACAAACTAGATTTACATTTAGTAAATTCTGTAGAAAATCAAAGCAGAAGCCAAGAACCAACTATTGGAGGAAAAAATATGAAAATGAAAGCCAAAGATAAAGATCTTGAACAAATAAAGCAATGCTGGCAAAACAAACCTCTGCATGGCCAATATCCAGAACGTGTCAATAAATCCAATGTTGATAAAGTTAATGCTCATCGATGGTGACGTGCATCTGGATTTATTTTTGCAGCACAAAACCAAAATCTTTTCACTAGAAACTTTCAGGCGAATACTATACATAATTATGTCGATCCAAAATGCAGGTTCTGTGATAAACACCAAGAAACAATAGACCATCTAATCTCAGGTTGTTCTGTACTTGCCCCAAATGAATATAAATTCGTCACGATAGAGTGGGGCAATATTTACACTGAACAATGTACAAACCCTGATTGCTCCCTACTAGATAGCATTGCCGACGACATAGATAAGGCTATTTCCTATCACCCATTTGCCCACATATTTGTATTTGGAGACCTCAATGCCCATCACTCTGAGTGGCTTGAAAACGCCGTTACTGATTCGACGGGCATTTACGCCATGAAGTTTGCTATTTCCCAATCCCTTACGCAAGTGGTGGACTTCCCCACTCGCTTCCCAAGCACACCCTCGGGTCATTCCTCACTGCTAGATATATGTTTCATCTCTGCGCCCGACGCCTGTCAAGTCTCGCTGTAGTCTCCCTCAGTATTTCTTTCCAATCTCACTCCCCCCAGGATCCCCCTACTTATAGAACCTCCTGCCTCTACCAAAAAGCTGACTGGGATGCCTTTCGCAATTTCCTCTGCGACGTCCCTTGGGGAAAAGTGTTTGACCTATTAGTTGATGAATGTGCCTCTGAGGTCTCATCATGGGTGAAAGCTGGCATTGATGCCTTCATACCCACCAGGAAGTATTGCTTAAAACCTCATTCCACTGCGTGGTTCTCTCCGGCCTGCTCCGCCGCCATTGCCCACAGGAACCATTACTTCCGTCTATTCCGGAGACAGCCAACTGATCACAATAGGCGCCTGTTCACATCTGCTCGCAGTGAGTGCAAGAGAACCCTAAATGACGCCAAACAGTTGTTTGCTGAGAGAATGCGACAGCACATAGCTGACCGCAAGCTCGGCTCCAAGGACTATTGGAGGATTTGTAAACGAGTGCTCAACAATAGGAAATCCTCAATACCTCCTTTAATCCATGGATTTGAGGTTCTCACGTCATCTGCGGAGAAAGCTGAATGCTTTGCCCGCAGATTCTCATCCAACTCCACATTCGACTCGTCCGGAGTGCACCCACCCGACTTCCCTATTAGAACTGAGGCCAAACTGCACGACGTATATATTACCCCGACAGTAGTATCCAGAGTAATTTCAAAACTCGACCCCCATAAGGCGTGTGGAGACGATGGCATCCCGGTGATAGTCCTTAAGAGGTGTGCCCCTGAACTTTCCCCCGTCCTCTCTAAACTGTTTAACTACTGCCTTTCTGCTTCCTGCTTTCCTGCATGCTGGAAATTCTCTTCAGTCGTTCCTGTCTTTAAGAACGGTGGTGAACCCTCGGACCCATCCAACTATCGCCTTATCAGTCTTCTACCAATATTCGGGAAAGTGTTCGAGGCTATAATCAATGCTGAAATAGTTCATCATCTCACCGCCCACAAACTGTTCTCCGACAGGCAATATGGATTCCGATTTGACAGGACCACAGCCGACCTGCTAACAACTGTAACGGAGCTACAGGCCCTTGATGAGTCTGACGAGGCTCGCGCGGTTGCTCTGGATATCTCCAAGGCTTTCGACAGGGTTTGGCACCCTGGCCTCCTATGCAAACTACGCGGTTATGGTATTACCGGTCGCCTACTTGACCTAATCCAATCTTTCTTAAATAACCGCAAAATGAAGGTCGTTCTTAATGGGCGTGCCTCTTCGTCCTACAGCACGAATGCTGGTGTCCCACAAGGCTCTATCCTGGGCCCAACGCTCTTCCTTATTTTCATCAACGACCTCCCAGATGAGATCAAGTCCCAAGTAGGCATTTACGCAGATGACACTACAATATACTCCCGCTCCAGTAAGAAACCTGTCGTGGCGGACAGACATAATCTCGCTGCTGACATTGAGCGGGATCTACACTCTGTGGTGAACTGGGGCAAGAAGTGGCTTGTCAACTTCAATTCCTCTAAGACCAAGCTGTTGTCTGTCAAACATTACAGGCAACCTCTTCTGCCTTCCATAAGCATGGACCAGATGATTCTCCCGGAAAGTAATACACTACGCCTCCTCGGACTTACTCTGTCCTCAGACCTCAAATGGAAGCACTATATTGAATCCATAACAAAATCTACTGCTAAGAAGATTGGGTCACAATGTCGATCCAGGATGTTTTTTCCACCTGAATCCATCCTGCATATATACAAGTCAACCATCCGTCCGTGCATGGAATACTGCTGCCATTTATGGTCAGGTGCCCCTGCCGTTCTCCTCAGTGTTCTTGACAAGCTCCAAAGGAGAGTCTGTAATGTGATATGTACTGATCTAGCGACTCGTCTGCAGCCACTTTCCCATCGTCGAAATGTGGCCTCCCTATGTTTCTTCTATAAATACTTTCATGGCTTCTGCTCGGATGAGCTTAAGTCACTGATGCCTCCTCAACAGGTGTTTACCCGTGCAACCAGACTGGCAACAGAGTCCCACCCATTCACAGTCAGGTTAGCCAAACGCAGACGACAATTCTACTCCTGCAGCTTCCTCTCTCGCACTTCCCGCCTGTGGAACTCACTCCCGTATTCTTGCTTTCCTGACGGCTACGACCTCCAGAAATTTAAAAGCAAAATTAATACTCACCTACTAACCACTGGACTCTAGCTCTCTCCCCTCCCCTGTATAATCTTCACGTTCTCTCCGCCCATGTATCTGTCATTGCACCTGCTTTCTCAGCTTTCTATTGTTACTTTCTAACTAGCTTGTACTCCTCACTCTTTTCTAATTAATCTTTCTACATTTATGTAACCCCCTGCACATCAGTGGCGTTTCTGCCTTGCTCGGGGTGAAATGATTAAAAAAAAAAAAAACTATGGAAAATCTGTAAACAAACACTGGTTTGAGCATCACCCAGCAGCAGTTACAGAAATAAATGTCACCATTCTATGGGATTACACCATCTACACAGACAGAAACACTGAAGCAAATAGGCCGGACATTATTGTTAAAAACCAGAAAGAAAAAACTTTCCTATTAATTGATATGGCTTGTCCAGCGGGTTGTAACATAGCAACCAAGGAATTCGAAAAACTGTCAAAATATAAAGACCTGCAAATTGAAATAGAAAAAATGTTGAACTTGAAAACAAAAATCGTGCCATTAATAGTAGGTGCACTTGGAATGATAAAAAATGGAACAAAACAGCACATTGAAAAAAATCCCTGAAAACCCCAGCTTAAGAGATATACAAACATTGTCTTATTAAGCACAGCCCACACAATAAGAAGAACTTTGTCTATGTAACGTTAGGGGTCATAGGGGAGATAGAAAAAACATGAAATGGAGCCATAACAACACGCCACGACCTGCCTTATGTGCTCCCGTAGACTTGGTAGTTAGTGCGACTATAGCAGAAATCGAAATATGGGTGGACTGTCACTTCAATTCTTTTTTACCTATTTCCCTGTAAAATTCTTTTGCATCAGTTTGAAATATATTGTTATGTCTGTAGAACCTTGATCTTTTCTCATAGCGTTTTATTTTTTGAGCCTTCTGTTGTATTGTTTGCTTTATTTTTTCCTTAGTTGATAGGACTTCAATTTCATTTCTAATGTTGTATTTTCTTTCGACTTTTCTGCCTTTTTTAGTTCTTACATTTATTCCTCTTGTCAGTTCATCGAGTATTGATAGTTCACTTCTAAGTCGTTCGATTTATTTTTCTATTTGTCTTTTATTATTATTATTATTTTCTGCTTCTCTTTTTCATTGTTATTATTATTATTATTATCACCATCATCATTTTTCGATTTCTGCTTTGATCATTACCTACCAAGTCTGTGATGATGTTATGTCTACATTTCATGATTTCTCTTCTACCTCCCATAACATCACTTGCGTTACATGGAATAAGTTCTCAGTGTGTGGGCTGTAATTATCAAAACAACCTTTTCCTTTTCTTTTTAGGTGGAAGTTTCAGAGAGTTTTCCTACGTGTTGCTGTGTTTTCTTTTTTATCATTACTAGCGCACCTACTCTTCTTGTTTTCAATTCCCAAACCTTCTTGTTCTATTTCAATTTCCAAGTAATTACAATTTCATAGTTTTTCAAATTATTTTGTTGCTATCTACAAGATTTAAAAATTAATATGCAATTGTTTTTTCTTTTCAGTTTCCGACAATAATGTCCGACCTAGTTGCTTCAATCTTTCTGTTTGTAAATATAGCATAATCCCATAGAATATTGGCATTTATTTCTGTAACCGGTTCAGGATGATGTTCATACCTACGTTAATTTTTGTATATTGTCCGGTGTAAGTATTACCACATTCTTTCATATTGCTACTACTACTACTACTACTATTACCACTACTACTACTAATACTACTACTAATAATAATAGTAATAATAATAATAATCTTAAGATATATACAAATAATTGTTTTGTTAAGTACAGCCCACACACTAAGGAGAACTTTGTTTATGTAACGCTAGGGGTGTTAGGGTATAATGAAAAAACATGAAATGGAGCCATAACAGCAAATCACGATCTGCCTTAGTTCTTCCTGCAAACTTGATAGGTAGTGCGACCATAGCAGTAATCGACTTATAAAGAAAAATGACAAAATAATAATAATAACGTATTTGATAGAACTCTTTCAATAGTTTGCTATGTTATTTCATTAATTGAACTTATTAAGTGATCATCATAGAGAAAAGTTTAAGATGGGTGTAATCTCCACCCTATTACTCTCGTTTTAGTTGCAATTATTTGACGCTGACTGTCTTTCATTCGCTTTGTAGCGTTGATTACCATTACAAACGTTTTTCACCAGACAATCGACATTGGTACTAATTGTATGTAATTTTGAAATATAAACTGATGAAGACACACATACTCTCGAAATACTGTTAAGCATTGTGAAACTGAGTTTGCTTTGCTTTTTCCTATTCTTCCGAACTTCTCTAATTATCATTACAAATAATTCCCCTTGACCCATACGCACCAGAAATGCCCCAAAACATTCTACCTATTAAGTCAAATTGTAAGATTGTATTTTTCATTCAATTTAATAATGAAAGAAATTCTGTATATCTCATGAGTAAAAGAAATGCATCATATTTTATTATATTATAACAGTCGTGTGATAGATGGACACGGCTCTTATTATATTAAAAGTATACCCCTGCCGTAAAAAATACAGCAAATTATAAAATATTCAAACGGATTATATATATATATATATATATACAACTGTCATTATTACACACACACACACACACACACACACACACACACACATATATATATATATACATATATATTTAATTATTATTAATATGTTAGCATACTGCAACTCAACAGATATTCGCTTTCGGTCTTAAACACCATCATCAAGCTCTAAAAATCAATTATCGTTAGATAAAATAAGCGTACTGAAATGCTATTCGATGAGAGTGAATGTTACTCAATTTTCTCACAAATGTAGAGAAGACGTGAGGCAAGGAAATGTGATTCTATGATGAGCATCACATGGACAGAGCACGTAATTAACGAGGAGGTTTTAAGGAAAATGAAAACAAAAAGGACAATTATAACCAGAATGAGACAGTTGAGATTTTAGTGACACTTAATGAGTAAAGTGAGCTTGACGAATTTGACACTCAGCGACATATTGAACGCAAAATGGAAGCAGTAAGAATCTTACCAGGCAAGCTTGGTATAAATGGAGTGGAAGGATAGTAAAAAGGCAAACATAGATACAAAATATAGGTAAGAGTGGAGAGCTATGTTCAGGTCTTGAAAAGAAAGAACATAGAATAACTATGAAAAGGTGGTCAACAAAAGAAGAAATTGTCTGATAATGCTTAATAGATACAAGCGATTATTCCTACTGGGGCTATTAAAAATATAACAAATATTATAAAAGGCTGAATGAAGGAAAATATGTGTTGAATAATAATTATTGAAATCAATAATGTGACTCACAACATAAATAAATAAAATATGCAACCACGACGCCAGATAAAAATTACTGAATTCAGTTAGAAAGAAGAATATAAAATAATTTTTCTCGAAAAATACATAAATAAACAAGATTCAAACATATTTTTTTAAAAAATCCAACAAAAAGACGAAATTAATTCCATCAGTCCACGAGCGCAGAATTTCTTGGCTTAAGAGATTCGGCGTGTGTCAAAGACAGGTTGCGTCTTTTCTAAAAGACTATCTCCATAACCATGAAGAGAGATTGGTTGTTAAACGCTCATTGGTCAATTCTTCTATCCATTGTAAAAGTGGTTTTCTTTCTTTTATTTTTCTTAACCGAGAAACAATAAATTATCATTCACATCAACTCTGTGTTAAAGACTGCAATACTATTATTTTGTTAATACTGCAATAAATTATCTGATGTAGGTCTTGGCCTTTTGTGAATATGACAACAGGCCCAGATGTGATAGAAGCCTAGCAAGAAAAGCGAAATATGTTCAAGAACAACGACTGAGAAAGGAAAGAAACAGAGTGAAAAAAAACAAAGAATTAGAATATTCAATAATTAGATAATAGTACATATAGTTCGCAAAGAAATAGCAAAAGGAATAAAGATAAAAATGAATATCAAAAAGAAAGACAAACAAACAGAAAGAAAACGACAGAAAGGCAGAAAGAAAAAAGAAAGCAACAAAGACAAGTAGAAGGAAAGACAGATATTAAGAAAAATAAGGAGAAAGCAATACAGCTAGAGAAAAAATTAAAAGGCAAGAAATCAGTTGGAAAGAAAGCTGTACAGACTGAAAGAAAGAAAGAAAGAAAGAAAGACAGACAGATAGAATGAACGGCGGAAACACAGGAAGAAATTAATGCAGAAAAAACAATCAGAAAAAAGAAGAAATAAAAGAAAGATATATAACAAAGCATTCCTAAAAGTAATGAATATGAAAAACTTAGTGAAGAAAAAAGATAAAAAATAATTTCAAGTTCAGAAAAAGCAAGAAAAATAAGAATCAAGTAGTAATGCGAAAAAAAAGTAAGAAGTTACATGAATACAAAAAGGAAGATAGAACAAAGAAAAGGAGGTTATAATGTAACGCAAGAAAGAAAGAAAGAAAGAAAAGAAAATCACAACGCAAAGAAAAATAAACGACAATAATTTATATCAGTAGAGAAAGAAAGAAAATGAATGTCCAATCGGCGAATAAAGAAATATAGAAAAAAATGGAAGACTTAATTCATAGAAATAAAAGCATTTAAGCAATGAAAAATAAAAGTCACAGAAATCCTCACTAAAATTTTAAATGCCAAAAACTGAAAAACATGTAAAGTTAGTGACAAAATAATATGAACGAATGAATGAAGGCAATGATAAGGCAAAGCCTTTCACTTGCTTTTTTACACCACCTTTATATATGTGAGGGTTCAAATTAAAGATCATGCACTAGATAAAACCAAGAAAATGGAATACACCGGCCTTAGAAAGGCTGAAGGCGGTAATCTAAATAAGAAAAAAGGTCAACAACATATAATAAAATAGTTCAATAAGAGATGAAGATTAAGATGAGAAATAAGAAGAATAGCAACCAGACTCAAAAGGAGAAGACATCCGGGTAGAAAATAATAATGAAAAGCAATGACAATAACAAAAAAAGTTTTGAAAATTTTAACTGGAAAGTGAAAGTGAAAGTGAAAGTAGGCGTGATTTATGATGGCCATTTCCTATCACCGTGAAAATCTATCATCGGATGATTTCAAAAACCTGCATGTCGATATCCGCATTCCAATCCATAAGCGGACGTAAATCAGATGCCTATTACACCCAATATATGTATATTTTTTAATGTTCCTTGCGCTTGGCAAAGACATATCGATTTGGAAGGGAAATTTAAGATTCAGAAGGAAAAAGAAAGAAATTAAAAGGCGTATAAGTTATGAGACCAAAATAACATAAAGAACAGATAAGACATGATGAAAACAGATGCTTCTCAAAAATGTCAATTTGGCCCACACAGTTCTTATAACTAGAGTTTTGTTTCGCCTTTTCATTGCCATGGATATATATATATATATTATATCTCATTTTAACAGATATATGAAATACTAAAGCGTGAAATTAGTTAATGATTTCAACATTGGATTCATCTATAGCATTCAGATGACTTTAGAATCTCCAACATCTCTTCTTTACGGTCTACTTGTTTTAAGTTGCTGTTATAATCTTTGCCTTTATTTCATCATTCGTGTTACAAGGAGTTTTTTTTTTTGGTCTCTCGTTCAACTGCTCCCCACACATAAGCAGCGGCGTTGCTGTCTGAGAAGTTGCAAGATGTGAGGAGTAATGTTGGAGTAATTGTCTGAGAGCCATGACTAGATTCTCTTGCTTTTGTGTCATAAGGCATGAGGCAGTGACCTGTTACCAAACATCTGCTCTTTCAGCAGAAAACCTTTGAACCCATGACAGCATTACTTCCTCAAGGAACTTCATGTAGGTCTCCCTGCTGATTCTAAGTCCCTCGCTAAGAAATCGGTTATTTTCCTATCAGAACTATCTAAGTTAGTCTTTCCGAGACGATGAACGTTAATTGTAGTTGATACTCTGTTTATTTTTTGGTAAAGTCCTCCGTAGCTAAGTCAATCTATAGCACGTCGGCGGTAACGACTGTTCTTTCTCCCCGGGAAAGGGGCGCCCATCGCAGGCCCGAACCCTGCCGGGAGCGTATAGTCTTCTTTACTAAGATTTCTTAAATATTCAGGTCGGTCGAAGCAAATAATGAATATGTTTTAAAATAAATAAATAAACGTACCGTCTACCAAATACGCAAGACGAAAATGATAATATCTGTGTGTACGTTTCTTAAGAAGAATGTATATCATATTTATTAACTAATTTGGCGTAAATTCTTACACTATCTGAATTAAGACCATTTTCTCTTCAATAATTATATGTGGTGTATATGATCACTCAACTGTAAACAGTTTTCTTATAAAAACAGGTCCAGCTAGTTTTATATATATATATATATATATATATATATATTAGCCATCCACATACAAGACTATTTAGCTATATCACAGCTCATCAGTATGACTAGACACATCCACTTGCTTCTGGCCGGGATCGAAAGCCGACCGATTTGGTGTTAGTCGGAATCGCTGCTCCCTAAGCCATAGGCGCATGGAATCAAAAGCTGAAATTTGAACGTGTTGTATATAAGCAGTGTGTACACAAGCCAATCACCGAAAAAACTCAATTTATTGCCGAAAAGTCTCGCTTATATAGCAGAAGTGGAAACTGTTTTTAAAATTTTCTACTCTAGAGAGCTCAATCGTAATGAGAGCATAATTATATATATATATATATATATATATATATATATATATATATATATATATATATATATATCACTATACGTACCAACAATACTGTAGCACTAATCAAGACCGAAGTCAGAAAAAACTAACACTAACAAATCAGTAACGTAAGTCGTCAAACCCAACGAGGACTACCAAATATGTTAAAAGGGGAATAAAAAAAGAAACAAACAAAGCCCAATAACAAATTTTTGGTAAAGTCCTCCGTAGCTAAGTCAATCTATAGCACGTCGGCGGTAACGACTGTTCTTTCTCCCCAGGAAAGGGGCGCCCATCGCAGGCCCGAATCCTGCCGGGAGCGTATAGTCTTCTTTACTAAGATTTCTTAAATATTCAGGTCGGTCGAAGCAAATAATGAATATGTTTTAAAATAAATAAATAAACGTACCGTCTACCAAATATGCAAGACGAAAGTGATAATATCTATGTGTACGTTTCTTAAGAAGAATGTATATCATATATATTAACTAATTTGGCGTAAATTCTTACTATATCTGAATTAAGATCATTTTCTCTTCAATAATTATAGAAGAGTCAAGAGCGTGTTTGAAAGAAAAAAACCTCAAGACGAAAACCTTATCAGAAAAGAGCTCAATACGAAAGTACGAAAGTACGAAAGTAGAGCAAAAATGCAATAAACTAAATCTAAATCTAAAAGTGAGCCAAACGTCGACCGCGGTTTTCACTCGTCTATCTCCTGACGATCCGTAGAGTGAAACCGCGGTCGACATTTGGCTCACTTTTAGGTATATATATATATATATATATATATATATATATATATATATATATATAATATTAATAATATATATATATATATATAGTGTATCGAGGCAGCAGATAATTTTCTAAATATATACTACTAAATATAACTGACAATGAATATATATTATGTTTAATCATTAGCCTATCTAAATATCATATTTTGGCTTTAATTTCAGGTGAAAATAAGAAGAGAATATGACCAACATTTGGATTTTCTTTTATTATGCTGGTTCTCAGCTTCCAGCTCACATGAGCCATCATCAGAGATATTATAGGGACGTTAATATATAGACATCCACCAAGAAGGATGATTTTATGCAACGATAACAGTCACCGAATATCAGACGCAGTTTGTAAATTTGTAATGCGGTTCTATGAAAGACCAAAATGTTAACAGCATTATATATCTGGTTGCAACGTTATGAGTTGTGACTAAATTGAAATGTTATTTTATTGAGTGTGGGTTGTTTTTTATTTAATGTAGATAGCCTCTAATATCTGAAGGTTCTTTTTACTGTGTTTATGTGTGTATATTATTTTGCCATCTACTAAAATCTGTCTAATATTACCTACATGTCTATGTTTTTTCTAAGAAATGTTGTTTAATTGAACTCTGATCAGAAAGGTGCCAAGTAAGTCTACAGGAGAGCGTGGTTGTAGTAAAACCAATATATGTTGTGGGTTTATTATTAGTACCAGAGATAAAATCTCTGAATTGGCGTGCAAATTGATACACTAAATTGGTTTTCTGTAGAGGATTAATAGTGTAGTTGTAGGGATATCAGCGACTATAAGGTCAATTCTTTTAATTTTTTATATGATGTGCATTGTTTTATTATTATTATTTAGTAGTTTAATACACACAAACACACACACACACACACACACATATATATATATATGTATATATACATATATGTGTGAAATGTGTATGTATATATATATATATATATATATATATATATATATTTGCAATTTGTTATATATATTATATTATTTATAAATTATATATGCGCGGTAATTATTTGTAAGCGCTCAATACCAATGATAGAGTTAACATATTCTTATAGATAAATGTGAATTTGTGACTCTGGTTTTCGCGCTCTTGCGATCGTCAGAAAAACTGATTAGTTTTTTTTTAAAATTGGCTGCATGTAGGACTGTGCATATTGGTGTATTTTTGTGGAAGTGGGAGGAAAATTGGTAGGAAAATTTGTCGTCGTGACAGACGCACACATTTATACCCATTTGTACACCCATTGACATGCGCAAAGACAAACACACACGCGTGCCAGCCCACCGGGGCTCACACATACATAACTGTATGCGAACCGTACAGGGCTTGGTATATATATGTATATGTGTGCCCTAGCGCACATGCATACGCATTCAGTTAGTGTATTCACAGCACTTCACAATCCACATACATATGGCATCTAGCTAACAGAAATATTTCACTAACATATATATATTACGGAAAATTCCGAAGATTAACGGAATGGAATTAACAATCGAATTAATTTTTTTTATTTTCAATTCTGGCATATATATATAATTATAAGCCTGACGAGCGTTCCGAAAACGAAACGTTTGATCGAAGAAAGTATATATTTTATGGTTACATCTATCCATTTAAACTGGAAAAGTATAAGACATTACCGCCAATCGACTACTACGCTTATATTTGTAAAATTTAGGTACAATATAGAAAAAAATATCAGAACAATAACCATGGAAATAATGTTAGAAAATACATAGGGAACCTAGGTTATGGTGGTAGAAAAGTGACTCAAGCCGAAGTGCCAAATAGGACTGCTAATATTGCAGAGTTTTCTTTTGATTTTACCAAGAATATCTACGTATATTGCAGGAGCATCAGACCAGATATGGCAGCAATATATAAGACTGATTATGGTGAGAAATATTTTGTAGCTCAGCACAGTGAATCAACTTTACTAGCTGAAGATTTAGCAATAGATTTAATATTTTCTTCCCATCCATGTCAACTTTCGTCCGAGAATTTGCAATAAGTCACCTTTTTTAGGTTAACATCAGCTATGTTTGATTTCTCTGGCGATTAAAAGAAAGCGGTTTCGTTTTGGAGGCGTTGCAATTATAAAGTCACTTCTTACGCTATTTAACAACAGATTGACTTTATCGAAATGTCAGGATTATTAAGACATGAGTAAATAGTCGTATTACCGGGCATAGATTCCGAGAATGAGCTGAGAATGGCATCTTTTGAATGAGTCAGATTTTATGAATCAGTTCAAGCAACACTTCCCGACCATGGTTATTGGCTAAATAAGAATTATGACAAATGATAAATAGTTCTGCTACATTAGTTTGTCTAAGTTTCAATTTTCAGCCTTGTATTGATAATATAATTCTAGAAAATCCATGTAACTAAGTAAGTTCTACTTTTCACATAAGGATCAGTGACTGAGCAATAAAATAAAAAGAAGGCTGTAGAGTGAATTGGATGAAATGTCGAAATTGCTAAAACAACATTGATCTAGAAATTATAATTTCCCAATTGAATAGCCTTTTTTTGTTTTACTTTTCATTTAACAGTTTGTTCTTTCATGTTATCTTCTCTCCAAGCCTTTCCCTCACCTTCTCTCTCCGCCTCACCGTTCACCTTCTCTTGTCTCTCTCTCACCTTCTCTTCTTTTTCTCACCTTCTCTTCTCACCTAAAGATAGTATCTAAAGTCTGGAACTCAACTACAATTCCAGATCGTCCTCAATTTTCGTTTTAGTTTTTCATATCCGTCTATTTCTTTTCGTTTGAAATAAACCAATACTTATAGAAATGAGTTACCTTCAATGTATAGAAGAACTTTTGAGTGACATTGTATAACATCTAATATCTTTGTCACCTACTGAATATCGAACTCATTATTACAGCAACAGACTTCAAAACGAACTGACTGAACATTGTAATATCGGTTATATATAATTAATTCATCTGTTTACTTGATTTAATAACAATCAGTTATATTCGAAAAAGTCAACTCTGTCACCAAGACTATTGATTTATCTTGAGTAAGAAATTAGTTTCGAATTTCACTTATTCATAATTATTTGAATTTCACTATTTAATAAAGAAATGCATTTTATAGATTTTAACGTAGAGATGCAAAATTTTTAAAAAGAATTGAAGGTGGTATAACATAAAATGATTTCTTTTTTTAGATTACTTCCCTGTCAACGACTCCCTCCCCCTTTTTAGTTCTTTCTTTTTTGTTTTTTTATTTATTTTTATTCCTCCTACCATTTCTTTTGTTTAGACAAGGCTAAATTTCAACTTTTAAACTCTCGACTCAGGTAAGGGGTAGGGGGTTTAAAAAATCTAATAATAAAAATAGACATAGATATCTATCTGGTTTCTTATGTATCCCGCCTCATTAATTTTCTGCGATGAAAATTTTTTTTTACTTCTGCCGGTATAATATCTTTCTTCAGTTTGTCATTGTTTTTGTTTTTTAATAAAGTTCGTTGCTGAGGATGCGAGAGTTTTTTCTCTTAGAAATGGCTATTCAACGAATTTGAACAGCGGAATTTTGTTTTATTTTATAATTGGCTCTGTAATTTGAATATAAATTGCATTGGGCTCTCCAACTTGATTAATTTTAATATTAATATAATTAATATTAATTAGGATGGGGTTTTTGAGATTTACTTGCCTGTTTTTTCTTTTGGATTAAAGTTATATATATATATATATATATATATATATATATATATTCTTTTTGTGTTATTAAGTTTAAATAAAGTCTATGGTAGATGGCGCCGTCTGGTCACATATAAAAATTTATATTTATAATTTGTGCACATTAATAGCAAGTGCGTATTCAACATTTAACCTTAGTTGTAGTGAGTTAAATCAGAAGAGATCCGTTTAACAATGCCAGGATATGCATATCCTGAGCAGGCAGATATGATGTTTACACACAGCCGCGTGAATAGTGATTGATGCAAGGCAGCATTGATACATTAGATTGTGTTTCCAGACTGCCGAGTCATCCAACCTATGGTCCTGTTGTTGAGGCAGGATCTCTGGCACTCAAAACTTCGTACGCCTGACACGGAAGATACATTCTACAGGCTGAAGGGGACGATCCAGTTATTAGCACACGCCAAGTAACCCTACGCATATAACAGATTGTATCCGGATCATTTGCAACGTTAGTAGGGTCTTTGGCGCTCTGACCACTCACCACGGGAAAACATTTGCCTCGTCTGTCTTGTTTATGGGTGAGGTATATTTTGAAAGAGATAGAATAACAAATTTACATAACCATCATTTGTGGATGGATGAAATTCCCATTGTAAAATACAGTCTAGGCACTATCATCAGTTTATGATTAATGCGAGAATTGTAGCTGACTCTCTGTTAGGTCCATATGTTTTCTCAGAACGTCTTGCAGGATCTGTCTACAGAGACTTTATTTTGTACACACGCCAAGACTTGTATCAGGATCTACCCTTGCTAATTCAAAGACGCATTGGATTCATACATGATGGTGCTCTAGCACCTTTTAGTCACATTGTTCGCGATAAAATGGGTGGCATCTACCAAGAAAGATTGATAGGAGGGTGAGCATGGCTTGCACGATCCCCACAATTTCAATCATTTGAATTTTTATCTGTGATCTCACTTAAAATATGATTATGCAGAAGATATATAGATGGCTTTTTGGACACAGGGCTATACGGGCACTTCCTTATTTTAGTGTCAGAAACCCATCCCTAATGTTTTTTATATGTATTTTGGGTTATATATTAGATTATACATTTAACATCGTCTACCGTAAATTCTAAATTTAATGACTCAAAAACGAAGACTTCGCGGACATGTTTTTATACTAACTTTTGTTCTTGTTTTGGTGTGAGGAATTAATATATATCAAAACTGTGGGAAGTTTAATGTTCTGTTGAAGAATAATTTTAAAAATACGTATTTTTCTTTTAGATTGGCTCGGATTTTGCAAAGCTAGATGAAGAACCTGTCACATCACACTTATAATTATCTATAAGTATGTTTGTATATGAATATATTATTTGGGTTTAGATATATAATATATTTACTTATACATGATTGTTCCAATAATAATAATAATAATAATAATAATAATAATAATAATATGGATATTCACATATACAATTTCATCTATGAGTCATGCCTGCATGTGTGCGAGAAAAAGTGTGAGTGCTTGTATTGATTAACACCCAATCAGATTTACAAGGATATGTAATGGAATAGGTGCACTATGTCCAATTAGCTAACTTGCTGAACCTTCCATATTTTGAATTGGATTATTGATTTGTATATATCAATATTAAAATTGGTATCGAATTCATCATGGTATAGGTTTGTATTTCTTTAAGGGTCGGCGTAAAAATCGAAGAACCATTAAAAAATAATATTGATTAATCGACTTAAGTCCAGAGCGACAGAAGCTGAAGTAGTTTGCATTGATTAAGTTTGATGCCGGTTCATTTTGAGAAAGTTATTAAAGACGAAAGTATATTCACACACACACACACACTCACACACACACACACGCACACACAGAGACACACACACACACACACACACACACACACACACACACACACACACATATATATATATATATATATATATATGGAGAGAGAAAGACATAAGTAAAAGAAAAAAAGCGACCAACGAAGTAAAAATCAATTTCTTTAATTTTCACTAAGAAGCTGTGAGCGTTCAACAATGTAACATCGAGGGTTTTAACTATGACTATTCTGGGTTGTAGTGAAAGTTCTCTTAATTACATGTATACAGTATGGGGGCGGGCACTGATCTGAACGCATGGTATAGCCGAAAATAGGCTTGAAAATGTATCAGTTCAGAACAATTTCATGAGAAATAGTATAGTGTTTATTTCATTTTCTGGTACATGTGCAATCCTTATGAATTATTGGTACATATTCATTCTAGGTTCCCTGGTTTGGTTTATATGTTGTAGTTTTTTTACACGTTTGAGTTAACAGATATTGGTTCGTCGGTTTTTAATTCAGATTTTATCAAACAGACCTATAAAGCGCAGTCAGCCTTACTATTTTAAATATATAAAAAGACACAGATTAGTAATTTTATCAAAGCCATTGATGCAAAAGTGATCTCAAGAGCCCAAATTTACAGGCCGAGGATACTAAAATCATGCAGGTACGGAAGTTTAAATACCTAGGAAGTATTCTAACAGAGAACAGAAAGTGTGACACTGAGATCTGAAGGCGTATAGCCATGGCCAAAGACACATTCTAAAAAATTGAGTATAGTAATGTGAGACAGGAAAATGTCGTTAAGAAAAATAAAAGAGTACTGGATTGTTATGAGATATTTGTCCTCCCATATAGTAACGAATGCTAGATAATCTCCTCAGAGATGAAGAAAAGATTCTAAGCAACAAAAATCGGCTTCTACAGTGGGATGCTAAGGATAGCATGAACCGAATATTTGAGTAACGACGAGGTTTTGGAGAAATTGGAAACGAAAAAGAAACTTATACTAAAACATCAAGGAGAGTCATTTAAAGTTTCTGGGACACGTAATGAGGAATGAGGGCTTCGATAAAACGATACGCACAGGGCGGATTGAAAGAAAGATAGACAGGGGAAAATACCGCGGGACATAGTTGATGTGCTTAAGCAAATCAATGTCAGCGCTTGGTGTGGGAGAAATAACACAATAAAATGTATTAAGAGCTGGATACATGACATGCATTACAAGAGACAGGAAAATGTACAGGATAATAATCGTCTACGTCCTGAAGAGACATGGTATATAAAAGAAGAATCTATTCTTCATTTAGGCTTGTAGTGTAAGTTACCACATTCCCGTTGACGCAATACGCAGATAGAAATCTGAATGCAGAGTAAAACTGAAAATAGTCTATTCAAATGCTATGAACCACTGGAGAAAAAGCATCATTATATGTATATACTAGCAGCATAGCCCGGCGTTGCTCGGGTGTAATGAAAGCTTTAAAACTAATCCATGGTCCTGGAGCACAGACACTTTGGACGTTGGCACGAAAGACTAAAAATCAATAGTTGTTTCCAGTTAAAGCGAAACTGTAGACTAAAAGAAAAATAAGTGGATGTAAGTCAAATTTTGATTTCCTCGTATCGATATTGAATAAGTTCTTCCGTCTTAAACTGAATTTTGAAGGCTAAATACGTCCTCTGAGTAAATGGCTGAGACTAAGAACTACAATTATACCTACTTAGAGCCAAACCCGAAGCAAAAATTAAAATAAAAGGGCTGAGAAAATTCAGACATACAGGCAGATAAACAGACACACACACAAACATCTTGCCTTTTATATATATATATTATCGATTTTATGCACTATTGTAAGAATTGCAACCTTGATACTTCTGAATATCGTTTCCCATGTCTATGAGTGTATCAAATTTGATTAAAATTGGACCACTCGTTCTATAACCCGATTTTTTATTATCAATTTTCGATATTTATCGGGGGGACATCGACACAAAACTAAGCTAAGAACACACACAGACGTTTATAGTACAACTGTGTAAATTTTCAAGAAAATCGGTTCAGCCATTTCGGAGTCTATAGGTAACGGACACCCACACACAGACACACACACACACAGATAAATTTCCATATAAATAAGTTTAGATACAATTAGATTTAGAAACATTAAAATTCCTAAACATTTTATAGTATTGGTCCCTCTGGCAAGAACTACAGCCTCAAATTGAGGGTGATGGTGGCCAGGCCCCGAGCAGGTTAAACATTGCATTCAATGCTTCTGTAACGAACAGCCGTGTGTCAAGGTGATCCGTCAAGATGGTATATTGCTATATCAAATAAAAAGTGAGGCATTAGAAAACACTATCGTCTATCTGTTCAACTGCTTCTAATGCAAGACAACATACCCAAAGATTAATTGGTAACCGTAATTTACGACGAATGTTCTAAACCTTGGGTTATTTTTGTAATCGTTTGGCACAATATTATAACAAAGAATATAACAAATTTGATAAAAATATGTGTAACAAGGTAGAGCTAGGGAAGAAGATGTATTTTCACAAATACATTCCCCCTTTATGGGCATTATTACTTCCATGATATAACAACATCGATACCTCACGGATGGAACGGGAACTCTGAAACGAAAATGAATGACAAATATGTTTTTCTCAGTGAGTCTGTATACTACTAAAATACATCCTAAAAAATCTTAATACATACATAGATACTCCAGTCCTACGGGGAGAATAATATAACACACATATCTACAGAGAAAAGCAGAGATTAAGAAAAAAATGTCAGGATCTTACATATAATATAACATATATCATCGAGATACTCCAGTACATGAAGAAGCCATAGGACCCTGGATCCAATTATGTCTTTGAATAGTCTTCAATTATGTCTTTGAATAGTCTTCATCCAGAATTAAAGTATACTATGGAAGTAGAAGAGAAGAATCAGTTGGCCTTCCTGGATGTCTTAGTCATGTTTTATCACTAGTGATTTTCGTAAACCCACTTTTTCTGGGCTGTACTTAACCTGGGATTGCTTTGCACCCAGGACAAGGAAAGTTAATCTTATTATCTATCTTACTTATTGGGCTTTAAGTATTTGTTCTGAGTGCAAACTTGATGCTGAGCTAAGGAAAATCAAACAACTGTTCTTAATGAATGTGTGATAAAACTGAACGTAAAATTTCTAAGTTCCATGAGACTAATACTTTTTTGACATCTAAATGTCCTGTATATGTCAGACTACCGTTGATTGGTCCCGTTTGTTGGACATAAGCTGATAAATTTTATACGGCTATTAAGCGTTGTTATAATGCGATTGTGGTTCGGAACATTTTCACAGCTAGAAGGGCTTATCTTTCTTGCAATAAGGATGTTTTGCCTTCCCATCATAGTAATTTAGTCATTTATCAATTTACGTGTTGATGTGAGGTCGATCATATGGGCAAAACTATCCAGAGGTTGAAAATTAGAATTGACGAACACGTTCCGGGCCAGCTACGTAGGTCGTCCAGGTGTTCACAGACTCAATCGGTGAGCATTTATTAAATTCTGTTGCTTGCAGGAAAAATTATTTCCCCGATTTTTTGTCGGTATTGCATAGGGCACGGAACAGACACTATGTTGATATTCTTGAGTTTTTTATCATTAATATGCGAAAGCCTACCCTGTGCATACAACGAAAATTGAAATTGAAATTGGCCCACTTTGGGAAAGCCATTACTTAATGGAGGAATTTTTAAAATTTTTTCTTTCCATTCCCCTTTAATATATATATAATTTTTTAAAAGTCGGTGGCTAATAATTTTTTCTTGTTGGCAACTAAGTTTTAATAATTACCGACGATGGTTGTTTGAAAAGGTCTCGGTCGAAAGGCCCCCAAATAGATATTGGGTTAAATAGTATTATTGCATTTTCAACATTTTCATTCTTGATATTTTTGTATCTTATTTTAGTTTAATATGATCCACCTTTACTTCTTTAAGTGTTTGATTTCATGGTGTGGCGCGAGTAATTTGTTTATATATATATATATATATATATATATATATATATATATATATATATATTCCTACATCGAGAATTTACTTCGAGAATTTACTTCAAGAATTTAAAGTTTATTAATTATTTTCGTGGTGCAGTATATTGGTGTAGTCAACAATTATTTTCCTGTATTATGAAGGGGAACAGGAAGTGTTTTTTTTTATATATTGTGCGATAGAACTGTTATCTGACAAATGGAGTGTAAGATGTGTTGATAATTTTGTTGTCGTCAAGCCAATATATACTTATTTTCTGTCAGAGATACTATCTCCGAAAGGACATTTAATCTAGTATACAGGGTTGGTCTTTTACGGAGAAGTGATTTTCATATGTTTAAGTTGATTGTGTTAAAACTACTTTAGTATATAATTAGTTTCTTTTTATTTTGATTAAAAATTATTTTGATCGGGAAATATATTATTACATATGAAATTTTCTGGGATATTTTTATTTTGTCTATGACTAGAATACATTTCATTACAGTAGATTTAGGGTTATTTGAAGAAAAAATATTGTTTGTTTTAATAAGTTTATATTTCAAGTAAAGAGAGAATATTTTTATTCTAATTTTCTTGTAGTTCATGTATTTCATCTGTTTTTAACAAAGATGAGAATATCATCTACATATTTTAGGTAAGTGAACAGCTTTTTGGTGGTATTAAATATCATATTGTTAAGATTGGCCACGTAGAAGTTACTAAATGTTGGTCCAAGAACTGAACCCATGCAAACGTCATAATATACGTACGTTATTTTGGTAGTCTTAGACGGAAATCTCAGTTGTACAAGACAAAGCTCATTTCCGTAATATATTGTGTTCGATTTTTAGAGGAGGTAAAGAGGGATTGTTGTAAATATTTTTGGAACGATATCAATTGTTTCTTTAAGTAATATACTGATAAACAAACTTTCAAAATTATGTGATGCTATGGTTTCGTAGTTACGTTTTTGAGTTTTTAAGATTTTGAGTAGTTCATATGCTGATTTAATAGTGTATTTACAATGTATGTATGAAATAAAGAGTTGGATGAAGATATTGCTTAATTATTAAACAGGAATGGGGATATGTGATATGATGAGATAGGGAAGTGAACTTAGGCTTGTGTATTTTTGTAGTTTCAACTATGTATCCTGGCTCGCAGTATCTGTTTATTTTAGAGGAATTTTAAGTTGTTATTTTCTATGTTGTTGGCTGCGATAGTTTATTAATTTTCTATTTCATATTGTTAATAGGAGTTTTGTTAACATTATGAAATTTGATATGGTTGTCGAATATTTTGTGTAATTACCAATTATAATCGGATTTACTAAATAGAACAAAAATGTTGGTTCTACATATATGAATAAAAAGGACAACAAATCTACTCTAATACGACGCGTTACGTGGTAAAGGAGTACTTTATCAAGACAAATGTAGTTTGAACTTTGTTGCTTTAGTTTATTAAAAAAGTGAATAAGTGGCTGGAGTCGAGCTGCCAGGTCGCGACCAATCACATTACAGATTCTCTGTTTGAACCTGTCGAGAAAGCTGAGATGAATATCAATGGCGCCCGACCAGATATGACAACTGTATTCAATTTACGGTCGGATGATTGATTTGTATATGTGCAACAGGGACTCGGGGGAAAAATTTCCTGGCCTAACACAGTAAGACAACCTTCCAAGTAGTAGGTTTAGCTAGTGATTCAATGTAATGGTTCCACTTGAGGTCCGTAGAGAGAGTGAAGCCGAGAAGGCGCAGTGTATTGCTTTCAGGGAGGCTTACTTGGTCCATGCTTATGTGGGGTAGAAGGGACTACCTGTGGTAGTTGACAAAGAGAAGCTTTGTTTTAGAAGCATAAAAATTTACAAGCAACTTTTTACTCGAGTCTTCCACAGAATGGAGGTCCTTCTCAAGATCAGTAGCGAGGTTATGTTTGTCCGCCTTGCCAGATTTCTTACTGGGGTGAGAGTATTCTGTTCCCTTATACGTCTAAAATGACATGAAAGTCTACTACTACTCTAAATACACATACATAAGCACACACAGAAATACATACATATATATATATATATATATATATATATATATATATATATATACATATATTCGTATTCGTGTGTGGAGATGTTTAGAAAGAGAGAGAGAATTGATTGTATTTCTTATCGGATAATTTTTATTATTAATATAAAATTTAATTTAGTGGGCATACGTGTTTGATTAGCGATCCCTGTTGAAGAATTTAAAAAGCAATGTACGATAGTAACTCATATTCATGTACCTAATAAAAAAAACAATATTTATAGTAATAGATGGATATGCTTATTACGAAAAAGATGGCTGTATATATTTTGCAAGAAATCCAACATCAGTATTAAATGTTTTATTTGAAAAAAGCCTTATTTACATTACTTAAACGAAATGTGTTTTTTAGGCATCTAAATGTTTAATGTTTTAAAATTTTACTCTACGATAATAGTAATTTAACTAATATATTGTCTTGTACGGAAAGTTCAAATTAAAAACAAAACAAAACTATGCTAATAAATATTTATTCAACTAAGTGAATGCAAGGTATATCAACTGGGAGCCGAGTTCGAGTTCACTTACGCGCAAATACCCTTGGGAAAGGTAATAATCGGTCTCTTCCCTCTAGTTATGGTTTAAATAACAGGACAGATTAGGTTCTATAACTTTGGTTGGCAACCAGTTTACCACAGAAAGTAATGGCAACCAACTACCCAGTCAGTCATGTCTCGAAAGAGACATAATAGCCCAAGCGTATATCACGTACGGCACTTAACTAATGGACCATTCCGTTGCACAAACTTTCTGAGTTTTTACTTCAGTTCAAAAAGACCCTGTTCGGCAAATTTTAAATGATTTCTAGGTCATTAACTTATTTGTCTGCTTCTTTTATGTTAGCCCAAGAATTTCTTTTCTTTTTATTATTGATATTATTTAGCAAGGACTTGAATAAACAGGAATGTGATGGATACATGTATGCTAAATATGACTTGTGCGTTTAGCACATTCAAGTCAGGCTGCAGATGCCAAAGTAGTATGAGATTTAGCATTACTCTGAAAGGAAACAACAACTTTCGAGCGTTTTTCTTGATTTTGGGATGACTAAAGTTGGCTCATGTTGCTTACCTCAGGTTCTTTTCTGCTGAACATTGTTGAAAACGATTTATTTTTCCTCACTCGTCAGAATTTGCATAAAATGATGCATTTTCATATCGTTTATCACATATATATAGAAATGCAATCTAAAAGATTCTTTTGAGTACGCAAGCTTCACTAAGTGCTCAGGGATGGTGGATTTTGATAAATTTGGTCCCGCTTTGTGTAATGCGTGTTATTCTTAATCAATGACTTAATTTGTTTCCTGTAGTGAGGAAAACTTCCTGAGCGTTGTTCATCAATAAGGCTACAATTACTGACAAGAATTAGCAAAACATTTCCGTGCAGTTCTCTCAGCTAAAGCAATTTCACCGTACACATCACAGATCTTTCATGTTGTATGTGAGGAATTTTTGCCTTTATTTTTGCATCAAGTTTCTAAAATGCAAAACAGAGATGCAAAATGGACTTGGATTAAATAATTTTAAACTTTCTTTCTCAAGAGACAATTTGTATTATCCTTTAATAAGTAATGTAAAAATATGATATCTGCCGATAAAGTTAACGCCCTCTAATGTATTGAACACGAACGATTAACGACATGAACTTTCCGGACAATTCAATACAGAATACATTTTAACTAATTTCATTTCATTTTTCATAATCTATCCTGGTTCGGCAGCCCGTCTTCAGTCTCTTTATTATCGACGTGATGTGGCTTCTCTCTGTTTTTCATACAAGTATATTCTTGGCAACTGCTCTGACAAAATTTTTCCCTGCCACCACGACCACATGAATTTATGCGTGCTACAAGATTGGTACCTAGGTCTAAGCGTTTTACCATCAAAATACTTAAATGTAAGAATCTCTTCTATTCTAATAATTTCTTTTCTCAGCCTTCCAATTTGTAAAAATCCCTTTATTTGGTTGCTTTACTGAAAGTTACAATCTCCAAAAGTGTAAATGCAACCCTAGTGGCCATTTTCTATCTACTTGAATCCCATTCATCTCTTATTATTGACATACCATAAATCTCGTTTTTTTATCTCTCTAATTCATTTTATTCCATATTGTTGCAATATAAATTTAGTGAGCAATGATGGCATGATGAAATAACGCTTCTTAATTGTCCAGCTTTCATCAATGTACATTCAACGTTGAACTCTCGATGCATTATCGTCTGAATAAATTCTGTTGTATAAAATTAATTCAAAGAAAGATGCATTGAAAGCTCGGTGTAACAAATTCGCTATAAAATATGAACTGGAAAATGGGAATTTAAAAAACAACTAGCGCATAAAATGTTGTTTCCCACCCATAAAGAATTTGTATTTTCAGCAATGCGAAACAAATTCACAAAAGCGCTATAACATCTAACATTTCTATATGCTCTATGCACACGCAGAAAAAATATGCTTCAGTAGTCTGAAATTAAATATATTAAGAAAACATCTTATATATATATATATATATTAGACCCCTTAATACCTCTTACACGCAACCTAGCAAACCTAAAAAGAAATAAAAATATTTGCCTAAGACTACTTAGGGAAATTCTGGTTGAAAATACAAGATTACTATGTAAATCACAATATCAAAAATATCTCGCTATAAGTGAAGCACTATATAGCGCAACAATTCTCTCCTGCCATCAACCTTACATTATTTAATAGTGAAAATGCAGTATTGAAAGATTTTTAAATAAAAAAATGCTAACTTGGTTTCCAGTCAGGTACGGCACATGAGAGTTTTAAAAGAAAAATCCTTTTTAAAAGCAACACAAAATAAATTACGTTACAGTCAAAACGTAATGGTAAAATACCAACAGAAGAATCGTAACACTTTGATAATAGCTAGAGAAGTGGCTTAAAGCGTTTGAAAAAATTACGCATCATTTTTATATTCTTTATTTTCAGAAAAACAAAACAAAACAAAAACATAACAAAAAACATACATTATAGAATAATTTTAAATTAAATAAAAAATAATAAAAGCTAGCTTGTCGGTTGTTTTCAACCAAATATGTTTAAAGAAAAGTTTGCTATATAAACACACACACACAAAAATTGTATAAAATTGTTCAAGACATTTATCTTGTAGAACATCTGAATAATTTTCATGTGGAAATAGGTCATTTCCGCAATTTATATTTCAAGCTTTCCGTATCTTCAGGCTGACTTTTCCGTTTTTCCAACACACGAACAAGGATCTTTACGAAACGCACGAATGTAATTTTCAAACAACCGAAAATTTTCAAAATTAAGGAAGATTTATTCAAGGATCTGACAAGACTTTCATCCCTGTTTGTATGATCCTAGTATGTATTTATAGGTATGATTACAACTAGACATAATTTATGATGTTTCATTTAGTAATTTACTTTTTGTACTGGGAATAACATAATAGCTAACTTTTCCTCCTTGCATATGATGCATACATTGCCACCGTTGTATTTTTTGGCTATTTTTACTATATTCTAATTATATCAAGTACAGTAAAAATAGCCAAACCAAACACGGGCGTAATGTATGCAGATTCTTCCAAGAGGAAAAGTTAGCTATTATGTTATTCCCAGAAAGAAAAACGTACTAAATGAAAGATCAGAAATTATGTCGAAACCTGCGTAGCAAAAAGTGGTGTGTATTCTGTTCTTTAGAATATTGTTAGCTCTGCATATTCAATTAATTTGTGTTAGGTGTGCACTGAGCACATTTTTCAAACTACCGTATGCTGAACCTACCAGCCACTATTTGATAACATATATATATATATATATATATATATATATATATATATATATATATATATATATATATAAAAAGCAGGACATTATTTGAACAAGTTGAATGAAATTCAGTTGACAAGAATTTTTTAAAAGATTGTATTTTCTCAATTGTCGAATAGGCTTGACAACGAATGTCTCGCTCTATGCGTATATATTTTCAGCTTTGTTGATGAGAGATTCTTCGCTAAATCCTGATATTTTTTAAATGTTGCATTTCAAATACAAATAAAAACTAATCCTGTAACCATTCGCGAAACCTGTCAATACTTATAAAATATTATTAACATTTTTCGGACTGCTGTCCTCATGTTTATTGTAATATTGCTGGCGATTCGCCGATTATATGGTCTGATTTTCATCAGGTGACTAGAAGTTGGAACTGAACACATTATACTATTTACATTATTTCATCTTTGTTGTCATTTGTACGACACATGGGTTAGTAGATATAGACGTTGGTTAGTTCCTGTGACTTGATCCAAAGATTTGTCAGTTCAATACCAGGCTACAGCATTGGTGAACAAGTAACTTAAAAGGGTTACAGGGAGATAACTCATGACTACCAACAGGGGCTCTACGCAAGGGATGGGAATGATATACCCCAGTGATAATAATAAAGGATTCGGTTCAAAATTTTTTCACCTGAAGAAAGCCAGAGTGTATAACGGCCGAAACATCGTACAAATGGCAACAAAGATGAGGACAATCACCCGAATAATGTAAATAGTGTAAATAATGCCCCATCTCTGAAATATAGACAAATACTGAACACTTTATTTTGATCACTGAAGTAGTTTGTTTACTGTATGTTATAGAATATGAGACAAACTACTATAAAAGAGAGAGGAAATAGAAGACTAACAGAAATGATTAACATTGTATTTACATTTAAAGTTCATAGTGAAGCAAAAAACCAGAAGATAGTTCCACAAGTGAGAAGTGCGATAGAAGAAAATTTTAGCATAGAATTTACGGTTACATGTAGCTATTTCAACTATAAAAATATGAGAACTTTTCTTCCATCAAAAACTTTGTTTAAAATCATAAAGTCTAAGTTCTATAAAGAACAAGTACCATAAAAATATTTTAGAAAAAGGGAAACTACCTTACGGTTGTGGGAAAGAGACTGAAGCGGAAATATCAGGTAAAAAAAAATAAACATTGCAGATAATGTTTTGAATTTTATGAAAAATCTCTAAATAGATGTGGCATCAATATTCAAAGCGTAACGAATAGACTTACAAATATGTAAGATACATTCTGGTGACAAACAATTGTCTAGATCGAAACAGTGAACCAACTTTCTTAGCTACAGACTTAGCAATTGACTCAATCTACTATTTTCACTTTATTTCAGCTTGTTTTAGAAGTTGGAATGAGTCACTCTTCTGGAAGTTCAAATCAGCCATATTGATGGGGGTAATCAGTGTACCCTTCTGACTATTAAAAGAGAGGTGTTTCGTTTTTTAGGCGTTAGAATTAACAAGTCATTCATGGTTCTATTTAACAACAGCCTGAACTTATCAAAAGAGAAATATAGAAAAGATACGGGGAAGCTACGTTAAAGCCGTCGGAAAGGTACTGAAGTCTCGATGCTAGAACAGAACATATAACATTGCAGATTCTTTGGATTTCAACAATAATCTCTAAACATATAAAAATATTTCAAATAATCGTTCATGACAAGTTTCTACTTGTTGCTTCTCGGTTGTTGCAAATACCATTGAGGAAACTACTGGAATCGGTAAACTAAATATGACATAAGAAATCTAAGAAAAACTTTTTTTTCTCATGATGCTTCCACAAGAAAATTTCTAAGTCGTATCAGGTTTATGAGTCTGTTATAGAAACAGTATCTTTCTTGGATAATGTATTTGCTTTTCTATGCTTTTAAACATTTTAAAATTTTGGCTTTGTTGGAAAACTATTTTTATGCAACGATAGCATATTTAATGACGTTTCATTTTCTTCTATTTGATAAATGTGATGCTTAAAATTTAATAGCTTCTGGCATTCTTCGACAAATGACTATACATTTATGGCGTGGTTCTGTTCCAGCTGAGAATTTTTTTCGTCTTTTTTCTATGTTGATTGGTGATTTCAAACTTAGACGAAATATAAGACACTTAAATTTATCCTATGTTAACTCTTTAAAATTTAAAACTTTCGTATTGTCTGTTTCCAGTAACTGCGTAGGCTAATAAATAAAAACTTTAACTGCCAACTCGGATGAAAGACCGGGGTTTATTTCTGTGGAAATGTTAATTAGCATTAATAGAGTTTTTATTGTTTTTTTTAATTTCAAGATTTAAATAGCAAAATATAAATACAACTTAAAATATTCTACAAAACTTAATTTTCTTAATAAAACTCTTACATTTTACACGTCTGGCCAGCTAAGACAACATCTATATAATATTACTTTATGTTTCAAGCGTTATTTTCGCGTCAGTGTTGTAAATGAATTCTACAATGGCACTTGCCACGATCTGTGAACTAAAGACAACTGTGGTTGTTTAATTCATTTTATTCAATAAATTGAGAAATCGGAGAGCAAAGTTCGAAATTCAGTCGGGTTTACTGTTGAACTACTGATATCCTTATGTAATTAGTTCGTCACAATCGTTCTAATTACTGTACTATTTCAGTCTAAGAGAAAGACATGCAACTAGATTCCTATTTTACAAGCATTTGCATAAGTATATACCTTTCAAGATTGATTTTTACGTACTTGTGGGTTATTTAAAGCCAAAATATATGCCGATTTTAGAAACAATTATTTTAGTTGTCAGTGAATATTGCATTATCAATGCTTTTGAGAATAACAATGATTTATTTTAAGATACAAGTCCTACTCTTTAACCCATATCTAGCAGTTGGTGGATTATAATGCCTTTTGCATGTAAAGAACCCGACTGGAAGTCCAAATCTGCTCTCTTACTTTTCATTCCGAACCTCTCTATTCTTTACAACATCTCTACATCTACGCATATTTCCTGTATCAAGAAGTGTAATTAAATCCACGAGAGCCACGGTTTAACAACGAAGGGCAATAGAAGTTATTTTTTTCTATATTAAAATGTATATACTTCATTTTGAATGAGTATAAAATGATTACGATAGATATCAATTATTCAATATTCATGTTTCCATTGTCGTCATTTGTCCTCTACAAGATTGTTCTGGAGATGGCTAGTATTTCTTTCAGCTTAAAGTAAAACGCTGGTGCTTACTCTGTTAAGTAAACTGAATGGACAGCGATCGAATATCTGGATGTTTTCTGTATAGAGACCTGGCATAGGGAAAGCGCCTTGTCGGTAAGCCTCAACTAAAATATGAAAACATCATAAAAGTGGGAAGGAGGAACATCGGGAAGCACTAGCCTTCGAACAATCACCCTGGATGCAGGCAGTCTAGAAAGGTCTCTTCAAGTTTGAAGTTACATTTGGACATTTTTTGAAAATGAAGAGACTAATTTCATTTCCAGTTGGTTTTGTTAGGCGCAAATAACACTGGACAATGTAAGACTCCATTTGAATATTAAAATTGTTTTCTTCCTTTGTTAAACAGTGTTTAATGAATACAAATAATTATCAAGTTCAGATTCATTTTGGTGAAAAAGTTGCACGTGTCAGTTAGGATCAATGTAAATACTTGGCAGTAATGTTTACGAAATCAGCTTCCTATTCTAGTGTCATCTAAGTTGTGTCATTACGTCTTCTCTGAGGACTGAATACAATTTAAATATTAAAAATGCAAAGGCCATCAAGGACACTTCGACGTGGTATAATGACCAGTGAGCTTGTCTTACGAGATCAATTTTATATAAGTAGTAAGTTCAATTCTCATTGGATGATCGCTGATTTCGACTTTTCACTGCATCTAAGCAGTGATTACAAAATCACTAATACTTCTCTGGCTTCTGCCAGAAAAGATTTAAATAATACTAACTCAATCCCCGGGGGCCATCTCTCCGGGGCCAGAAACATTCCCAAAGGGAGGAATTGCTGAGGGGCTAGAACAATTTTTCCACTGTATTACAGGTAGACAGACATTGAACCCCATCCTTGTGTCACATTTGGTAGTGACGTGGACGTACTGAAAATAGCCTCTACACGTGCATCACTAATTGTCGTTTTGACTCTGACAAAATAGAATAATATGAATGCAAAGTTTTGAAAAAAAGCAAATTCTCACATATTAGAATATTTATTTAACATTGTGTATTCCACACTTCCTCTAATATCTATAAACACCAGCAACATTTATTGACACCTTGAAGCTATATTTTACTAATTTCTGAGTGTATTTCTACGATGAGATGTTATCTTCATTTACACTATGTCGGATAATATTAAACTGAATATTATATTATATTATGAGTATATTGGGTGTATCGTCAGTGGCAGTAACTTTGCAGCGAAGCGGTCGACATCGGTTTACTCAGGTGAAGTGGGATGCGAAGATGTACTGGTCTACCGCGTACAAGTCTCACGCACGACTCTAAGAAGTCGCATGAAAACTTTGACGTCAACATCCCGGTCATCGAACTATCGGCTAAAATGTGTGAAGTTAAACGGAAGGGTTTCTCGACCTGAAGGATTACGGATAATGCTTCTTCCCAATCCAACTGTTCTAAATGTCTTGTCGCCCGTCTGAGCGTAGGAGGTCAACGGCTTTAACAAGACGAACTTCTAAGTGGAGTGACAGGTAACCTCAAATTTATCGGTGAGAAAGGTACTGGGAAGCCATTGCTTTATTTTGCCTTGAATACCTCGATGAACCACTATTACAACAGGAATAGTTGGAGTGGGAACAAAAACAGCACAAATGAATAAATAATCGTGTTAATAATATTGCTGTATACCATTACTAAAGCTACTAGAATTAAAATTCGTTTGGTATATCACCATGTGCAATATCATTTGTAGTTTTTTGTGGTGCATCTTGTCAAAAATTTTTTAAATTATGAGATAAATTAATAACTCTAAATGTAAAGAATATAGTAAGTACAAAAAATAAAAAGATGAAGACAAAATAAAGAAACACAACTGAAACATACAGTATAGAAACGTATCAGAAAAGACGTGCCGTTGGAAAACATGTAAAATAGATGAATGTAAATTGGAGAAAGAAAAAAATGAAACATTGTTAATTCTTCATTAATTTAGCTAGTTGTAGATTTTAAGCAACCCACACAGTGAATAACTGTCCATATAACACCGGAAAGAATATATTTGTTTGTTTAACAACATACCAACTATTTATGGATCAGTGAATGACATATACTTATGTATAATGCGACTAAATTCTGAGCAAATCTGATAGACCTTCCATAGTCAAATAGTGCGGTAATAGACATTATCCTTGCCATAATTTATAGCATATTTTCTTCATTCGTTTTTGTACAAAATTATTTTAAAATGGTGAAAAAAAAATACACTTACAGTATAATGTTAGATACGAAGATTTACATAACGTATTTTTGTTTTCGTTAAGTAACTGAGAATCATATTACATATTTCCAGTCAATTTAAAGAATATAATAAATGAAAATTAAGAGAAATAAACAAAGGATGCAGAATAAGGACCAC
Organism: Ascarosepion bandense; assembly: GCA_037127315.1. Lineage (NCBI taxonomy): Eukaryota > Metazoa > Mollusca > Cephalopoda > Sepiida > Sepiidae > Ascarosepion > Ascarosepion bandense. The sequence continues at coordinate 1,736,757 of JBBBDQ010001349.1, forward strand.
AACTGAAACATATACGGTATAGATACGTATCCGACAAAAAATGTGCCGTTGGAAAAATAATGCTATCAATGTTGACTTCAATGCTCATCATGCCAAGTGGCTGGAAAACGATGTCACTTATCTTGCTGGAGTCCAGTATATATATTGGCTGCTGCTCTTCAAAACGATCTCTAATCTGTTGTCGAATAGGGTAGAAAATGTCTCGTAAATTTTAAAATATCCAAAACAAAAGAAGCTGCTCTTCTTTAACCACTATAGAGAAATTTTCCTACCTGCCATCAGAGTGGATAATGCTAGTCACGTAAAGCGCAACACACTGCACCTCCTTGGCTTCACTCCTTCAAATGACCTCAAATGGAATGACTCCATCGAATCCATGGCTAGGAAAATTTAACTCACAGTGTCGGGCCAGGAAGTCTTTTTGTTAGGATCGATTTTGCACATTTATAAATCTACCAATTGTCTGTACATTGAATAATGTTGCCATATCTGGTCGGCCGCTCCTGCTATTCACCTTGATGTTCTCGAAAAAATCTAAAAGAAGTTCTGAAATATAATTGCTCTTGACTTGGAAACCTGTCTTCAGTCAATTTCTCACCGGCCTGATGTGTTTCTCTCTTTGCTTTTCTACAAGTATTTCCATGAAAACTTCCCTGGCAAGGATTTTTCCCTGGTTCCCCGACCACATACATGTATTAGGCGTGCAAACAAGATTAGCATCTACGCCTCGCCTTTTATCGTCGAAATAGTTAAATGCAATCACTTCTTCTAGTCTAATAGTTTCTTTTCCCGCACTTCCCACATGTGGAACTAATTTCCGTTTGTTTTTGTTTCCTGATAGCCACAATTTCTAAACGTTTAAATGCAATGTCAATTGCCATCTTTTATCTACTTGATTCCAGTCCATCTTTTATATTTTTTCGACATCACCTGTACCTTGTTTTTTATCTCACTGTAACCCGAGTGGTGCTCGTGCCGTGCTAGAGGTGAAATGATTATAAAAACGAAATAACTTCAGCGATGTAAACATGATAAACAGATTGGAGAAAGGAAATAATGATTGTAAATTCTTCATTTCTATAAGTTATGTGTATATTTTAAAAAATGAAAGAATCAAAGCAACGAGATGCACACTTCTTCTTCTTTTATGTACCATGTCCTTTCAGGACGTAGGTGATTATGTCTTTCCACATTTTGCTGTCCCTGGTGGCTCTTAGCACGCTTTCTCCTGTTGCACCATGCAACACTCGTTCCACTTCATCAGGTCCTTCATATATGTCTCCGCTGCTTTCTCCTGTCTCGTTTCCCGCTTATCTGGCCTGTTAATAACAGGTTCTCCAAGCATTTCGTTCCTCATTGCATGTTCCAGCAACTTCAGTTGTCTCTTCTTGATGCTCAGTATTAATAACATTTTCGTCTCCATACTTTCCAAAACCTCGTCATTGGTAACACACTCTTTCAAAGATATCCGCAGCATCCTTCTGTAGAACCACATTTCAGCTGCTTCAAGTTTTTCCTTCATCTTCGAAGATATTGTCCAACATTCACTGCCATATTGAAGAATCGACATCACATAGCAATCCAGTACTCTCTTTGTTTCTAGTGAAATTGTCCTGTTTTTTAATACTTTACCCAACTTCTAGAATGCTTCTTTCGCCATGACAATTCGCCTTCGGATCTCAGTGTCGCACTTTCCGTCTTCTGTTCGAAAACTTCTTAGGTTTTCCTAGGCAAATTTCTGTACCTATTTGATTTAAGAGTCCCTCGCCTATAATTGGCATTTTGGGCTGCCCTTTTTGCTGATGACCATGCATTCGGTTTTCTTGCAGTTTATTTTTAGTCCTTTCTTGTCACTCTCTTCAGCTACCTTCTGTAGGAGGTCTTGTAGTTTTCTTTCTGTCTTCTATCAGCACTACCATATATTGTTAAATTGTGGCCTCCGATGACAAATACTGATATAACTTCTAGGGTTCTCAGAATAGTCTCACTGTATAAGTGGAATAGATCCGGTGAAAAGACGCATTCTTGTCTTACGCCCCTTTTAATCTTAGTATAATTGCTGAATTCGTTACCTGTCTGTATGCAGGCAGTTTGATGCAAGTAGAGATTTTTGATTACCCTTAGGTTTTTCCCAAATATGTCGACGCTGCCAAGCAGCATCTCTATCAATTCTTTGTGACGTATTTTGTCAAACGCGTTTGCATAATCAATAAAACATAGGTACAAGTTCTTCTTCATTTGTATTGCCCTTTTAGAGAGCATACTATTCATAATTATGGCGTTCCTTGTTCCAGTGTCTTTGACGAAACCGCACTGTTCTCGTCCTATCTCTCGTTCTATTCATCAGGATTCGGACGATCAGTTTTGTTACACTAGAGGAGATTAAATGTACAGTAAAGTTTAGCTTGATTTATCGTGAGAATCTAAGACAACCATGTAGGTTAGGGGAAATAAGAATTTTAACTCCGCCAGAAAAAAAATATTTCCTATATATAGACCAACTCTCTATATTTTCGCGTAAAAAATCTGATCATACATACTCGCACGATAACACTGAGTGCCCCATAACTTCTGCCTTATGACACGTCTAAGATTCTTTTAGAAAATCAGTATACAATAAGGTGCTAAATGTATATAACGACAAGCTACATAACCAAATATAATATTATGAGAATTTCATACTTGGCAGGTGCTGTAATTTTTTTAGTAGCGTCTCCTAGTAAATTTTCACACATCTAGCAAATGTTTATCATAGTAGATGAACCGTTTTATTTTATTTGAACTTATTTCACACACACACACACACACACACACACATATATATATATATATATATATATATATATATATATATATATAATTGTGTGTGTGTGTGTGTAGGTACAGAGAGTTTGTCACTTTAACAGAGCAGATTCATGCCGACTTCGATGTTTCGTAAGAACACCGTTTTGATGTCTCACTCGTCAGTGCTGTTTGCAAACAGGATTCGTATCGAATGTGTTCGTGAAACCTTTACACAAATTTTAAAATTATTATCACTTAAAGTGGTTGACTAGTTACAAGAACGGAAAAGGGTTAAAAAATAACGTATGTCAAACATATGTTGTTGACATAGTAGGTGATATATCAGTTAAGCGAAATAAATTGATTTTTAGAAAATGAAAGAAATTACTATATATATGCAAGTGTGTAGATATCTTTATTCACTTCCCCCTCTATTCTAATAATATCATCCCCCTTATCCCTCATGACCTTGCTTTTTATTGGTTAATCGAACCCAACCAAACTCTCCTGAATTTCACAACACCCCCATAATAGACTGAATAGGGTAACAATTGTGTTATTTTAAAATTTTTGTATACAATGATTCGTAAGAGAAAACTTATTTCGCTACCTGATGAGTTGCTAGTACACTAGTAACGAAACACAATGGCACTTGTTTTGCAGTCCTCTATTTTTTCCTAAACACCTATAATAAAAGTATTATATATATAAAGAAGAAAATCTAAGTGAGAGCCAACAAACCTACCTAGGTTTCACCCTCCGATTCGTCAGAGCCAATTTACCCTGACGAATCGAAGGGTGAAACCTAGGTAGGTTTGTTGGCTCTCACTTAGATTTTCTGTCATTTTGCTCTACTTTCGTATTGAGCGCTTTAGTGTTAGGGTTTTCGTCTTAGGTTTTTTTTTCTTTCCTACGAGTATTTGACTTTTGTTCATGTACTTCGTTTGTTTCTTTTTTTTACTTCCTCTCCTTTTCCCTCTGAGTTTGTTCTCGGTGAGTTTTTAAAGACGAACTTAAATATAGTTTAACAATTACTAGTATTAGCAGAATTATTTTTGTTACTATTAATATTTTTATAATTAATATCGTTATTATATATATATGTATATATTTATATATATATATATATATATATATATATATATAGTCATCCGCAGACAGATCTGTTTCGCTGTATCACAGCTCATCGGTACGGTTAGACTCCGATTGCTTTTAGCCCAGGATTGAAACTCGACCGAATTTGCGTCAGTCGGTGATTCTATCTCTGGACTATGGGAGCCCGGTAGAAGAAGGCAGACTTTTTAGGCTGTATATTATTATTATACACGCCCATTAGCCTATATATATATATAGACAACCATTCGCATATTTATATATATATGCATACATATATACGCATATATATATATATGCGTATATATGTATGTATATATATATAAATATGCGCATGGTTGTCTATATATATATATATATATATATATATATATATATATATGCCTGTCTACCAAATTGTATTATATATTTATTAAATTCAAGCGGAAAGATTGTCTGTTTATTTTTTATATTTTTCCAATTTTCAAACGCTGCTACACATCCAGATTAAGTTTGCGTAGAAACAGTCCAGAGACCATATTACACTAACATTTAATAAAACTTGTTTGATTGAATTATTGCTGTTTTCCCTACATATATATATATAAATGTGTATGTGTGTATGTATGTGTGTGTTTGTTTGTGTGTCTGTGTGTGTGTCCATTTATTTACGACAGGTGGTTCTCAAAATATTTTCAAACCTCACTTACCTCATATTTTATACATTAATCCATGTTTGTCCTGCAGTTCCAGATTACCGTCTTGTGATGTTCTAATCTCACTGGACTTCGGACTGGTTTGCGTTTTGTGATATAATGGATATCATCTTGGAATAAGAAATTGGAGAGCCGAGTTCGAAATCCAGTTGAATTCGTTTCATTCACTTCCGTATGAATAACATTGGGGACATTATTAAGCCATCTCTTCTCCCTTCCCAGCTATTGGTTAAATAGCAGGACATATTGGGTTTTATAATCATTGTTGGCAAGCGGTTTACCGCAGAAAAAAATGGCAACCTATTGTGGGAAATCTTTCTGCCTACTCAGTTCAGTCTTGAAAGAGATATGATCACCTAACGTGTAACACGTATGGCAACTGACTTACAAATTGTCTTCAAGTTCTGCCTTTGAAACATGAGGCACTGTTTAGTCGCGGCATTAAGTCGTCGACTTCTATCGCAATATTTCTCCCTCTGATAATAATGCAAAGAATTTGTCACTTAAACTGAGCAGATTTATGCCGACTTAAAATTTTCGTGAGGACACCGTCATAATCTCTTCACTCGTTTGGGCATTTATTTTTATTGCTGTTAATTCCTGGTTCCCATTTTTATTTATAAAGAGCCTAGTGTAATTTGATATTTTCTAGGAGTGGTCCGGCTTGTGATTAGTTATTTATTTTCATTTTTATTGTGCAGATGTTTGATTTTTTTTATATATTTTACTTATTGCTTTTATATATATATATTTTTTAATCACATCACCCCAAGCAAGGCGGTAAGGCCACTGGTGTGCAGGGGCTACGTAAGAGTGAATAGATTAGAAAAGAGAAAGCCGGGAACAAGGAATGAGCCTCTACACCTGTTCAATAGACGTGGGTAGAGTGTGAACCGGGCGATAGTTCAGTCTAGGTTTCGAAAATGGAAAATGCTGGGTTTCGACTACATGTAGCAGAGATCTCTCTTTTTTAATACATTTGCTTTTTTACTACTGAATATAATACAGCCTGTCTGTTTTACAGGTATATATTTATTATTCTTTGACATGGTTTCATACTTTTAAGATTCCAATAAAACCTAATTAATCGTATGTATGCAGGTATATAACTCAATGGCTTTGACACGTCGATGTGGTGTAAATGTTCTTGCTGAATCAATTACACCTAAGTACTGAGTTCGATCCACACTGGGCACTCCACAATTTCGGTCTTTTGACACATCTTCCGATCATTGTGCTAGATCTAAGCTATACTTATTTAATGTTAATAATTGACTATGTGATTTGTCTAAGAGCTTTTGGGCATGAAAAGTGGATTCGTAGACCCATATTTAAATTCAAGTGTCGTTTGAAGAGTTCATTTTTTCACATAATTCTAGGAAAGTCACTAATACACATCTTACTCCTCGTATATTAAACAACATTGTAGACCATTCTCTGTCTTTTGGGTTATAAAGAATCAAGTAGTGGAATGTTGTTGGAGTTAAAAGCATAGTTTAGGTAATGAAAAAGCAATATATCTTTTGCAAAAAGTCATAGCAAGTTAATAAAAGAAACGTGCCGAGTGTTAGAGTCACCTACGTCCTAGAGGGATATGGTATTTGAAAAAAGTAATTCTTCGTCATTTATGAATAGAGGAATGCAAGTCTTTGAATGGCATTGTAGTTTATTTTCATTTGGCAAAGGAAGGCACCAAACTGTGTAGTCACTTTTATTAGATGTGGTCAATAAATTCGTTGTATATCAAGCTTTCAGAGAAAGAATAAAAATTGAACAGCAAGAGACAATCATATGTAAATTCTTAGCAGGAAATCGAGTCCATCTACTGAAGAAACAGTACGATAGCCGCAGGCAAAAAATACGAATCGAGAAAATAAACCCGGATAGATTTGCTAACTGCAGGAAGACTTATTGAAAATGATATTTCAAATTAAATTTCTTTGGCGCATATCTTGGATTAGATGCCAACGAAATGCAAAGCCATTTTTTTCCGTGATGCAATATCGAACTGGAAATATCTGATCTAACTAAATTAATAATATGGAATAAGAGAGAACACTGTTATAAGATATATCACTTTGGTGCTGGCATATATGTTAAAAAAAATTCCTTGATAAGCTTATATAATATTCATTGATTTCTTACATATATGTGTAGATTCAAGTAAAAGAACTGATCGATAATTCCGAAGACTGAAAGAGTTATAAGCTTATTATCTTCTGAAATCTCCACTGTATAATATCGGATCTGCATGTTTAATATACGAGGGTAGGCTGAAATGTTTATAGGCTGACTATGAAGGAGTGATGCTAGAGCAGTGAATTCTGGTCTACATTAATTCCAAATATTGTTAACTGCCTTGTTTCTTTCAAGGTAAATGGGACATCCGTCTGTTCAAAGATGATTTTGAAAGCAACTCGTACGGGCTTCTTTAGAAAATGGATAAAATTTCGCATCGCTGTGTTATCACGTACCTACAGAAAAAGGATTTAGCCCTCAAGGACATTCATACTGACATGGATACTACACTCCCGATCAAAAATTTAAGACCACTTAAAAATCTTTAAAAGGAAATTTTTTTTGATCGGGAGTGTATATTAAGGGATGCTCCAGCTTTATCAATAGTGCAAAAGTGGGCAGCTGAATTTAGGAGGAGAAGGTAGTCTTGATTAAGACATAAAAGTTGGACCTCCTGCTATTTCCACCACCGAAGAAAAATATTATTGTGCTCACCACATGTTAATGAATGACAGGTGACTGACTAGAAATAAATTGCCAGTGGTATTACCATATCCCGTGAGAAAATTGAAAAGATACTGTTCAATGACGTAGGTTTCTTATTGGTGGCTGCAAAGTCTTCTGGCACTCGAGGAAAAGCGCACGAGTCTAATCTCATAAAGGGAAAATCTGATATTCTTTGAAGCAGATGTAACTGGTTTCCTTGAACATTTCTTACTTTATTATGAGTATTAGACCCTTCACCTTGAGGAAAAGACTAAGAAACAACCCTAGCAAATAAAACAGCCTCATTAAATTGCCCCAACATAGATCATGGTCGTTTGTAAGTTTATGGTCACAGTTTCGGGGGTTGTAAAAATCATTGTGTTTATTGACGATCTTTAAAGGGATACATCATCAACGGAGGGCACTGTACAAATTTTCTGATGAAGTCTCGAAGTGGTTATCAATACTAAACGACCAGGAAAACTGACGAAAATGATATTATTCCATCAGGCCAATGATCTAGCACCCAGATTCTTGGCTCAAATGATTGCTATGCGTGATTCTGCCTTCAAATTAATTGATTAACCTCCCTATTATCCTGATTTGACTCTCATTTGTTTCTCAACATGACAAAAATAATTGCCTGGAAGCCAGTATCGTAGTGATGACGACGTCATATCTGCTGCTGATAAGTTTTTTGACCAATTGGAGGAACAGTCTTCTTTGAACAATCATTTATCCGCTTCCCTGTAAATATACAATACTGTTAATATTAACGAGTGTTGAAAACAATGCATGCACAATGTTACAGTTATAGCATCACTCCTTCATATTTAATCTATGAACATTTCTGTCCACGCTAGAAGAAATCATGGGTAAAAACATTAACCTGAAAGTAGATCATTAATAAGAAATAAATATTTTTGTTTAAAATAAATGTAGATATATTTTTTTAAATTTACGTCAATATTAATACAATTTGATTTACATATATGCTTTTTTGCGTATGCGTAACGGTAATATTAACTGTTTCTTTATAAGGACATTTTCGCCATAGACTGACTGAACAATTAGTGCCGTTATCAGCTGAAATATGTTTTAAAGTTTATCTTAAAGAAAAATAGGTTCTTTTAAGTTCTAATAGATATTATGGCTCTTGTCAGTCGTGAAGACGTTTCCTGTTTAACCTTTAGTTTGAAATGACGTAGAATATCAATATCTTGATTATATATTTTCTCTTCAAGCTACATGTGATATTTTACTTGTTGCTGTTGTTGAAAGTCTTTATGTAATGTCGTTTCTCTTATTTAGTATGACTCTTTCTTTTTGATTTTGTAGCACCAGTCTAAAAGATTCGAAGAATATTTCCCTCTATAGGCTTCATCCCTCCCAATATATCAGTGATCTGAGAAAACGGATGTATGCTGCTGACAATTTAGATATTTCTGAACGGTCTTGGCGTCATAAATGAGATCCATACATCTGCATGTCATGCAGCTGTACAAAAATATTTTCGTGACTCTATGTATGCTTACGTTTTGCATAAGCAAGATATAAAATATGGAAAGAACTTTGAATCTTTTATGCGCCATATTCCTTCAGGCTCTGGGACTCTCCACAATGTCCAATGCTTGGTAACTCTTGTCAGTGTTTTATTTTAATATCCTTCCCATATCTTTTTATGTCATCCATTTATTAGCTAGATAACCCACTGTTTCCTTCGGCCTTTATGCATCCAATGAGTGGATGTCAAACGCTACAAGCTTTTTTTTCTTACTATATATCTCTAAAATTTCAGCTGGCCACTTTCTGATTAAAAATAAAATGTATCTCGTTAGAATCCATCTCATAAATAAACCATTCGTCCTTGCATTGAATAATGCTGCAATATCTGGTCGGGTGCTTTTGTTAAACATCTCAAGGTTCTAGACAAATTTCAAAGAAGGATCTGCAATGTAATCGGTATTGATTTGGCATCTCGACTTCAGTCATTTTCTCACCGAGGTGACATGTCTTCTCTACAAATATTTTCGACGCAATTGCGCTGACGAGCTTTTATCCCTAGTGCCTAGACCAAATGAATTGAAGCATGCTTCAAGATTAGCATTTAGGTTGCAATCTTTTGCTGCTGACATTATTAAATGTAACCTCCACTTCTACTTCAGTTTTTCTCGCACATCCCGCCTGTGAAACTTCCATCCGTTTGCTAGCGTCCATGATAGCTGCAATCTCCAAAAATTTAAATGCAACGTCAGTTTCCCTCTTCTATCTTCTAGCATTCCGTTCATCTTTTATTCTTTCTTAAATACTTCCGGTTTCCAGACTTTTCTCATTGAAATTCTATATCTGCTAGTGACAGTCTCGGATTGCTTGCGGTAAAACGATTAAAAAATAAGTTTTCTTTTTTGTTACCGTCTTTATTTAAACTGCTGTGAACATGTTTCGCACATGGCCTTCTGTAGAACTACAACTGTATTGCCTCAAGTCTCTTTTTTATTTGTGCGAAAACTGTTCAGCATTCACTGCTACATAGAAGGATTGATATTAAACAGATATTCAGTACCAATTGTATTATAAATGGGCAAATGGGAACAATCGGCGCCCCATGACCAACTGATTTAGGTAGATGGAGCTCAACAGCCCAAAAAGACAATCCATCTGGGATGAAGAAACCCTGATTTGAAACCTCCAATGTCTTCCGGCCATCTCCATACACGGAAGAGGCTATGGATATAAATACAGGCAAATCCCGGAGTGGGGCTTTTATAGAGCTGACTGTATATCTTAACTTTCCGGCATTTCTGTATTACTTAGGATCTTTTCGGTAAGGGCATGATGGTGAGGGGCATCTAGTATAATCATCGCAGAGCCTTCATATATAATCGTCTAGATAAGCATTCTGGGGAGGAGGTCACTCCAGTTTTACCATCGAAGAACTGAATTTTGACCACATAAGGTGCCACCTTTATTTCGCGAGATAAACCGGTGCGTTCTACTACCAATTAGCATTTGCAGGGCGTATTTCGTTATTCCAATACACGATCGTATTTCCGTGGCACATTATCTGTGGAGTGCGAAGACGCTTCTACATATTACTACATATGTTGGATTTTGACGAAACCAACTTGAGTTGTTAATTTTCGCTACTGATATGAATTCACTGATATGTAAAACAGTTAATTAAAGAAATTGAAAATGTTAAAATTCTAATATTCGAGTAAGAAAATGATCAAAAATATCTTTCATCTTGTTAATCAAATATTGATTACTCGCAAGAATATTACGTAAGAGAAGCTTTCTCTTTCGATAAAAGTTGTATGTGCATCCTTTATGTGCAGATAAGATACGTGTGTTTGTGTAATTTACATATATATGTTCTTCGTTTGTGTAAAAAATATGCATAACATAGACATGCATATAATTTTCATATATGTTACGAGTTTCTACTATCACACTTCTTGCTTGTGGAAGCCTCTTTCAACTTCTTGCTTTTATGCCAACTTTGATCTTCAAGAATTTACATGCAATGTCTATCGTTATCTTCTGTCTTCTTGTTTTTTTAATGTCTCCTCTTCATAATAGAATATTTTTCATATTTATTAACATTCAGTAACACCTTGTGTCTTAGTGGATATTGCTTTTCTTGTGGGTAAAATATTTAATGCATACATACACATAATAAATAATTATATTCTAAAATAAGTGTCGAGGTGATTTTATGTGTATTTGACAGATTATCAGAATACGTCAAAATACACAAGAGGTTACAGTCACATCTGGTTGTAACATAGATTCTCGTACAATCACTAATTTTAATTAACGTTGAGCTTGGTTGGTATGTAGATGATTAACCGCTTGGGAAGGCCAAGTCCTTTAAGCTTCGATGTGCGATTGGTGTATTGAATAACCGCCTGGAAATGAAAAGCAGAGGACCGAGTTCCGATTCAAGTTGGTTTATACTCATTTACGTGCAAATACTTCTGGAAAACGTATGGACACACGTTTTTTTCCGGCAATGTGCAACTAGTAGAACTTGCATCAAGGACTCATTATTATCTCCCAAATTTGGAACAATCTAAGAATAGTTTCTGGCTTTAAATAAATTACAAAATTTGATAAGTCGTAAAAAGATAATCAATCCACTACACCCGCGCACGCACGCATACACACACACACGCGCACACACACACACACACACACACACACACACACACACACACACACACACACACACACACACACACATATATATATATATATATATATATATATATATACACACACATATATATTATGGACTGTCCCATCGATTTCGACTTATGAGCGTCTAACTCAGACTACCACACAAAGAATTGTTTAAAGTGGTGAAGGCTTGTGTAGGACCATCCACACTTTTTGGAACTGCTGATAACAAACAATCGGTGCAGAAGTTTACTACAGATCGCATGAACAACAGACCTCCGTTATTTAACGCATAACTGGAGGGAAGGGACGTATTAATATCCTTTTAACGGTACCAGTGCGTAAGTGAATGCAAAGTGTTCGACTGGAATGTACTACAATGCATATCCCCAACAAGCGAATAAAGGAAATTTTGTATGCCTTTATTTATAGATGCCTGTTAGGGTTGTCATTTTATTAAGTGAGATATCGTCATTTTATCAACAGGAAAAATGGAAGCGGTTTTAGATAACAATTTGGGACCCTGTCTCGAATTATTAATCGTCGTTCTATAGAATGGATATACAAAATATATATCGTTTTAATTGCAGTTTAATTTTCGTTGTCTTGGTAAAGAGCATACAACACTCATTCTCCAGGATTTTTTTCTTCACCAGCTGTTGTTTATGGGTTTTATCTTATTTATATGGAGCTTGGTGAAATTTAATATATTTGTATAGTTCTACAAATAGTTAATTGCTTTTTATTTCTTTTTCTTGTATTAATTTTTTTTTAGTTCATTGGCTGATTGCTCTTTATTGTGTTAACTTCTTTTCAACGTACTTGAATGGATTTCTGTAAAATTGCTTTATTAAAGTTGGGTTCTCATATATATACATATATATAGTCATCTGCAGCCAGATCCGTTTTGCTGTATCACAGCTCATCAGTACGGTGAGACTATATATTTCCGTATAGTTCCGTATTATATATATATGAGTGTGTGATTGTTCGTGAATAATGTTTAAAATATTGATATATTTATGTGAGAAGAGTTGTCACTGTTAGAGTTAAAACATTACTAGACAGTATGGACATGAGATAAAAAAATTTCATAGGAAACAAAGAAAGGAGTGCTGGGTTGATATGTGATATCTGTCCTTCTGTATGGAAGTAAAGGTTGGACGATCTCATCAAAGATGAAGGAGAAGCCTGACGCAACAGAAATTTGGTTTCAATGAGGATACCATGGACTGAGCACGTGAGTAAAAATGAGGTGTTGGAAAGAATGCAAACGAGAAGAAAACTCATAATTAACACCAGAAAGAGTCAGATGAGGTTCATGGGACACATAATGAGGAAGAAGGACCTGAAGAACTTAATACTCACAGGGTGGATAGAAGGAAATCCAGACAGGGGAAAGCAGTGCGAGACCTACTTGGCAGATCTGAGCAAATGGATGTCGGAGCAGGGTTTAGAAAAGATACCAAATATATATATATTCAGAAAAACATGATACAGAGCCAAATGAAAGTCTATGTTTGCCTACGTCCTGAAGGGATGCGGCACATTGAGAAGAATCATCTATTTGTATGTGTGTAAAAGAGCAGGTGTTAATGCAGTGAAAATTAAATTTTGGCGCATAAAGCGATATATAGAAAATTATATACGCATGCACAATTCAATGTACATACATATATGAATGCATAACTACACACCTATGGAGTTATTGCAACTGTTGCGAATAAATCCTGACATAAATTTTGAGGCATTTAATAGATCGGCCCAATTATCAATGTGGCTTCTTGAAACTAATTAATTTTCTCTAATCAACATCTAAAGAAAATTAAATCTAATTACAGACTTATTTTTATTTAGACAAAATTTGTCCGTTGTATTTAAAACATATCTGATAGCACTTTGTGACATCAAGGTAAATTGCAATTGCCACATCATCGTCGACAATTTAATCCTAAAATATGTTTTATTTAAAAGCAACTTCCCGAATTCTTAGCCTTCAAATAATTTCTTTGTTACGTCTCTTGACGAACATTTTTCAATTTTAAATTTTTCAGTTTTAAATTCAAAAAGATACTTGAAATATCCGTGAAAATTTTCTTTTTGAATTTCCGATTAATTTTAATTTTAATTTTAATGATTGAATAAGCTCTACGACAAAAAATATACGGATGAATTCTATTATGGTATTGTTAAATATCTGAGCTTAACAACCTCAACAAAATATTGCAATATCAAAAATAAATAGAAATATTGCTCGTCATTTAAAGAAGTAAGGAGGTACAATTGAAAAAATTTGAAATAGACATATTTTTTTTTCATATCAGGGTAAGAAACATTAAACATATGAGTATTATTGTCGCTTCTATCTTTGATTTTCTCTTTAAAACTAAGTAACGTCTCTCATATATCTTTTACGTTTTCTCACGCAATCAAACCAAAAAAGAAAAACAATAGTCTACGATTTATGAGGTTTTGGCAAGCCGTAACGTGTGTAAGTGCTAAATAAGAAACTCTATGAGGGGCAAGTAGAATTAGAATAAGATATTTAAATATATTAAAGTAATATTGTGACGATCCTAGCATTTCTATATTTTTTAAAATTATTTAGTTTCAGAAAATTGTATTTGATTCATTAACAGTTTCTGCAAGAATTATTTTTGTCTAATTGAAAATTTATTGCTATCAGCTGTCTAATTGCATTCATAGTTTATAAGACACAAAAAAGAGAAAAGAAAAAATGAAAAAAAGTCTACCTAAACTATCATCAAGTTGAAACAATTTTAAAATGACTTACAAGTTACGAAAATATTTAATATCGTGAAAGAATGTGTTCGGTTTGTGGCATATCATATTCTTACAATATATTTAATGCCGAAATTTAATTTTCTTGGGAGCATTATTTATTCATTTTACAGAAATGTATTCCTCGTTAGTTATTTTATTTCAAAAATGTATTTTATATATATAGGCGTGTGTGTAGTTATGCATTCATATATGTATGTATGTACATTGAATTGTGCATCCGTATATAATTTTCTATATATAGTTTTATGCACCAAAATTTAATTCTCACTGCATTAACACCTTCTCTCTTACACACACACACACACACACACACACGTATATATATATATATATATATATATATATATATATATATATATATATATATATATATACAAGTGAATAAAAAACGAAGAAAATATTAACAACGTTCAAAATCGTAATTTAAAGCAGTGCTCAATATACAAATAGGGCCATGATATTTATTATAAATTATAGTTTAGAACATGTACAAATCACAATTTACTACAAAGTTGTACATTTTGTTTTGACATCGAAAGAACCATGTCTCATTACCTAGTCAAAAAAATGTACACTTTTATATATATATATATTATTTACAATAACGTATTGCTGGTAATCTTTTTACTATCAAAATTTATTGTTGGTATTTTTACGATGAAAATGTGTTTTCATCCTTTCATAGTATTTTGTTCCAATTTTGAGACTAGTTACCCATAGCTGGGATCATAACAGGTGCTACCACCCTCGGTCAGAGTATAGTTGGGAACAATACCAATTTAGATGTGGCTCGACTCTCGTCAACTTTTTTCAAACAGAGTTTTTACTGCCAGATGTAATTTATCGTCATGCCAAGACGCTAAATTAATCAGAGTAAACAAAAAAAAATTTAAGATTTCAGCATTAAAAAACAAAACAAATTAATACAACTCATTCTTTTTACAGCTGATAGCTGAAACCATACGAAAAACAATTCTAGTGGAATCAGAATCAATGTCTTTTGATGTATTTATTAGCTGCGAGTTATTTTCTGCCAGGTTACTTTTATTTTATGTCTGTCCCTCTGATGTTGTCGCCGGCCATAGGTTTGCATTAATTCGATCCATTCTTTGATACCATACAAAATTGTAGATCTTAATTTGCATTTAATAAGTTTTGTTTGCATAAATTAGAAAATCAATTTTTACTTTGAAATTGTTTTTCCATTAGAGAGACATTTGCAAAGAAAAGTCACCCGAATAAATGTTCAGCGGAAAAGGATAGAGAAAATTACTTAACCAATCACCGAGCTTCCGCTCTTTTCTTCGTGGTGCTACTTTCGATAAAGATGCTGTAGACGGACGGTCCGGGAATAACTATGTCTACTCGTCAGGGGTATCAGCTATTGATTGCTTATACTTCTCGAATTTTCGTTTTTTATATGCACTTAGTGGAAGATTTGACATAGTGTTTGTGTGTGCGGGGGCGTGTGCCCGTGTGCACATGTGTGCGTATGTGTAGACTGTCGTGGTTATTTGTCCTTTAACTCGTTTTTCCACTTTCCATTCACAACTTAACCTTTTCTCACTTTTTCCCTTTTTCATCTTTTTCAAGCGTAGCCAATTTTCTTCAGGTTTTCTAGGAATATACTGTCGTTGCATTAACACCTTCTCTCTTACACGCACACACACACACACACACACACACACACACACACACACACACACACACTTAGGTTCTATATATATATATATATATATTAACTAGTAATAATCGTAAATTACATGATATTTTTACTAAAAACTTAAAAAAAAACAACCGGTTTAGTGCCAGGGCTTATCAAGTTTTATTATGGGAATGGTAAGCATGTATATTAAAATATGACAATGGCGGTGAGGAAAAAAAATTGCAAGGAGAACTAGAGTCCAACAAGCAATCGTTCTGTTTGCAGAAAAAATGCTTACGGGATTTGTTGTATAGTGATTGTAGCACCTTTAGATGGTATAAATAGTGAAACCATGATAGAACAGTGAAACATTCCACACTCAATCCATGCACACAATTCCTGCTATTGATAACGTGTTCTGTAACGGATACAATTTATAACGTGTTGTGTAATTATACAACTGCTATTTATAACGTGTTGTGTAAAGATACAACTATATTCTTAAAATTAAGTCCAGTTGAGACCCATGATTGCACTTCTTCTATTGAAGCTAAGTTTCAGAGGCACTTGTTAAAGTGGATCAAGTGTGATTTACTCTCCACTGAAATTTCTGATTCTATTTGTCCCTGTTTGTATGGGCTACCAAAAGTTCATAAGTACGGTGTCCCATTACGACCCATCTTGTCTATGATTGAGTCCTCCCAGCATAAAGTCGCTAGTTGGATCTCGACGGTGCTACAACCTGTGTTGTTGCACTATAGAACTTATTATTCCTTTTCTTTTGTGGATTCTCTTCTAGTAGTGGGTTCATGTGTTCTTTTGACATATGTTCTTTGTTTACTTGTGTCCCTTTGTTTGAGACAATTGAGATGTGTTGTGATTTTTTATATCGTTCCTCGTCGTCTCCTCCAGATTTTCCTAAGAGTGTATTTGTTGATCTTATGAAGTTCGCTACCTCATCTGTCGAATTTAGTTATAATAATATTATTTATCGGCAGATTGACGGTGTAGTGACTGGTTCGCCTTTGGGCCCTACTCTTGTTAATATTTTGTCGGTATTCACGAGGCTTTATTATATTCTCAGATTGATCGTCCTCTAATGTATCATCGTTATGTGGATGATGCATTTGGCCTCTTTAATAACGAGGGTGAAGGTGACTTATTTTTCACATCATTAAACTCTGTCCATTCTTCCCTTAAGTTTACCGTAGAAAAGGAGTCTAACTGTTGCCTGTTCTTTTTGGATGTTCTTGTCCATAGGAACGGTGATGAGGTTTTGACTTCTGTATATACACGTTGGGACACTTTTTGTCCCCGACAACGCAAAAGTAATTTAATTAAGATTTTGACTTACAAAGCTCTTAAGATTTGTTCCGATTCCTTCCTCTGCGGTGAAACGGATTTTATTAAGATGACACTTTCTAAAATTGGATATCTTTTGGACGTTTTGGATTCTGTCATTCGTGATGTCATCAATATCTTTTAAGGGTTAAGTCGCATAATGTAAAAATGTCCAGTTTATTTGTATCTTCCCTGTACCGGTTCAGAGTGTGAGACTTTAGCTAGGCGAATTTCGCTCTCTATTAGCAAATGTTATTTTTCTGCTAATGGTCGATTAATATTTAGTACTCGACTAATTCTTTCTTCCATACTTAAAGATGCCCTTCCCCCTCATTATATTAATTCTATAATTTACAAATTAGAATATAGTTTTAGACAGGACTACTGAGGAAGGACGTCTCAACGGTTGGATTTTAGAATTAAACAACATATACCTCCGAGAAATTTGAATCCTGCAACTAGCAGTATCTAACTTGTTAATTCATCCGGTTCGTCTCACAACACGTTATAAATAGCAGGAATTGCGTAGGTAGATTAAATGCAGACCGTTTCACCATTTTATCACGGTCCCACAATTTATATCATCTAAAGGTGCTAGAGTCACTGTACATTAAATCCCGCAAGTCTTCGCTCTTCAAACAGAAGATTGCTTGCTGGGCTTGAATGTCATTGGACTCTAGTTCTCCTTGATTTTTTCCTCGTCTCCATTATCATCTTTCAATAGACATGCTTACCATTCCTATAATAAAAGCCTGGAATGAAAGTGGTTGTTTTTTTTCTTGTTCTTTTTAGCTTTTAGTAAAGATGTCATACAATTTACGCCTATTCCTAACTATTATTAAGTTTTGTACGACTAAGAATTTGTTCAAATATATATATATATATATATATATATATATATATATATATATATATATATATATTTAGTATATCGAGGCAGCAAGTAATTTTCTAGACATATGCTATTAAATATAAGAGACAATGAATGTCTATTATGTTTAATCATGAGCCGTTCTAAACGTCGTATTTTTTGTTTTAATTTCAGTTGAAAATAAAGACAAAAATTCTCCAACATTTGGATAATTATTTATTGGTTTTCTTCTAAGCTTTCGGCTCACATGAGCCATCTTCAGAGAGGTAGTTTAAACTGAAATATTATAAAATCCACCATCACCGACGATTTTATTTTGTGTTGACATAAAACTCCGCTTGGCAACGGCAATAGTTACCAAAAATAATAAACGCAGTTCTTAAGTTTGCGATGCGGTTTTATGACGTCACACCGCGGGATAGCGCGAAATGACAACAAAACCATCTAGTCAAATGCAATGTAATATGTTATTTCCTGTTTTAAATTTATTTCCTGTTTTGATTTTATTGAGTGTTGGTTGTTTTGATTTGATGTACATGGCCTCCAATATCAATATCAATAACAAACTAATTACTCCCTATCTTCCTGGTAAATATAGCATTAACTCCACGGACGAATTTTTACAGATTCTCCATTCCGTAAAACCTAATAATCAAATGATTGCATCTTTGGATGTTCAAAACTTATTCACAAATGTTCCCGTCCAGGAAACAATTGACATCATTATCCGTGATGTATACAACCATGCTACTCTCCCATCAATCAATATTAAACCCACTATATTAAAAAAACTATTATTAGCATGCACCACACAAGTACCCTTTCACAATCCCTTAGGCAATATTTATACACAAATAGATGGTATTGCGATGGGATCTCCTTTAGACCCCCTCTTTTCTAATTATTATATGGCAAATCTAGAAAATAAAATAATTAATGACAACAATAAACCCTCTATATATGTAAGATATATAGATGACATCTTTGTTTTAGCTAAGAATATCGATCAAATTAAATATCTTAAAAACAAATTTGAAAGTCACTCCGTCCTCAAATTTACATTAGAACTTAATATTAATAACAAACTCCCATTCCTCGATGTATTCATTGATTCTAGCACACATAAATTTACTACTTCTCTATATAGGAAACCAACTAGCATAAATTCGTGTCTTCTTAATTATAATAGTGAATATCACCAACGATATAAGTTAGCTGTTATAAAAAACTTACTTCAACGCACACAAATGATATCTTCTTCAAAATCTATATTTTATAAAGAATTACACAACATTAAGCAAACACTAGTCAATAATGGATTTCCTAACTCCGTTATTGATCAACAAATTAAAATGTATCTCAACAAACTTAACAATAGCTGTAACAATAATGATAATATTAATAATAATGGTTTACATCAAAATAAACATAACACTATTAACTTATACTATTGCAACCAAATACATAATAATTATAAACAAGATGAAAAAACTCTCAAAAACATAATACGTAGAAATGTTAAACCAGTCGAAAGTAATAATCAAATTAAACTCATTATATATTATAAAAAGTTTAAAACAATTGACCTCATAGTCTATAATAACCCAACAGGCACTAAACTAAATTCTTTACAAAAAACCAATGTAGTGTACCAATTTACATGCCCATTCAGAGATTGCATCTCTGATACTACTCAAAAACCTAGTACATATATTGGTTTTACCACAACCACGCTCTCCCGTAGACTTACATGTCATCTTTCTGATCAGAGTACTATTAAACAACATTTCTCTGAAAAACATAAACATGTAGGTAATATCAGACAGATTTTGGTCAACAATACGGTGATCCTTACTCATACACACAGTAAGAGGAACCTGCAGATATTGGAGGCCATGTACATCAAATCAAAACAACCAACACTCAATAAAATCAACTTTAAAACAGGAAATAACATATTACATTGCATTTGACTAGATGGTTTTGTTGTCATTTCGCGCTATCCCACGGTGTGACGTCATAAAACCGCATCGCAAACTTAAGAACTGCGTTTATTATTTTTGGTAACTATTGCCGTTACCAAGCGGAGTTTTATGTCAACACAAAATAAAATCGTCGGTGATGGTGGATTTTATAATATTTCAGTTTAAACTACCTCTCTGAAGATGGCTCACGTGAGCCGAAAGCTTAGAAGAAAACCAATAAATAATTATCCAAATGTTGGAGAATTTTTGTCTTTATTTTCAACTGAAATTAAAGCAAAAATACGACGTTTAGAACGGCTCATGATTAAACATAATAGACATTCATTGTCTCTTATATTTAATAGCATATGTCTAGAAATATATATATATATATATATATATAAAGAGAGAGAGAGAGAGAGAGAGAGAGAGAGAGAATTTCTTTTTTTCGTGACACAGAATCTCCCATGTTTCGGAATTATATTTTTACTATGACTTTAAGCGATCATTTTTGGGGCGACTAACAAAAATTTTTTTCCAAAAGTGAGTATTTTTTGTTTTGTTTTTTACTTAATCAAATTACAGGGTCATATATTTATTTTTAACGTATTCATGCTGAAACGGTATCAAGTGTTTTGCTATTTCCTATTTTTTATATACGACTACTACCATTATATTACAAAAATATCTAGCTCTACTTTTGTATTCAGTCAGTTAAGTGCCATACATGATACACACTTTGGGCGATCATGTCCGGAAAGAGACGTGACTGACTGAGCAGAAGATTATCGACTTGGATACCGGCTAGGACCGACAAATCAGGAGCCTAGTTTGAATTCCAGTTTAATTCCTTGCATTCACTTACGCACAAATAACCTTGGGAAATGTAGCAATCCGTCTCTTCCCTCCAGTTATGGGTTAAATAATAAGACAGATTGAGTTCATAACCTTGCTTGGCAAGTAGTCTACCACAGGAAGCAATGGCAACCTACTGCAAGCTAATCTTCTACCCGGTCAATCATGTCTCTTTCGAGATATGGTCGCCAAAAGCGTGTATCGCGTACGGCACTTAACTGACTGAGAGTTTTGTTTTTCATTCTGATCTGAAGCCGACAACTTACCAGATGTAAGCAAAATGTGTTGTCATTAAAAAATAAGCTTTCCAAATTCGTCTTATTTCTCCGCATTTATTTGGATACCATTCTAAATCTTGGTAACACCCCCCCACATATATGTATGCGTGTGTACTTATTTAGCAATTATTCTATTCAAACTGAGGTGATCATGCATTACTAAATGTAATTAGAGTTCTCCATTGGATAAAAATATAAAAAGCCATCCCACCCTACCCATTGGCGTGATAAGTGTGACTGCTTAGTTCATAAATACATTTTTGGTGCTTGAGGGAGCTCTTCAGTGATGCCCTGCCTTCACTGCCTATTTCGGGTTTTAAACATCATATCGGCTCCGGCAGTAACCCCGACTTTCGGTTCAGAAGTACCAAGCTGGCTCCCTCCTTTTTTGCTACTCGTCTGGATTTAATTTATTTTTTCTTTTCGGCAGAATTCATACATTTTATTGTTAACTCTGACCTATAGGAAGAGTTAATTTTCCCACTCTCCTATTTAATAAAAAATCCGAGTTGCACCTGTTTTTTTTTTATCTTTACTCGCGGCTACTCTTTCTGGTATGTTCGTCCATTTTTTTTCTTCACTAAATTTACCCCTATACTTTGAGTTGCTAATACTAATTATATTTTTTACCTCTATTAATATAGCTTTTAAACGAAATTTTACTACTCAAGTAGTCTATAATTAACTATCCCTTTCCCGAAGATTTATCGAAACTACCTATGTTCGTCATTGATTAGCTAATCTTATTTCTGAAAATTAAAACTAAACCACTCATGCCAGTCAACTTTTGCTATTTTTAAAACCCTCTAAATATATAGATTTCTGTTGAAATAACTATTTTCTTCGGAGAGGGGTAGAATTAAATTTTACTACTCTTGCTAATTTCCTACCTGCTTTTAATGTTTTTACTTGTAATTAACGTTCACAGTTCACGTTTAAAATATTTTACTACTTTAATACATTCCACGCAAATTCTTTTTCCCACTATCACTCCCCCACACAGACTCTCACCCGTACCCATTCACGCCTACATTCTGAGGTAATCATGCATTACTAAATGTAACTACAGTTCTCCATTGGTTAGACATATAAAAAGCCATCCCGTCCTACACACTAGCCTAATAAGTGTGATTGCTTAAACTTGTTTTTAAATCATTTAACCCCAAGCAAAGCAGGACCGTCAGACGTGCGTAGTGGAGTTACAGTGAGAGAAAAACAGCGTACAGATGTTAAGTATTCTCTTATTGTGGTCTATAATTTCGCTCAGAAGTGTATTTTACATTTCAAAATGCAAAGCTTGCAAAAGTTAAAAGAAGATAAATATTGTTATGAAAGGTCAGGAATACAGACTTCTAGTGACAGGCGAAATTTTGTTTTGATAAACAGCGAAGTCAAAGCCAGAGAATATAAACATTTGAAAATAATAAACAATATGCAAGGTGGAAGATGACATAGTCAAAAAAGAACTCGCTTAAATAAAAAATCAGATCGTATAGGGATGGAGAGAAGATTGGATTGGGAAGTGAAGATGAACACAGCAGTCAACTGTTCCTCGTATGGGTGTGTGCTAACTCTCTATTCCACGCCACCTCACCAAAGAAAGAGAATAAATATATAAGTGTATATTTTTATATAAATCCGTGTTCGTTTTTCATTGTTAACGTCAAGTCGATCGCCAAATTTGGCTCCAGTTTATTCTTCATCGAAGTGGTATACAAACAGAGACTATCGAAGAAAGCATAAGAGAAGATGAATAACATTCAAAGAGATAGCCGATAGCAATTGGCAACGAGCACTTCACGATGTCAACATGTCTTTTATCAGTAAAACTACTAAAAAAACAACGATCTTTGCGCCAAAACTATCACAACTTAACATATATATAGTATGAAAAACTAGAAAATAATAATATATGTGAAATACATGAATAAATGAATAAATAAAAAGGGAAGACGTGAATCTATGTTAATTCGGGTCTAAATATTCAAGCAGATATTTATTTCTATGTTTCTATGCGGTCAGCAATAAATATCTTTCATTGAATAAATTAGAGTTATTTAAGTGTTTTAAGTTTTTGTAGAAAGCATAAGTTAGTTTGATTTCCTATTTCGTTATAAGATATGGTTTTCCTAATGAGGTCCAAGTTTTGTTGTTGTTGTATACATATAAATGTTTTCCAAAACATATATTGCTAAATATAACAGACAATGAATGCCTATAATATTTAATCAAGAACCATTCTAAACATCGTATTTTGGCTTTAATTTCAGGCGAAAATAAAAACAAACATTGTCCAAAATTTGAATAGTTTTTTAATTATGTTGGTCCTAAGCTTTTGGTCAACATGAGCCATCTTTAGAAAGGTTACAGGGACGTTAATATAAAGACATTCACCATCAAAGATGATATTAAATTGTGTTGACATAAAACAATGCGATGCTACGGTAACAGTTACCGAATAACAGACGCAGGTCATAAATTTGTAATGCGATTCTATGATGTCACCTTGCGTGAGAGACCGAAATGTTAGCTACAGAACTAACGTGCTGTGACTAGACTGAAATGTGATTTTATTAAGTGTGAATTTCTTTGATTTAATGTAGATGGGTTCCAATATCTGAAGGTTCTTTTTACTGTGTGTATGTGTGAGTAAAATCTATCTAAAATTACATACATGGCTATGTTTTTCTAATAAATGTTGTTTAATTGAACTATGATCAGAAAGGAGGCAGGTAAGCTTACGAGAGAGCATAGTTATAGTAAAGCCAATATACGTAGTGGGTTTATTATTAGTACCAGAGATACAATATCTTAACGGGCATGTAATTTGATACACTACATCGGTTTTCTGTAGAGGATTTAGTTATTAAAGACTATGAGGTCAATTGTTCTAAGTTGTTTATAATATATGATGAACTTTATTTAATTAATTCTGATCTGAAGCCGACAACTTACCAGATGTAAGCAAAATGTGTTGTCATTAAAAAATAAGCTTTATTTAATTAATTCTGATCTGAAGCCGACAACTTACCAGATGTAAGCAAAATGTGTTGTCATTAAAAAATAAGCTTTATTTAATTAATTCTGATCTGAAGCCGACAACTTACCAGATGTAAGCAAAATGTGTTGTCATTAAAAAATAAGCTTTCCAAATTCGTCTTATTTCTCCACATTTATTTGGATACCATTCTAAACCTTGGTAACCCCCCCCAACATATATTTTCCCACTCTCCCCTATTATGTTGGTCCTTTAATATAAAGACATTCACCATCAAAGATGATATTAAATTGTGTTGACATAAAACACTGCGATGCTACGGTAACAGTCACCGAATAACAGACGCAGGTCATAAATTTGTAATGCGATTCTTGATAACACCCCCACAATGCGATCAAGACTAATAGCCGATAAAACTACTAAAAAACAACGATCTTGGCGACAAAATTATCACAACTTAACACACACACACACACACACACATATATATATATATATAGCATGAAAAACTAGAAAATAATAATATATTTGAAATACATGAATAAATGGATAAATAAAAAAGTGAAGACGTGAATCTATTCAATTGTTTTAACTTTCAACCTCATATGTTTTTGAGTGCTGTTTCATCATGTTCGTAATTATTATACATTTGGTTGCAATTGTATAAGTTAATAGTGTTACGTTTATTTTGACGTACACTGTTATTATTAATATTATCAATATTGTTAGAGGTGTTATTAACTTTATTGAGATGCATTTTAATTTGTTGATAAATGAGTTAGGAAATCCATTGTTAACAAGTGTTTGTTTAATGATGTGTAATTCTTTATAGAAAATGTATTTGGAAGATGTGTGTGTTGAATATTAAAGTAAAGAAGACACGAGATAATGCTAGTTTTATATATATATATATATATATATATATATATATATATGAGATGAGAAACAAATGCATACACATTATGAACTAAATCCCTCATAGACCAACTACAGTTGTAATACACAGAGACACACACAAGAATTATATAAACTAACGCTGCTTAGCAGTACAAATACGCTTGTGATCAGCGTAACCAGTGAAAATAATACAGAAATTTTTTTAAAAAATCACTAACATTTCATTTTCTGATGGATCTTAAAAATATACATATATATTAAAATTATTACTTACTATTTTGCCAGGTTCTAATTCACAATCTCAATGAGGTTGATACTCGCAAAGTTATAAATATTAGAACTGTATTGATATGGACACGACTACCAAATAATATTACAATCTAAAAATAAAAGTTAGAATAATTTTAAGTGCAACAGTTCTCTCAAACGTTTCAAGCAGTTGGATATTAATAAAATCCCTTGCCAAAAAACAAATCCCCCTCTCCCAAAAGAGGAATCTACTGCCAGGCACATTCGACTATTGAGAGCAACTGTAAATGTCAGCTGGAAGCAACATGTGGATAATGAAGAATTATCTGGGTAATCTGCCAAAGATTACTGTGACAAGCTGTGAAAGACAAGTGGGTTTTAGTTGTGGATAAAGTGAAGAGATGTTATGCATCGGGTTATAATATACGAATCTAATCAGCGTAAAGATCAAAAGGTGAAATTGTAAGAGTTTTCAGCAATCAACTCGGAGATGACTCTGTTTACAGCAATGGAAGGCAAATAAATATATAAGGAATTTGACAAAAGAAAGTAGTTACGTATATATATATATATATATATATATATATATAATGACGATCCGTTTAGGTGAAACCTAGGTAGGTCTGTCTGGCTTATTAGGTGTTTATATATATATATATATATATATATATATATATATATATATAAAGTAATGGTAACTAATGAAAGTATATTCGACAGTTAGATATTTACTTTAAGAAGTACTCAATACAAAAGTAGACCATAACTATATGGTATGATTAATATTTTTATAATAATAATTGCATACTTCAATTTGATAACTATAAAATTTTGTTGTTAAAACACAAGCATGATGCAGTAAAACTTAGTGAATTTATTTTGTAATATATACATATAAGTGGATTAAAAAATATAAATAAATTTAAGAAATAAAACAAGGCCAGTCAATGAGAGGAAGTAAGTGGTGTGGGAGGTAATAATACCTCAAAGAACAGTGTGTGCATGATTCATTAGAAAAAGTTTCGCTGCAGAAACCCAGACATGTCAAATTGTAAACCGGAAATAGAAAGAAATGAAGCATAAAATATAAAAAAAAGAAAAGTAAAAAGAGAAAAATCGAGTTCAAACGTTGAGAAGCATAAAAGAAAAAAGAAAAATTAAAATAATCAAAACACACAGAAAGATTAGAATAATGAATTGAGATATTAAATGTATATATCCTTAAGTATATATATTTGTTCATAAGTAAAAAATAAAATAATAATAATAATAATTGAAAAATTACCAGTTCAATAAGTTAATATCTTTAAAAATTATATAAGGGGATTATCATAAGTAGAAATGAAATAACTGTAATATAAACAAATATCCATTACAACAAGCTAATTTTTAAAAGGGGATTTGTTCATTGATATAAAATAAAAATAATAGTAATTAAAAATAAACAGTTTAATAAGCTAAAGGTTTTTAATTATAAAGTGATTATCATTTGTTCATAAGTACAAATAAAATAATGATAGTAATTTAAAAAATGCCAGTTCAATAAGTTAATTTTTTAAAAATTATAAGTTGGTTATTTCATGAGTACAAATATAAAAAGTAATAATTAAAAAACGTCCAGTTCAATACGCTAAATTTAAGTAATAAAATGTGTAAATAGTGAAAATATTGAAATAAATTTGAGATCATTTCATTTAAGGGTATTAAATATTTTATGATTGCAGAAATCATTTATTTCATTACGTTGGTTTAAGGAATCAGTTTTTGTGAATTTTATTGGGATTTTTACTTGTAAGAAAAGGAAAGATATTTCATATAAATATTTATATGTTCTAGCTTTAGTTAATATTTTCCATTTACCTGTAGGCGTTTTATTTGCATCTTTCAATTGCCAGTAATATTTAGAGTAGAATTACTATATGCTTTATTATTTAAAGATAAGTTATGCTAGTAAAATCGGGACTTAAAATTATTCTGAGTATATCTGATACAATGTTTAGTAATATTAGGATTTTTATTAGTAGTGATAGTAGTTTGCTGTACAATGGAGTCTGTAAGATATTTCTGTTGCATAAGACATAGGTTAAGGTTATGACAGTTGCAGGAACTTGCCTTTTTAAAATTATGTATGGTACTTTGGTTATAATTAATATTATAATGTTCTTTTAGAATTTTATTATTGTGTTTAATTATCATATCGAGATTATCGGTGCAGCTATAACTATGTTTAAGCGTATTTTTATTAAAAATGTTGCTATGTGGATTATTAGTTAGGAAGTGTTTTTGAACTAGATTAATGAATTTGTTGCCTTTGGTTAAATGATTGTGTATACCATATTATTTTACTATTTCGATTATGTTTGGTATTATGACTAATTTGTTTATGATATTAAATATCCTTGCAATTATAGCCGCTGCTTTTTTTAGGGGTATATTATATGAAAGTCTATGCTGACAGAAAATGTCTTCAGTAGAGAAGTGTTGTTAATTTTGAATTCAACTGAATGTGGTATATGTTTAATAATGGATGGTGGGTTATTTGATTTAGGATGTCTATAGATATGACTAGCATTATGCTTTACATATGGTGAGTTAGTACGATTAACTAGGTCAACTGTTTTGAGGTTGATATTTACTTTTACTTTAAGATTAAAGTTATTCAGTATTCTATGTCTGTGTTTACTAGTATTTATTTGTACTTATGATATACTTATAATTTAAAAAAACTAAATTATTGAACTGGTAATTTCTTAATTACTAATATTATTTTATTTTACTGATAAACAAATCTCCTTAATTGTATTTTTTAATATTTCAGATCATTACTTTTATCTTTCTAATGATTTTGATTATTTGATTTCTCATTTTATTTGGTTTTATCTTTCTGAACGTTTGAATATGTGTTCTCTCTTCGTCTTTTTTTCCTTTTATCTATTTTTTATGTTTCATCTTTTTCTTCATCCGGTATAAAAGTTTTCTGGGCTTCTGCGGCGAAACATTCGCTACACTACCAACTAATGAATCACACACATCACCCCCTTATCTATATATTACAGAATAAATTAACCACATTTTACTGACTGATGATAATATTTTAACACCGAAAATATATAGGTAGCAAATTACAGTATGCTATAATAATAATAATAATAATAATAATAATAATAATAATTAACATATATCAATGCTCTATTTTTGAATTGAGCAGTTGTTAAAGTAAATACATAACTATGGAATATACTTCCACGAGTAACCATTACTTGTTATATATATATATATATATATATATATATATATATATATATATGCCATCTATTGCAATAAACACTGTCATCTCTGAATTGATTGCTGAAAACTCTTAGAGTTCCACCCTTTGATCTTTACTCTGATTGGATCCACATATTATAAACTGATGCATAACTTCTTTGCATTTCTCTCGCCACTAAGCCCCATTTGCCATTCACTGCTTGTCGTGGTAATATTTGGAAGATTACCAAGATAATTCTTCATTAACCACATGTTGTTTCCAGCTGTCGCTTACAGTTGCTTCTCAGTAACCGAATGTGACTGGCAAGAGATTTTCATTTTTTGGCGGAGGGTCTTTGTTTATTGGCGAGTGATTTTGTTAATGTCCAACTGCTTGAAATGATAAAACTTTTGATAGAACTGTTGTACTAAAATATTTCTTCTCACTTTTAATTTCAGATTGCATTCTTTTTGGTAGTCGTGTCCTTACCAATACAGTTCTAATATTTATCACTTTGCGAGTATCAGCCTCATTGAGATTGGGAATTATTCTGAAAGCCTATCTTAGTGTAAATAGATAAATTTACGGAAAGTTCCGGAAATTTACGAAATAGATTAACAGCCGATATATTTTAAAAGTAATGTTCAAACAAATAAATTAAATATATCGGTTGTTAATCAATCTTGTGAATACAAGATTGATTAACAACCGATATATTTAATTTATTTGTTTGAATATCGGTTGTTAATCAATCTTGTATTCACAAGATTGATTAACAACCGACATATTTTATTTATATATATATAATAAATGATACGCTAAAAGGTATGCCCCCTTCTACCAAGCGGCCATAGCTCAGAGGTAGAATCGCCGACTGACGCCAATTCGGTCGGGTTTCAATTCTCGGTAAAACAATCGGATGTCTAACAGTATTGATGAACTGTGATACATCGAAACAGATCTGTCTGCGGATGACTATATATATATATATATATATATATATATATATATATATATGGCTAGATTGATAGATGGATGGAAATGAGTATACATATGTTTATATACGCAGATACACACCGATATATAAATACTTATCAGGATCTTAATAGAATAGTGCTTAATGTAATATAACAGTTATATATTATTCAGTATACATATTATCTTACGTCTAAAGCAAGATTTTGTGTTTTCTCAAGGACAAAACATGATACAGTTACCATGTTTAAAGTTTATTAGTAGTTCTTATTATTTTTTATTTCAAAATATTCATATCTTTATATCTATAAATTATTTAATTCCTGAAATTTTGAATAAACAAGTTGTCTCTTTGTTAATTCGGAACTTTACAAATTATATTCATGTTGTTTCAAAATGTCGAATGCACGTGAAATATAATTAACTAAAGAAAATAAAACAAAACAAAATTAAAAATATCAAAATCTTTTTCTTTTCGTCATATCTCATTTCCTTATTAAAAATGAAACATTTTAGCTTGATAAACGTTTTTTATTTGTTTTTCTATCTTATCATTTTGTTTGATTTCAATCCATAATTTATCTTATAGTTGTTCACCTTGATCAATTTTAATATTAATAAAATCTGGTCTTGGGGATTTTACCTATTTGCTCATCCCTTTTGAATTTAAGATATATATAACCCAGGATTGAAACCCGACCGAATTGGCGTCAGTCGGCGATTCTACCTCTGGGCTATGAGCGTTTGGTAGAAGAACGCAGACTTTTTAGCGTGTATATTGTCATTATGCCCGCCCAATAGCCAGAGTGCTCTAATCCATTACCGAATGAGCGATGCGTACATGCCAGAAACACGTTGTGTTTAAACGATAGAGGCAGCATAGTCTTGCATATTTTCTTTTTTTATTTTCTTATATTTTCGAATGCAGCTTTTTATTTCCTACTTTTATTTAAGTAAAAATTGTCCATAGGTTAAACGAGTACTATAGAACGCCATCATTTATCATCAGGGTCAGATTTACAGTTTAAACATTAAAAATTGCCTTATAGCAGAAAACGTGTTACGATGTTTTGAAGAACTAAGTAAACGTTAGGAAAAGTTTTTAAAAAATTCAAGGGAAGTAATAATGTAAACACATGCAAGCGTGAAAATATTTTATCATGTAGTGAATTATTAGATAATATGGAATATTTGGAGTTGCTAAAGATTTTTAAATACTGTAAAAAATACATTAGGGAATTTAAACTTCAAGGGAAGTAATTATGTGAATTATCTAATTATGCAGAGGCATAGAATTATTTACATTAATTATATTTTAAATATATCTTCTAAACACATTGAAGTACATGTCCAGAAACTTGGTAAACTGTGCGATTGATATGATGTTTATTACCTCTGATATGTTGTGCCCCTAAAATATTAAGGCGTCTAAGTCTGTGTGTTAATCGATAATTTTAGTATTGTCTATAAAGATTTTACGAATGTCGGAATGCGGAAGGGTAACAGTATGTGACATAAGATGTTGTGTATGGTGCTAGAATCATTTAAATACATAGTTAATCGTCTAGAGAGCCGGGTAGTCGTAAATCTAATGTATGTATGTGGATTAAAAGAGCACTCTTCAAAAGACATTTGAATTTGTAGTGGTTGAAGGCATCCACTTACTAATTTATATTTTAACGGTCGACTCGACGTAACATTCGTTAAGGTTTGAATCAAGATTTATGAATGAACAAGAAGGCGAAAGTAAACGGAAAAACAATATATTGAAACAGGTTACATAGGGTTGAGAAAGCATACATAAGAAGTTGTAGAGTCCTGTTTCAATGAAAGTTAATGTCAGAAGAAAATTAAGAGAATAAAAAAATATTTGCGCCACTAACTGCTACCCGCAATTAGTGCGCGTGTGTTTGTATGAGTTAGGGAGGCATGTCTGTTCTTGTCTGCCCTCGCCCCGGGACGAAATCCTAACTGCTGTATCACGTGCTGTTTTCAGTTTTTAAAGGCTTCGTTTTTGGCGGGAACTACGACTGTCACGTAGACGCCGCGTGACCATGCGTATGTATGTGTGTGTGTGGGTGTCAATGTATGAGAACCACAAATTCATACACAACAGTAGTTCTATTAACCCCAGTAGCAGCTGGAGAAGAGTTGTTGTGCATTACCAGGTTAGAGGTTTTGAATTTCCTATAGTATATGATAAGTTTTTCAGGTTTTATTAGAATCAACAGGGAACACATTATGATGTATTATAGACTTAAGGGCCTTCTCATCCATGCTGTATTGTCTGTGTATTTATCCTCTGTAAAAGAGGTTAAATAAGGATAATTTTCTGGGTGTGTCAGTTGTTAGGTCTGAGGAGTATCTGTTAATTTCATTGTAAACCAAATAGTTAGGAAAACCATTATCGAAAAGAGTTTGATGCCTTTTAGTTGCTTATAAAATATTTTAATGGTAAAATAAATGAGTTTAGCTCTAAAAACCACGTTGGAAATAATTGATCGTTAATATTTAGTGGGGCATTCGCTAAGGTAATTGAGGGTGCAATTGTTATCACTTGTAGGTTCTTTGTCTACATAAGTGGTAAAGTGTCATAATTAGTATCGATTAAAACATATAAAAAAGGAATCTTGTTATCTTTAGATAGTTCATGTATGAAATTAAGGACAGAATTATTTTCGAAGGATTGTTGCAGTAAGGTTAATTTGTCGACGGGTTTAGCAAATATTATTAAAAGAAAAGATGCTGCTAAAATATACGTACTATATATATATATATATATATATATATATATATATATATATATAAAATGTATGTATTGTTGAGTTGTGATGGTACTTAGTGCCACGATTGTTATTTTTCGGTGGTCTACTAATAAAACGATATTATGACAAACGGCTTTCCCCCTAAAGTGCTTGATATCGAGATAGATATAGAACATTAATAGAATTAATGTTAATAAATTTGTCACACACCTGAACAGAGTCAATTCGAAGTTTTGTGAAGACAGTAGTATGATGCCTTTTTTGTGCTCGACTTATTTTTCACACACACACACACACACACAATATATATATATATATATATATATATATATATATATATACGAGAGGTGGGGCCGAAAAATTCATAAGCTGACACTGAAGTAGCTATGGCAGGGCTGCGAAATCTTTCATGCATTATTTTCAACTTTTTTTACTAATAACTAGATTGTTTTGTCTCAGTTAAACTTATAGCTGAATGTTCAAAGAAAACTTCAAATGTAAGTAGCAGCGAATATCTCGAAAATGAATACAATTGTTCTATGTATAAAAACATAACCTCCGATTGATAATTTAGGAAATGTGCTTAGAAGAAGCAAGAATATTGACCATAACTCAACGTCTTGCCGTTCCATATCTGCCCCCACCGAGGAAAAAAATGATAGTGTTCGCCACATGGTAATGAATGACAAGCGATTTACTATAAATAAAATAGTCCATGCTCTAAACTTATTCCGCAAAAGAGTTGATAATATTCTACACAATGAAAATTGCATGATGAAAATTTCTACTTGGTGGGTACCTCGTTTTCTGACACCTGATGAAAATGGCACCGATCAGTTTGTTCGAGATAGATCCAGATAGTTTCCTTGAATGCGTCATAACCCAGAATGAGTTTTGGGCTTACTACTTTGAATTAAAAACAAAGATATCATCCATGCACTGGTAACACCTTTTTTTCACCAGCTCCAAAGAAGGCCAAGGTCGTTTCATCTTTGAAGAATGTAATGGCTTCAGATTTTGAGGTACTGTGTTTATTGAATACATTCAAAAGGGCCACGCCATCTATGGAACGTACTTTGCATGTTGAGGCAGTTAGAAAATACCATCATAACGAAGCGCCCTCGATGAAAAGGATCTTGCTTCAGCAGGACATTGCTCCAACACACGTCCTTAGTTTCAATGGCTGTAGGCTTTTCTCAGTATGCTTGAAATTTAGATGAGCATATTAAAAAACTCTGATGCTAGAGGACTGATGACTTGTGGTGTCTTCACGAAACTTCAAATACAGCATGGCTCTGCTCAGTTAATTGACAATCTTCCACATATTAATCCTATCAACGGGATTTCGAGCCCTTTACGACAAAAAAACTTTACTAAAATATTATTTTATCAGTAAACTACTAAAAAAACCGCCTTCTTGGCACTAAGCGTTATCAAAATTCAGCACTATATATAAATACAGAGTACAATCAGAATATCACCGATCAAAACTGATCTGTATTCACATTTAATATTAAGCCAAAATTGTCATTCAACAGGTGCATCTTGCTTTCGGTAACAATAAAATGTTAATTGTTCTGTAAAACTTTCAAAAAAGTCTTGCAACAGAGAAGAAAAGTTCAAGTGAGTTCAGTTTTTAACACTTGAAACAAATTTCTAATTCAATTCTCTGCAAAAAAATCAAACCATCTCACATGAACTGAATGACTTGACTTCACTCTCCTAATTTCAATTCTTCGAAATCTCACTCAATAAATTGATTTGCAATACAAAACTATTGTTCTTTGCTGCTAAGAAAATAGACTTCCGAAGAAATCAATATTTGTTTGATAGATATTAATAAAATTAAATACTTTCATGGCAAAATTTCTATTATATGTATAATCATTGGATTACGTCAAACCTCTCAAAATCCATACGAAAAAGTTTGAAGAATTGAGAATGCAAGGAAGAAACGAAATTATTTTAAATAGTTTTGTAAATCTTCGATAATAGAAAGAACTCTGTAGCACTTATAAACTTGCAGCTTTCTCATCTCTACCAGAAGTAATTAGACTGTACTGGTGTAATAAATATTATAATTAGGACTTGTTAAATTCTGGTGCAGCACTAATATAGGCACATCTATGATGAAGTGGTCTCTTGTTGCTATACATATACTTTAAGTCGATGTGAAATCGTACCGCCAAAAGCCAGAGAAGGTAAACAAAAACGACCAAATTTTGTGGGATTTCAGCACCCAAACTGATCACATCGTTTGGGGTTACCACATGAGACATCGCCATCGTAGACAAAGAAACAGGAGAACGTCTCGTTATTAACATAGCTGTTTTTAGGTCATAAGTTAATAAATGTCAAGAATTAAAATGACTTGCCAGATTAAGTTGCCAGAATTTAAAATGTTTCGGTCAAAATTTTCCCAATAAACTTTGGAGGCTTTGGGTATAAACCACCGAACTTATATCGAGAAAATCTAAATAAATCCTAACGTCTCATCACTACAGAATACACACTATTTGTTACCATCACAAGCAGACCTTTTTGACTAAGTATGAGTGGCTTGAAAAGAGTTGTTGCAATCCATTTGCAATCCATTTAAAAATCATAAGAAGCAAATCAAAGGCAGTTTAAATTATTATTTAATTTATCTGTTTCTTCTTGAAATGATCATAAAAGATTCATCAACTAGTTTTCTTATTATTATTCATATTTTCCTTCGGTGTTGATATTCCAAAATATTTTTAAAACTATGATAATCTTTCTTAAAAACAAAAAATAAAACATCACAACAGGAAAAAATACGATGAAAAAAACTAAAAACAGTTTATTAATAAATTTTATTTATCTATTTATTTATTTTTCGATAATCTTATTTTGGACAACTTTAATGAAAGAATAACAGAATATACAGTGGGTGAACAAATTATTATTTTTAAATTTCACGGCAGTAATAAACTTAAACCTATGTCAACTTTTTCTTTTCCATTAATTTTTTTAACAATTATTTTTGTTACAAGGACTAGTGATGGTAGCAACAATCTTTTTTCTTTTAACAAAATACTCTCAAGGTGTAGTGATGCTTTTTTTCCCTTGAGCCCTGTTAAGTTTTTTTTCAACCGGCGTTTTTCACTTTGAATTTTTTCTATATGCAATTCTGTTTTACTATTTTAACATGAACATGAATTTTTCTTCATATATTATTTAATTTATCTGTTTTTTCTTTAAATGATCCTAATAAAGAGAAGCATCAGTTTTTTTATTATTCATATTTTCCTTAGTTTTTGATATTTCGAAATATTTTTTAAATTATTATAATTTTCTTAAAAGCAAAAAACAAAACAAAACAACAGAAAAATACGATGAAAAACAGTTTGATTATAATTCTACGATATTCATTTTTAGAAAGAATACGTATTTATTTAGATATTTATTTTATTTATTTATTGATTTTATTTACTTATTTTATTGATTTATTGATTTTATTTACTTTATTTACTTATTATTCATTTTATTTTGATAGCCCTATTTTTGACGACACTAATGAAAAAATAACTGAATATACAGTGGACAAAAAATTATTATTTTTATTTTAAATCTCACAGCACTAATAAACTTAAACGTATGTCAATTTTTCTTTTCTATTAATTTGTTTTAACAAAATAGTCTAGTGTAGTGATATTTTGTTTCGTTGAGCGGCTGCTACACACATTCTTTTTCAAACCAGCGTCTTTCTCTTTGAATTCCACTCGCGTCTCTGTCAGCTGTCGCTTGGTAACCCATTTAGGAGAAGGAAAACTCCGAATAACAACCCGCAACTCAAGGTGTTAATCGTGTTGAGGACTGAATGGCTACTGCGTTATGAGGTCAAAATGATCCCCTACAGGCTTCGGGACAGTTTGGGACAGAAGGCTTTATTCTTGCAGCACATTAGGAACTTTCAAGCAAATGTTATACATAATAATGTGGATTCAAAATGCAGGTTTTGTGATAAATACCAAGAAACAATAGACCATCTAATCTCAGGATGTTCTGTACTTGCCCCAAATGAATATAAAAATTTGTCACCATAGAGTGGGGCAATATTTACATTGGACAATGTTCAAACACTATGGAAAATCTGTAAACAAACACTGGTATGAACATCACCCAGCACCGGTTACAGAAATAGAAGATGTCATCATTCTGTGGGATTACACCATCTACACAGACAGAAACATTGAAGCAAATAGGCTGGATATTATTGTTAAAAATCAGAAAGAAAAAACTTACCTATTAATTGATTTGATTTGTCCAGCGGATTGTAACATAGCAACCAAGGAATTCGAAAAACTGTCAAAATATAAAAAACTGGAAATTGAAATAGAAAAAATGTGGAAATTGAAAACAAGAATCGTGCCAGTGATAGTAGGTGCACTTGGAATGATAAAAAATAGAACAAAACAGCACATTGAAAGAAGCCCTGGAGGCCCCAGCTTGGGAGACATACGGAAAATTGTCTTTTTT
Source organism: Ascarosepion bandense (assembly GCA_037127315.1). Lineage (NCBI taxonomy): Eukaryota > Metazoa > Mollusca > Cephalopoda > Sepiida > Sepiidae > Ascarosepion > Ascarosepion bandense. The sequence goes on from JBBBDQ010001349.1 coordinate 1,773,648, forward strand.
AAGTACAGCCCACACACTACGGAGAACTTTGTCTATGTAACGCTAGGGATGATAGGGGAGATATAAAAAAACAAGAAAAAGAGCCATAACAACACACCATGACATGCCTTAGGTCTTCCCGCAGATTTGGTTGGTATTGTGACCATAGCAGAAATGGAAATATCATGAAAAATAACAATAATAATATAAATAATGAAGGCATTAGTAATTCCAATTGTAGTTAGGGTTTTCAGATCAGTTGGAATAGGTTTGGATCGTTTCATTGAAGGATTTCGTGTAGCCTATGCCTTACAAATATATGTAATGAAAGGTACAGCTTACACATTATGAATATCATTATCAATCTAAATTGCTTGTATTCTTAGTTTATTCTTTTTCAGTATGTTTACAAAAACGGGCACTGTTACGAAGCCATTTCTGACCATTTTCCATGGATAATAAGCAACATTAGGGTCATAGTAACATCAGATTGCTACGCAGAAACAATCCCAAACTAATAAAATCAAACAGTAAAAAACTTATGATCATCAAAGCAATACTGGTACTACGAAAACAGCCTTCTATATTTTAAAATTATTTTAATATAAGGGCCTGCACCCTCAAATACATATTAAAAAATAAAATAAACGCACACACGTCACACCTCGGCTATGTCAAAACACTATTTTCCCACATCAATACACTCACCAGTTCTACAAAACTCACCATTTGTCTGTATGTACCCTGATGATAACATATGAAAACTGAAATCTTCAGACATATTTCTTCCAAAATTATCTTTGGACAATTTCTGGCTGAGTTTCCTCCTTATCTCCGTATATATATATATATATATATATATATATATATATATATATATATATATATATATATACGCTCTCGTCACAGTAGCTGGTCTTCAAGTCGTCTATTACGACGGTGTTCCTCCTTGCCCACAAAATATACAAAATAAAAAAAAAACAGCTAAAAGAAATAGAATATCACAGTCGTCGAATTCTTATCCTTACAGTGGAGTGAAAGTTTTCATTTGTTCACTCCAATTGGAAATTTCATTTTTTTTCAAGTTTTGACGGTTCAAAAAGTCTTATCAGCGCTTTTCACAGAAGCTTTACGGAAAAAGCCGACGATGGGTCTTTGTGCTTTTGTGTGACGGCGGCGGTAAATTCGTCATGTCTGCTTTAGCTCGGCGCAGCAACAACTCGCTTTGACTTTAACTCTTTCTCGGCTCTTTCTGTTAATTTACAGCCAGGAAATCTATCGGAGCCGACCACACTTTTCGGTCGCGCTCCGCAGTTGAGAACGTCACTCCCTCATTCGTTACATCTCTGGACCGAGAGCCGACTGGACTACAACTGCAACTGCGAGTGTCAGAGTTAGAATGATTTTGGCCACTGGGGTCTAGTTTTTATGCCTGTCCCAAATTCTCTTGGGGAGGTCATTACGGACACGGAGTGTCCATGCAAATCAAATCTTTAAACAATGTGATTACTCTTGCCCTCGCATTATGAGGTGGAGTGATTTTATTCCTTTGGTTTATTCCCAATGAAATAGCAATATTTATGTTGACGTCATTTCTTGTCGTCGTTTTTCCTTTTAGACTACATCACTTATTTTTCAAGTTTTCAAATTTACAAATCCTTTCCCAGTGATTTCGGAAATTGAGGATCTAACCTTACTTGACTTCATCAAAAGTTTATGACAAGCCTGAAACAATATTCTGGCTAAGTTTATTTTTCGTTTTTACCAGAGGCCAAGGCTTCCGTTTTATATCACTAAATGGCCGACAATAAGGTGACACTGTCTGACCCGTATCACACACCTGCAGAAATGTATTTTCCTTCTATCCTCTTTTATTCTCAGTTAAATTTTCAGGATTTAAAAAATTTTGTTATATATATTCTTTTCACTCCACTCATACTGCGATAGACAATAAACAATCTTATAACCTATTAGGCGCACTTTCCTCTATTCATATTGTAACTAATAATCTGCAGAATTAATAACATCACTAGTAATAATTTCTTTCGCTTCGTCGTACTAAACTTAGGATTAAACTTTTTATTTTACATACAATTATAGTATTATATTTTCCACATGCAATTATATAATCATTCCACAGGCAATGCAATTAACGTGTTTACACGACGTTCTGTATTAAACTTTTAAATTTTTGATTAGTAAATATAATTTTCGCTTCTTAATTTTTTAAACAAAACCCAACACATCATTCAAATATTATTAAAATATTTTTGAAGCTTTACAAATTACTAAAATTGAAAAATATAAATTACTAAAATTGAAAAATATAAAAACGATCTTTACAAATTTTCATTATTAATTGAAAAAAAGTTTTCTTCAAACTATAATGTCCTTAATTTATATCAATTATTCAGGCAATTAAATGTTTATCAAATTAAATATTGTCATAGTTATATTGCATTTCATATTATACTATTTGGAGCAGATTTTCGGAAATAAAGGCACAATCTTTCAAAAATATATTAGATGATTTCCATTCCCCAATAAGTCCTGCGATTAACTAATAAAACCAATTATCGCAACAAAATTTAATTTCTTAAAATTTCATGAATTTACGTAAAGATGGGTTAACAGATGTAAAGAAAATTATTTTTACTAAGATTTTTTAAAAGTAATTATTTAAAGTAATATATCCATTTGTAAATAAATCCTGAAAGCTTCATTAAAATCTGACAATTATTTGATTAATGCAAGAATTTCCAAATTAATGTGTTTGTCACCGGAAAAATAACTTAGGTATGAAATATTACGTTTTCTACTGTAAACTCTCCTAACAATTTGGTTACCTGCTACTAAAATCAAAATAAATTTAGAAGGGTTCAAAATTTTTTTTTAATAGTTAAAAAATAATTTTATCTTTTCTCTTGATAATGATATAAACCTTTTGACGGAAGAGTTCGTTTTTATTAAGTTTGGGCTTTTTATTATTCATACAATGCTGTTCTTTTCTTTAGCGAGTAGATATCTACTATGTACGTGTGCCTCTTTCATTGTTTCTTTCTTTCTTAATTTCTCACTTTCTTTTTTTCCTGCAAATGTTACTTTTAAAAATCATGAATTACGCTCCTTTAAGTTTTACTCCTATCAATGTTTATTTTAATTTTTATTTTATATTTTTAATTTTAATTTAATTTTTTATTTTTATTTTTATTTAAAATTTTTAAACTTTAATTTTTAATCTACAAGCACTAATAGAAAATTAAATTTTTTACGTTTTAAGATATACGCCCCTTTTATTTCTTCTCCCTACATTTTAATGTTTAACCATTTATTTTTATATTTTAAATTTTAAATTTAAACTTAAATTTTCATCTACATGTGATCTTAAAATATTTAAATTTTTAATCTTGTTAAAAAAGCAGTAACGTTATAAGATTTAATTCCAATGAACATCGAGTAAAGTTAAATTTAAATCTATTAAATTGTCAGTTTGAAATATGCACCTGATGATTGCATAACGCATGACACAACGAGATGATGTAGGAGAATATGTATTTTTATTAATATATATTTAATATACCTCTGCTCTTATTTTGAGCATTGTTTTATGAACAGCTGAATAATAATACTATATATGTTCATCCTCATATGTATATTTATTATTTCACTATATATATATATATATATATATATATATACATAGTGATGTGAATTAATAAAAAATATACATAAACTTCAGACAGGTCATCCATCTTTTAGATTTTAATATTGAAAATTAAGCAGTCAGACGTTGTCAGCTGAATTTAATTAAATGAGTTTTATATATATATATATATATATATATATATATATATATATATATATATATATATATCTGTAATGAAAAACATTTCAGTGTGAGCTTTTACGTATTTTAGGATATCATCGGGCTAAAAGATATTTACATTGGTGTGTTTACACATATAAAAGACGGAGAGAGTGGTCACCAAAATTTGAAATTTAAATTTTTCAAAAAATGTGTTGGGAGATAAAGGCAGAACGATTTAATTCAATTTCCTTTTGTTTTTTATTTTTATCAATTTTGCTTTTCAATATTCTATATTTCAGTAATAGAATATTATTCAAGAAAGGTTAAATGCCGCATTTTTCTTGTGGATGATCTATCGATTAAAAGGCTTTAAATACACTTTTGTCTTAGTGAATAACATCTTTTAATTAAAGTAGCATTTTGTAAATCAAACTCATTGCAACAAACATCTAATGCATTTATTACAGTTTTTGTAGAAGATCCGTTTTATATTCGTACAGTAGTTTTATTTTAGTTACTTCTGGATGTACTTTTAGCAATTATCAAGAATGATTTTATTCTTTTACTTTTAACTGAATGTATGGATTGTTTTGTGTATGTGTCTGGAGTTATAAAAACGTTTTATTTTTTTAAACATCGTCAGCACAATGCATAGCCAAAAGTGCTCGGACTTAAAGAACATTTGAACAATTTATACATAATTTATGTCCGGAAAAGGAGAAAATAATAAGAATACAAGAAGAATTTAATTAAAGAACTTAACCGCAGTACTTTTTCAGTTGTTTTAATGAAATGTATATGTATATATATACATACAAAAGTAAACACTTTGTAAACATTTTGTTCTGGGATGGACTTTAATCGTGACAAAGAGATTAAATGAATTTTATTTTTTAACGAAATATCTATAAATAAAAAATTATTGGTTACTATAGAAAAATACGTATAAATTATTTATAACATTAACTGAAATTATTAAACATTTAAAAACCTCAGAATTTCAAATTTGAAGATAATTTGTGTCTTCTTTATTTAACCACACTTCTCCTTTCTTTATATAATATAAAATAATTTATACGTATTTTTCTATAGTAACCAACAATTTTTTATTTATAGATATTTCGTTAAAAAATAAAATTCATTTAATCTCTTTGTCACGATTAAAGTCCATCCCAGAACAAAATGCGTAGGCGAAAAAAATTGTTTTCTTTATTTAAGCACACACACACACACACACACACACACACACACACACATATATATATATATATATATATATATATATATATATATATATATATTGAAAGAGAGTAAGATAATGAACAAATTCTTATATATATTATTATTGACTTATGAATATAACTGCAGTATTTTATTATTTATTTTTAATTTTGTTATAAAACATTATCTCCATCATCAATGCTAGACACTTCAAGCTATTAGACTCCAGTAATATTTATTTATTTTCTCATTTGTAGATGGTCTCTTCAGAATTTCTTCTGAGTTATCAAATTGTTCTTATAAGATAAAGAAATGAGATATAGTGGAATTCAATCTGAATTTTTCTCGGATTTTCATTGTTATTTCTCTCGATATTGTTGAAGGACTATTAATATTGGATAGCCTCAAAAGATATTTGCTTATTTGTCTTCAAATGTTATTAAGAACATTCATATTAAACTAAATATACATTAAAAACAATCGATACTGGATGCATTCTGGCAGCTATCATGTCAATGTTTTACGTAGATTGTCGTAATTGCTGTATGCTTTTTATTGTTTCTAACATATTTTTATCTAAGAAATATACAATCGCCATTCAGAAATTTATGCCAAAATGACAAAATGATAAAAATATTTTCTTTAAGAAAGATCCATAAAATTATAATCTATGATTGGCAAAACATAGCAAACTAGGCTGCAAAGTTTTAAGAATATCTATGATCGAGCCGAACATTTAAAGTTTACATTCCTTAACCCGAGAACACTAATCATGGGTATATAATACCTAGTGAAAATGACCCCATTTAAATTACAATTCAATTAAGTTTTCAGAACCTAATTTTCTTATCTAAATAATATATTTTTCAGTTTCTATTAATGTTAATTCAAAGTACAAATTTTGGAGTGGCTACATGTAAAATATTTCAAATAAAGATTTGTATTTATATTTATTTGATATTTTCAAAATCGGGTATGATATGCCCATGGTTAGTAGTGATGTAACTTTAATTGTTGGTTAGTGTTCCAGGGTTAATTTAAGACATCACTTGAGATTAATAACGCTATATGACTCAAGAGATATTTAAAACAAACAAAATACTAAATTAAGCACTGACCTTACAGGGACATGTTAAAATAATTTAATGCTTAAGTGATGGATTTGTTTTAATTTGATATTATTTCGTATTATTATAACCGTTAATATATTATATGATTCTCCGAGTGTTCTGGTATCATGTGACTCAGTGATTCTTAACCAATTTTATTAGTGTAGCGGGCAATTCTCTTAAGTACGCCGCTAAATATTGTCAGGGTATATATATAGGGTGGCCCATATGTCACTTTACAGTTTGAAAATGAAACAACTGTTTCTTAAATGTTTATTTTTAATTAATTCTTTTTTTATTACACAGTTTAGGGTGTGGAAATTTGTTCTGACTTAATTACGAAAAATAATGTCTCTTAAGTAGCCTCAATTCTCGGCTTCGTAATGTCGAACTCTTTCAAAGCTATTCTCCATGACAGTTCTTAACATCGGAGGTTGTAGGGAAAGAATTTCCTGTCGTATGTTTGCCTTAAGTTCTTGGATGGTTCGAGGCATATTTGCGTACACTTTGTCTTTAAGATATCCTCAAAGCCAAACGTCTGATGCTGTCAAATCAGGTGAACTTGGAGGCCATTCAAAATTGGAATTTCGTGAGATTTTTTGATCCTGAAACATCGCAGTTAACAACTGCATTGTGGCTCTAGCTGTATGTGCAGTTGCTCCATCTGGCGTGTTTGCTAACTGAGGTTGAACAATATTCACTAGCGTATCTCTATATCTGCCAGCAGTTACAGTCACAGCATTTTCATTCGCATCTTCAAAGAAGAAGGGCCCAATAACCCTTTCTGTGGTTACTCCACACCATACTGTGACTTTTACTTGGTGCATTAGACTCGCATGAGCTTGGTGTGGATTTTCGGTACCCCAGTATTTGGTATTCTGCTTATTGACATACCCATTCAAATGAAAATGAGCCTCGTCTCCCATGATCAACTTGTGAATAAACTCATTGTCATTTCTTGCATTTTCCTGAAACCTGACAGCGTAATTTAGTCGTTTCTGAAAGTCTGCAGGTTGTAAAGATTGCACTAATTGAACCTTGGAGGGATACATGTGCAAGTACGGGTTCGCTTCACCAGGTCTACTGCTGATATGCTAACGACCATTACCGAGTACATATACCAGGCACTCGACAAGAATGGTGAAGCCCGAACCGTTGCCTTGGATATCTCCAAAGCATTCGACAGGGTCTGGCATGCTGGCCTCTTGTGCAAACTGCGGAGCTATGGGATAACTGGACATCTGTTTGACCTCATCCAGTCTTTCCTCTCTAACCGCACATTGAAGGTGGTATTAAATGGGCATGCCTCCCAAAACTACCATACGAACGCGGGCGTCCCTCAAGGTTCCATCCTAGGTCCCACGCTCTTTCTGATCTACATTAATGATCTCCCCGACACCATTAGATCCCAAGTTGGCATGTATGCCGACGACACAACAATCTACTCTCGCATCGATCAGAAACCAGGTCTGGACGACAAAGTGAACCTCGCTGCCGTACTTGAAAGGGACCTCCAATCCGTAGTGGCCTAGGGTAGGAAATGGTTGGTAAATTTCAATGCCTCTAAAACAAAGCTGTTATCAACTAACCACCATAGACAATCGCATCTACCTCCCATTAGCATGGGACAGGCTAGCCTCCCAGAGAGTAAAATACTACGCCTCCTTGGCCTTACACTCTCGGCGGACCTCAAATGGAATGACTATATTGAATTCATTGCCAAATCTGCTGCTATGAAAGTGGGCTCCCTGTGCAGGGCCCGGAAATTTTTCCCACCAGAATCTATTCTGCACATATACAAATCTACCATCCGCCCTTGTATTGAATATTGCTGCCATATCTGGTCGGGTGCCCCTGCTGCTCTCCTTGGTCTTCTTGACAAAATACAAATAGGATCTGTAACGTGGTTGATACTGACTTGGCAGACCGGCTACAGCCGCTTTCTCACTGGCGTGATGTGGCTTCCCTGTGCCTCTTCTACAAGTACTTTCATGGCTTCTGCTCCGATGAGCTTAGATCACTGGTGCCGCCTAAGCAGGAATTTACACGAGATACTAGATTAACAACTAGGTCCCACCCTTTACAGTTAAACAAATAAGATGTAACCGTAAATTCTACTCCAACAGCTTCTTTTCTCGCGCTTCCCGCCTGTGGAACTCCCTTCCACAAGTCTGCTTTCCCGACAGTTACAATCTCCAGGTGCTTAAATGTAGGGTCAATAGACACCTCCTATCACACTAACTCCCAACTATTCTCACAACACTCTCATCTACCCAACCCTCATTCTCAGTATCCTTACCCACCTATCACCCACCCTCTGACATTTCCTATATTTAATCAGCCTTTCTCCACTCTACGTAGCCCCCTGCGCAGTAGTGGCAGTGACATGCCTTGCTCGGGGTGAAACGCTCATAAAAAAAAAAAAAAAAGTCTCTTTGAATGCGCTGCAGAGAATTCCGTGAAATGCCAAGTTCTTGAGAACGCCTTCGAGTGGATGTGGTTGGGTTCTCTTCAATGCTACGCCTCACATCTTCAGTATTTTCAGGTGTACGTACTGAGCGACCTCGTCCATTTCTAAACCTATTATTTACAGAGCCCTGCTCTTGGAAATGCGTCACTAAGTTCATTATTGCAAGCCTACTAGGAGGATGTCGAACATTGAAATGGCGCATATAAGATCTTTGCTTTGCAACAATTGACCATCTATTTTCAAAGTAAAATTCAATTATTTTCACTCGTTGTTTTCTTGTAAAACTATCCATACCAAAAATGACCAAAGCTTCTATTTAATAATTCTGAAAAAAGAAATAAAAATATATTAATAGGAAAAAAGTTATTTAACTTTTAAAATGTAAAGCGAATTATGGGCCACCCTATATATATATATATATATATATATATATATATATAAGGTATATCTACTAAATCGCTAAAAAAACAGCATAGCATGAATAAAAAAAAACTCCCAAACGTAATAAAACCGAAGTTTTTTCCATCAAAAACTTTATATTATTATTAAGAGGAAAGATCAAAGTAATTTTTAATTATTCTAATTAAAATTTTAAACATGTTCGAAATTTTGGCAGAAAATCTTATTTTGATTTGAGTTAGCGGGTAAACAAAACGTTACGAATGCTTATAATGGAAAATGTAATGTAATATAACCCTTTTTTTCCAATGAGAAACACATTAATTTGAAAATTCTCACAAATATCAAATAATTGTTGGATTTTAATGAGACTTTCAGCACACATTCACAAATAAATGACATTAAGTTTTAAGTAATTATTTAAAAAAATACTTGTAAAATGTATTTTTTTTTTACCTCTGTTACGGACATCCACGTAAATCCATGAAATTTTAATAATGTTTTATTTGTTGCGGTCTATGATTTTATTAGTTAAACGCAGGACTCATTGGGGAATATAAATCATCTATTTTCTTTTAAAATTTGGCCTCTATATCCGTAAATCTACTGATTAGAGTAAAATAAATAATTCAATAAACTGTGATATTATTTAATTTGATAAGCTTTTAATTGCTTGAATAGATAATAAAAACTAAAGACATTATAGTTTGTAGAAAAAATTTTGTTTGATTTCTAATAAAATTTTAAAATAATACTTTTCATTATTTTTTATTATAGTAATTTATAAAATTTCAAAAAATATTTTAAAAATCATTAATAATTTGTTGGGGTAGATTTTTTAGTTAATAATTGATGATTATATTGTCTATTGAAAATTGAAAAATATAATAAAAATCCTTTGGCCTTAATTTTTCTTTTGTGTATTTGATGTTTTTATGGTAATTTCTGTGTGCAAATTCAAAAGTCAGAATTTTCTTCCTTATCCGAAAAATTTGCTCAATTTTGTCACTTATAAGCCATACGCTGTTTTTTCTCTAATCACGAACCTGTCAACAGGTTTTTGATATACGCGGATATGTCAAAAGTTAAAATCTCTGAATTAGAAATAGTTTTATTTTAAATTTTACGCAATAAATAATTAATACTCCTGTGAATCAGATTAATTTAACATAAAATTTGCTAATTTTTCAAAATTAATGTCACAGATGTATATTTTCTTTTTGCAAAATTTTTAAAACTAAGATTAACTTTTGTTTACAAATGTGTCATTAGCTCAAAAATGGCGCCAAAATTTAAACACTGGAAATAAAACTTTGATATTCCAATCAATATAATGTAAACCCGAGAGTATTTTGCTTACTGGAAATGGTAAATTTTCTCTTTTATATGTGTGTGTGGGGGGGGGGTGTGGGTGTTTATCATTAGTACATCTACACATACACACACGTGCATATATATATATATATATATATATATATATATATACGCGTGTGTGTATGTGTAGAATTACTAATGGTACAGCGTTGGTATTTTAATAACTAAGTATTACATATCTAGTACTCAATCGATGAGTTGTGAGTTCAGTACCTGGCTAGAGCCATGGTGAACAAATATATAGAAAGTTGAGTTAAATGGTGACAACTACGACACCTGAAAGTATCATCACTCATGGAACGAGAACAATATATGCCAGTGATTCAGTTCAAAATATTCGGTTCAAAAGATTCGGTTCAAAATTATAATCACATGAAGAAAAGTTCTAAATATGGCAAACAATATGAGAGCAGTCTGTACAATATAAATTATGTAAAGAAAAAATAATTTACGCGGCTGTTGAATTTCTTGTACGAATTAGAGGTTTTCTTTTTTTTTTTTTCACTTTCTCTAAAACTTTGTTACTGCTGACATATGCAGTCTATGTTATTCTAAGCATGCTTTTGTTGAACCATATTTCTTTTGCGCCAGGTCTTTTTTTCGACTGTGACAAGATTTTCTAGGCTTCAATGCTATGTATGAGGGCTGATATTACTTAAACAATCGACTATTTTCTTTATTTGTAACAAAATATTCATATATCTTAACAATTTGATTAAATTAGAGAAGGCACCTTTCGATACAGCGCCTTTAGATTTCGTTGTCATCTTTACCGTCCACTGTTAAATATTTCTTGGATTTTTAAGTTTTTAGACTTCCGGGATTATGATATTTTTATAAAGTAATTTTGCTGATATTCTTACATTCTTTCTTCTTACAATTGATATTTAGTCCTTTCTTCTCGCTATCAGTCACTACTTACTATAGTAGTTTTTGTAGTTTCCCTTTAGTTTCTGCTATCAATATTATGTAACTGCATATCAGATGTTGTTAAGTGTGTAGCTACCAATAATCATTCCTGGTAAGACATCTCATTCTCTCATAATCGCCTGACTGTATAGGTCGAATAAGCCTGATGAGAAAATACATACTTACACCCGTTTTTATTTTTCTACATTGACTGTTCTGTCATTATTCAGAAGTTTGCTGTCAGTATTCTCTCTGTATTCTTACAATATTTTAACACTTCAAATGAACAAAAGATTATTTGATATTTATGAGAATTTTCGAAACTTATGCATTTTTTTTTGTGATTTATCATGGGGATAACTGTTATTCATCATATCTTATTTTGAATCAGGCAACATCTGCCTTCGAAGATATGTAACTCCTCGTACCTTTTGTGATATAATCTTTCAGCACATGATCTTGGTTAATAAATGAAGTGTGAAGAAATCCGTATAAGAATTTTGAACAAGGAATTTTTCTTTATGCAATTCTCTAGTGACTTGTGGGTGTTGTTTCTCTAGGAACTTTATACCTCGTTGATTAATAGAAAACCAACGTGCGTAAATGACATTTTTGTTGGCAATGAAGCAGAATATTAATTCTGACAATGATTCATAATATATAGAGAAATTTCTTTCTCTAAATTCTCGCAAAAGTTTGGAAATATTCAACTCATAAACCAGAATTATACCTATGGCATCTCTTAGGGACAGCCTACCAATCTTCCAAGTTCATAGTTTTGTTATCAGTGATAAAAGTTTCAACAAGAGATATACTGTAGGGCTTTCTTGATGAATTGAATAAAAAAATATACATTGATCTCGTGTGACATTAGCAGATATTTATTGTGGCGAAGGAGACTATATCAGCTTCAGCAAAATCAGTTGTCTATCTCGTTTTTTAGTGTTGACCCAATATATTTCCATTTTCCCTTTTCGATATGTCGTTTACTAAACGTGAATATTTTTCACCATCTTCATCTAATTGATGCAGTTCTTTTAGCCAGTGTTTAAAGTCAGTGTATAGGTCAACTGGTAGGGATTAAATATCTTCTCTTATTTTCTTCATAACATAACAAAAATGAATAACACGTAAACAGAAGGGAAAATAATAATCAAAACGTCAACTTTTCACACTACATTAAGCAAAAGACTCGGAAGAAAATGTCCATTTGTGCTAGAAAGCATTAATTTTCTGAACGAAAATTGTTTAAAGCGAAAGTTCTATATATTTCTATTGATAGTAACGTTAAGGCTCTGTTAATGAATGACGACTGTTTCCTCTATGGAAAGGTTAATTTCATTATTATCGTTACCAATAGTGACATTACTACGAGCTTAGTTTCAGCTTGTTAAGGAATAATATTTGAACAAATATCTCAGGTAAATATCTTCTAAAATTCTAAGACTTACGGACTTTGGTTTTTAACTTTTTGATGACTTTCTGATGATGTAGGTGTGTTAGTTGCTGTATATTCGAGTATGAAATCAATAATAATACATGTAAGGCAAATACATAAATAAAGTAACACAGATATGAAAAAAATCTAATTATTATAGTTGCTTTGATTATTGTAGTTGCTTTGTCTGATTATTGTAATTGCTTTGGCGGGCAACTTGTCAAAGTGGCGTCTATACTGAATTGTTCTTAAAAACGAACTGAAATAAAGAATTCATGCGAAATTCCAGATTTGTATCAAATGCTGAGATGTGCAGTGTATTGTCATGGATAACAGCTCGGAATTAAATCATTAGAGAGTTGAGTTTGAATTCCTGTCGGGTTCGTTAGTTTCACTTACGCGTAAATACTCTTGAGAAAGGTATTACTAGAATGTCAGGACAAACAGTGTTCTCAACTTTCTGTTGAAAAACAATCTATCGGTAAAAGAAAAGGCAACATACTGTTGAACAATATTCTGCCTAGAATGTCTAACCTACAACACATAACTGACTGACTGATCATACACTAAGAATTTCAGCAACAAACTACATCGGTTTTATCTAATAAAGACACGGTCATTACGGAAGGATTTTGTAGAGGATTTGCTCTGGAATGATCGAGAATGATTGATGATGATTAATAATCGCAATATGTTTATAATTTTTAAATGATCATCAGGTAAAATCTGTAATATATTTTCTCTTTTTATGCCTTATTCTGTAGATGAATACGTTAGCTTACTTTGCTCTAAAGGATCTAATATATCAGTTGGACCGAGTTGGTAAAATCACCAATGTTTATGCCTTTAAGGAGGATCAAGCGGATAACGATTACAACAGATCCAAACATTGAACCAGCGGATAAAGGGGTCAAGTATGACGGTAATAAAGGCGCCACAGGAAGTTATAACAGAGTCAGCAGAAGTTTGTTGCAGCTTCCTAATTGGGATTATGCATGTCTCATTCATTTTGTGTCGCAAAAGTCGGTCATGAAATCAAGTGTTTTGGTCAATTCCTGGCAAATTGACGTCCACCTTAAGCAAATTCACACCGTCAGCACTTTCTTAAATTCTGAGTTTCTTTCACCTCCAACCAACTCTTCTAATACAAATGGACATAGGGGATTGATGGCAAAAGCAGGTTTTAGTTGCATCGTTCTCAGAGTCACTGGACGTCTCAGACTCCTTCACCACGAGAAGGAGCGGCCATTAGAGGTATGCACGTAAAAACATACACACATGCACACGCAGATATATATTTTACACTAGAAAGAAAGCAATAACTAAAATAATTAAAGTATAAGCTTAACATGAAACATATGAGAACATTTTTTTAATATTCTCTTTGGTAAAAATAGATACATAATAGTGGACGAAATTGACTTTTCTGAACCAACAATAAAGAAATATAATAAAGGCAGCGACAGTTTCGTGGAGTTTTATAACTAGATTTTGCGCGCCACAGAGGAAGGTCAGGAATTCAAATGTGTAAGTCACTTTCTGGCAAGTAAAATTGCACCTTGATCAAATTCACGCAATCAGCACTTTATTCTACTCAGATTTTCTTTCACCTCCAACCAACTCTTGCAAAAACAAACGGACATAGGAAATTGATGACAGGGGCAAGTTTTGCTGAAACTGTTTGTATCTAGGCCTTAAGCTGCATGTTGGTGGGGAATGTAGTCATCAACATCATCCTTATAAAGGAATCGACCAGCAAAAAATAAATTAAATTTTTGGATACTAGATAAATGTATGGTTATTTTGAGATTAACCGTTTCAAGCCATGTCACTTGTAGATGTTTCATTTCATTTATTTACTTTTATTTTTTTTATTTAGAGGTTTTTATGCAATCAAATTTTGAAAATAACTCAACGCTAAAATTTTCCTATGCACTCATGGACAATAGCAAAATCCCGTTTCTTGAGCTAAAAACCAATGAATTTGTCACCTACTTGTATAAAAACAAACAAACAAACAAACAAACAACACCAGTAAGAACTCTTGTCTTCTAAATTGTAATATCTAATGCCCGGAAAGATAATTTAGCGGTAAAAACGATCTTCTTACATCAAAATTCCTACTCCCAAAGAATATTTTCGAACAAATTAAAACACATAAAAAACATTAGTCAAAAATAATTTTCCCAACTATCTCATTAATAAATAAATAAACTTATTTTGACAAAAACTACATGAAACCAAGATTCAAACAGCACACAAAAAATATCAGCATATTTTACTGCACAATAATTATAAGCATGACGAATTCGATACAAAAAACTGTTAAACACCATATTTTTTCCGTAATTCTTCAAAACCATGAAAATATAATATATTACAGAAAGTAAAAGAATGAAAACCTTATTGTTTCTAATCAAAATAACACCATTAAATCTAAACAAACGATAACTAATATAGTGCATGAATGTCAATGCCCAGTACAAAACTGAATTGGCATACTACCACTTCTTTCAGAGTACGTCTTACATGCAGCCTTTCCAACCAATGTGAAATAAAAAATATTTATTAACCCATAATTTACAAGAAACTTTACGAACAACTTTGATCGAAAATAAAAAAGTAGTATTTAAATCACTGTCAAAAGTAACTCGCTATAAGATAGGAACTATATATCAAACAATTCTCTCCTAGTATCAACCTTGCATTATTTAACAAGGGAAATGAAGTTTTGAAAACTTTTCTTAAAAATAAACAGGCGCTGAAGCGATTTCTAGTCGCGCGCATCACGTGATAGCTTTTATAGAACGTTCCTTCTAAAATAACACAAAATAAATTACAGTCAAAACATAAGGATAAAACAACAACATCGGAAACTCAACATCCTTGCAAATAGCCAGTGAAGTGATTGAAAGCACTTGGAAAGTTAATAATAATTTAATATCTTTACATTCCTTCACTCCAGCAAAAAGAAAAGGTAAAATACTGGAAAGATTAAATAAAAAATCTTCTTTGTCAGTCGGTTTTAACGACACACACACACACACACACACACACACACACACACACACACACACACACACACACACACACACACACATATATATATATATATATATATATATATATATATATAATAAAATAACAAGACCGACTCTGTAAGTATCTAAATCTTAAAACTATACGAAAATAAACTTTAAGGACAACAAATAACAGACAGAATCTAATTCCGTTACTATGCTTCGCTGTAAGGCGTTGGACAAGAGGGGAGAAAAAAAAGAAAACTGCGGAATACAGACAATATATACAATACCCCGCAGTAAAGAGAAAAACCCCAAACGGAACCAACCACAAAGAAAGAAAAAGTGCTCGATACAAAACTAACCAAAGCGAAGTAACAAAAGGAAGCAAAGTAGAGCAAAGACACGTAAAAAATCACAAGATCGCCAAAACCTACCGCGGTTTCACACAACGGCTCGTCAACTGACGAGCCGTTGTGTGAAACCGCGGTAGGTTTTGGCGATCTTGTGATTTTTTACGTATATATATATATATATATATATATATATATATATATATATATATATATATATATGGGGCATGATTGGCTTCAAATCACCACTTTCTTCATACAAATTCCTTGTATATATATATATATATATATTTGCCATTAAATTTAGGGTCCCAGTGTCATCTCTCGTCAGATTGGTGAAAACTCTTACAATTCTACCCTTTTATCTTTACCCTTGATTTGATTCGAATATTATAAAGTGATGCATAACTTCTTTCGACTTTTCCTGCTACTAACCCCGCTCGCCTTTCACAGCTTGTCTCAGTAATCTTTGGCTGATTACCCAGATACAAGGACAATATTTGTATTGTTGCAAGTATTAGTCTCATTAGAATTGCCACATTTGGATGTCTTAAGATGTAATTGTGCTTGGTACATGAATTTCTGCATTTTAAGTTTATTCAATAAAGTTATCGTTGGTTTTAACCACGTCCTCCAGACGACTTCAAAATCTTCTTCATCTTTTCAGAGTGGTCACTTTGTTTAATTTGGTGAATTTTGCCATAATCTTTGCTTTCTTCTAATCTTTGGTGTTACAAGGAGTTTTGTTGGACTGGCTCCCATCAGGACCTCACACATAATAATCAAGAAAATTACATTGTGGGGAGTTAAGTGGCCAGATGTAAAGGTTGATATGGTTTCAGAAATTGTCTGATAGCCATGATTTGGTCCTCACGCTTGTGTGGTAGGATGCACAGTCCTGTTGCCAAACATATGTTCTCTCAACGGGCACCCTCTTGATCGAGGTCAGTTCTACCCCCTTCAATTAGCCTTTCCACAAAAATGAATGGAGTTATACCGTCGCCATTGTGATCGATCCATCCAAACAACTTTGTAATCATCATTTGTCTCATGTATATCTTTCCGAATTATCTGCATTGTTTTCTTAATAACATCCAAACCCTTGGGAATGTTCGCATAAGAGCATCCGGTGTAAATTTCAAACAGTGCTGCATACAGCTTCTAAATTTTTGTCGGTGTAAACTGCGTCATGGTGATCTTTTACTCACAGGCTATTTCCATCTGATCCTGCCATACTGTGCTGCCAACAAAATCAAAAATAAATAACGCACATGCGTAAAAACAAAAATATAAAATGGCGACAATTTTCACATCGCACACTCTAGAAAAGGTTATATAAGGACTAATCAAAGATCGGATGGTTAAATTCTATTCGCGATTTCAGTGCACAATCCCGAAGGCAAAGATTTACTGAAATATCTGGAACCTATAAGTTATAACAGATACCGCTATTTATTTATTTATTATCTTTCTTTCATTTGCTTTAATGATTATTATTTTATATATAAGTATATATATATATATATTATTATTATTATTATTATTATTATTATTATTTATATATATATATTCATTCATATTTTCTTCTCAATTTTTTGCAATGACGTCGTCACTAGAAAATAAATAAAATAAAATAAATAAGCAAAATTTACCACCCATTATAACATTTATTTATATTTAGTTTCTTTGTTTTAATTTGTTTCTTAGACTCCAACAATTTTACTTTCTTGTTTAGGCTTCGGTATAGATTAGATTAAAACTATACTTATGCATCTGATGATTTCGTAGTGCCTAAAACTCCGAGTCATGCCTCTGAGAAAGAATAATATACATATGTATGGACATTCCTTTTAAGCATCTTTCATTAAATATGCCAGATGAAGAAAATTTAATTAATTTCTCATAATGTTTTTCAGCATTTTTCCCGTTTTGTAGGAGTAAGGATGTTGAAAATTTTTCATAATTTTCATTTTTAAAATCTTATTTAGTCACTTCTTACGTAATTTTCCAAACTTTTTTTGATGCCTTTCTAACAGAAAAATAAAATAAAACTTAAATAGTCAAACATTGTATATGTGAATCACTTGGGATCAAATACAGATTAAATATGGCTCGAAAATCCGACGGAATGATACAATGTAGAACTAACAGAATTGTTAATGCATCTAACATATTTTGCGTTTGTTAAAGTTTTATCGGAGAATGAGATGTGGAGAAAAAATTTCTGATATTTTTATTTTTTTATAGTTTGATTTTCCTTGATTTAGCAGGTTTCACGTGCATATGACTTCTTAAGCAACATTAGTAAAATTACAAACTCAGAAGGAGACGATTCTTCTTTTCTAAGCTCCAAATTGTAAATAAATTATACTAAGGCTGCTGGACAAGTCAAATGCACGAAATAACTGATTAACCAATGCCAACCAAAATGTTTTCTCTATATCTCATTCGCTAATGGAATTTTAATGAAATATTAAACTGATAAAGGTGTTATATTTGTTCTGTATCCTCTCATATCTATATATATATATATATATATATATATATATATATATATATACGAGAAAAATCGCAAGATCGCCAAGACCTACCGCGGTTTGGCACAACGGCTCGTATATATATATATATATATATATATATATATATATCACTTTTGAGGTGGATAAAAATGGGGTTCTTTCTCAGGAAATTTCTGGTGATATTCTTCAATCTGGAGCTATTTGTCCCAGGTTATATGATTTTCCAAAAATCCATAAAGATGGAGTACCATTGAGACATATTCTATCAATGGTTGGTACAGCACAACACAAAGTAGCCAAATGGCTAACTTATCTTTTGGAGCCAGTGTTGCAACACTTAAGTAGATTTTGTCTGAAGGATTCCTTTTATTCAGTTGACCGCATCCGAAAATTATCTTCTTCAGGTAGTTTCATGTGTTCCTTTGATGTTTCTTCATTATATACTTGTGTACTTCTTTTGGAGACAATAGATATCTACTGAGATTTACTTTATCGTAGAGCTATGTCTCCACCTAGTATACCTGAATCAGTTTTTGTTGATGAAATTTGCTACGTCATCTGTGGAATTCAGCTTTAATAATACTATGTAACGACAGATTGACGGGGTCACGATGGACTCTTCTTTGGGTCCAGCACTTGCCAATATTTTTGTGGGCATTCAAGAGGAGAGAATAAGCAGTAGTTTACTTCGCCCTCAACCGTATTGTCGATATGTGAACGACACCTTTTGTTTATTAGATAATGAAATTGAGTCAAACCAGTTTCTCTCTTTTCTTAAAAGAGAGAAACCAGCACTAGGGTTTACTGTTGAGAAAGAATCAAATTCTCAACTAGCTTTTTTAGATGTCCTAGTACATCGGACACCTACAACTTTACTCACCTCAGTCTATAGGAAGCCAACATTTGCGGGGTTATATACGCGTTGGGATTCTTTTTGTCCTAAAAACGTAAGATAAACATTACTAGAACCTTAGTTTACAGGGCATTAATGATTTGTTCTGAATCTTTCCTGGGTGATGAAATTAGTTTTGTGAAGGAAACTTTATGCAGTTTAGGGTATCCACCCGACACTGTTCATTCGGTCATCCGTAACAAGATTTTTGAATTCAAAAAGGATAAGCTCATTACTGCTAAAAAATGACCCATTTATCTGAGACTTCCCTGGATTAGATCAAAGCGTGAAAGCATGGCTAGACAATTTTCATCTGAAGTTCATTGTATTTCAAAACTAGCCCATGTTATGTTCTGTACGCAAGGATGTTCTTCATCCCCACCAAATTAATTCCATAATTTATAACTATAATTGTAGTTGCGGAGCTGACTACATAGGAAGAACAACTCAGCGTCTTGACATGAGAATAAAGCAACATGTCCCCACTAAAATAAGAAACCACACCTTGCCTTGAAATGGACTTGTTCTAAATACTTACGGTTCCGCCATTTGCGAGCACCTTCTAAAGAATAAAAAGTGTGCAACTAATTTTAGTGAAGATTAGTTCACTGTTGGGAATCGCTTCTCTGTGCTCGATCGGTCGGCTGGAAAATGTGTTAGTTGATTGCGGTCTATTTCCCTGATTGCCGGCAAGATGGCTCGATTCGTGCTCGGTTTTTATTCGTGTTTAATGTTCATATAAGCGTTCCGTAAAGTGGAAATTTTTTGTTCGTTTGTTCGCGAAAGGAAAAGAAGGGTATTTCCGGGCGAAGGAAATAACAATTGTCGAGTCTCCTACGACAGGAGGACAAATATCGGAGGCCCCGAAAAGCCTGATTCACCGGTTCCCTCCACCTCGGCGTGGAGTGGAGGGAAGGAAGGGGAGTAGCAAGTGTCTAATAGCGAAAGAAACGAATCGCCGCTCCCCTCGAGGAGCAAAACACAGGAGAGGGCCTCAAAATGGCCGGATCCGCCAATTCCCTCCACCTCTGCGTGGAGTGGAGGGAATGTTAAAAAGAAGGATGAGGCTTACTATGAAGAAGCCAAGGAGAGATACGCGCAGTTAATTTCTGGGAATGAACTCCTTTCGGTCCCAGAGAGTCTGCAAGAGATCGAACCGAGGATCATCTCCTTGCTGACGAAGGATCCCAAGACCCACAAGTTTGTGGGAGTCAGCAGGGAGACAGTGGAGGAAGCCGTCAAAGCGCTCCACATAAAGGCCAAGATGGTGTCAAGACGGAGCCATGCTATGTGGGACGTCCTGCTTGGTTCAGTGAAGAAGCCAAGGAGCTGTCCGGGGCTACCTTTACAACAAACACGCCTAGATTACAAACAGAGTATATGGGCACCCGAAAAACGCGTATCACTTTACATGGGGTGTCCATGGATATGACTACTGATCATGTTCGAGCGGCAAGGTGGCGGAGGTATCGACAGTGATTTTGAAGGCAGGATTTGCGACCGGAGGCATCACTCTGCAGGTGACGGTTTCCAAAAAGGAGTATGCGAAAATATCCAACATCCTCACCTGCAGAGGCCGGTCGATTTCCTTTGTGGTGGAGGGGACTAGACCTTTCTGCTGGGTCTGTGGAGCTTCAGACCACGTAGCGAAAGTAAGTCCCACGACGAACCCGGCTCCAAAGGCCCAGGCAATCCAGTCTACGCAAGCAGCATTCTGGTCATCCCAGTCATCCCAGGCTCTAATGACTAAAAAAGGGGAAAAGTTGATCTCAAAGCCCGAGGAGGGAGAGTGGAAGAAAGTCAAGAAAAAGTGCTCAAAAACAAAAGCCCCCTCCCAAGAGAAGTACCCTTTTCTTGCAAAAATTGCCTCCGCCACCAAAATCACCTCCGAAGCAGGATGTCCCAGAGAAGCCGACATAGATCTCCTAGATTGTCCTACGTTCCACTAGTTAGGCTACTCGGACCACAAACTTGTTTGTGCCCGGGTAGCGTTAGACTTTAGGCCTAAAATGGCTGGTTACTAGAAGTTCAATCAGTCCTTACTGGACAGGCAGGATTTCGGAGCCAGCTAATTAACGTAGTGCAGCGGGCGTTAACTGGGGGAGTCATTGGGAATAAGTGGTGGAAGGATCTTAAGAATAGGATTAGGTCTTTCACCACCGAATACAGCCAACGGCTCAATCTAGATAAGGCTGCCAAGGTGAAGACACTTAGAGCTAATTACGGAGGCTGGTTGTGATCCCCTAAAGATAGCCTCAGCTAAGAAGGCACTTGAGCGTTCGACTAGCGATCGTTACATGGGTCAGGTAATTAGACATAAGTTAAGCAACATGTCTTCCGAAGCTGTGAACATGGACGCAGAACTGCCCAAGGAAAAATTTCGTCTAGGCGGCGATCGGTACATTTGAGAAGTACGAAACCCGGAGATGTTTCGGCAGCATTTCGAGAACCTGGTCTCCGTGAAGAGGAGTTTCGCAGCAATCTTGCTGATTCCCCCGGCTTTTGCCAGTTGATGCGGCTAGCTGTTAAGGAGAGATTATGGAGGACAAAGACTGAGTGGATTTCAAGGTCGGCAGTGGCAAGTCGCCAGGTTTGGATAGTTTGCCCTATGTATTGTACTTGAGGCTGTCGCACATCTTTGTCCAGATTTTGACTGTTGTGTTCAACAACTAGTTACGGCAGGGGTCCATTCCCAGTGGATTCACCAGAGATGTGATCACGCTGTTGAGAAAAGGCAAAGATGTTGGGAGGGAGCTAGAGGGTTACCGGCCCATAATTCTGCTAAACACAGAGTTAAAGATTTTGTCTATGAACTGTCTGCAGCTAGTTGCCGAGTCTCTATTGGAACCTGAGCAGACTTGTTCTGTGAAGAGCCGAACAATTGAGAGCAACCTTCATCTGATTCGCACGATCATACAGGGTGTAAAAGACGACCAAGAAGCCACGCTGATCCATTTAGATCAGTCCAAGGCATTTGATAGTGTTGACCATCGCTACCTGGCGGTTGTCATCCAGGCCGCTGATTTCTCACCCGAATTCTGCCGCTGAATTTGCCTCCCTGATGGCTGTGGAACAGGTGAACGGGATGTTATCGGGCGCTTTGCGCTGTCTCTGTCGGTCCGTCAGGGTTGTCAACTGTCGCCCCTACTTTCCGCTTTGGCGTTGGAGCTACTCATTCGCCGGCTAAGGGACAATGTGTGCAGTCCGGCCCTACGTGGAATCACTGTCCCTGGTAGAGCTCGAGCCAGGGCTTCCGCGTACACCAATGACGTAACTACTTTCGTGTCCGCCCAGAATGACAAACAGGTTGTACAGAAGGCGCTTGAAAGGTACGAACAAGTGACAGGGGCCAAGATTAACCGCGTCAAGTCTTCCGGCTTGCAGTTAGGTGTCTGGAAAAGTGCTGCCCTCCCGGGGCCCTTTGACTGGACGGACGGCCCTGTCGCATTCTTGGAGGGTGGTTTAGAGACGACCTCCAATTGGAATTAGTCCTTGAAGAGTTTGGCTGAGGCGTATGCTACATACGTCTTTCCCTCAATCCTTTACCGGCTGTCTGTACTTCCACTTTGTTTTGAGCGTGAGAAGGCGATCGAGCGTTTGCTATTCTCCCTTCTGCTGAGAGGACGCAAACATCAAGTTGACAAACGTGTCTGTTACCAACGTCCGTGTCATGGGGGTCTGGGAATGCCGCACTTGGCGAGTTACAAGCTCGCTTTAAGGGTGGTTTTTCTCAGACGTGCGTTATTGGAAGACTCGTTGCTGTCGGGGATAGCGAGAGATGTTCTCTAGCCTTACTATCACTCCCCCGGTCTCGAGGCGGTTCCGTATGTCTCGGAGGCGACCGAATTTTCTGCTTGAATGTCTGGCGGTCTTACGGGCCATTTCTCGATCTAGTGATTTTTCTCAGACACTTCTATCGGGGATTAGTGGCTGGCGTCATGAAGGATCCACTACGGGAAGTGCTCTTATTGGTCTTGGGCGCCAGGTTGGGATTATCTCAGCAAATCTGAGTGTTCTCTGACCTGGCGATTAGCTCGGAATCGGTTGTCTCTCAATGACAAGCCTTTAATGACGCCTGACGGATTTGCCAGATTGTGAACACTGCAGCCTTAATTTAAAGGAGACGTCTTTGCACGCCTTCTACCATTGTTCGAGGGTTCACCCTTTATGGGATCGTGTCGGCGAGTTGACTGCAGGTATCGCGCCGCGTGAGCTCGTGCTCATTGATTGTGCATACGCCTGTGACAATGTGTCGCCCCCGTTTTCTGGAGTGAAACGTATGATGTTTCTGTCGCTACTTGCCACGGGTTGAATGGGGATATGGATGACGAGACTGGAGGAAGTCTTGTGGGGTGGCCGTCTTTAACATCAGGATCTGATCCGATATTTTGAGCACCAGTTCAAAATGAAAATTCGAACTGATTGGAAACAGTTGACGTCGACAGTGTTCAGCAAAAGGTGGGTAACCTGTTTCGCGTGACCGGGGCTAGCTTTGATTTTCTCTTTTAGATCTGGTAGTTATGTCAAAAATGCAAACAAATTTCATTCTTTTGACTACTGGTAACGAATGCGGATCTTAACTATTGCTGATAGTTTCTTATTGTTTAGACTATTTAAAAAAAAAGAAACATCTTCGATTAGTCCATAGTCATGTTTTGAATTTTTTCGTTTTTTTTTTTTTACATATAGTTTCTTTCAGAGTGACTTTATTTTGTTTTCTTTGTCTCAAGTTTCTAAAAGAATAGTTTTACATTGAATTTAAAATGTATTTTTTTATCTCCCTTCTTTAATGCAAAAATATTTATAGCGTTTTTGTCTGTCCTCCCTCATCTGATACAAAAAAAAACGCGTGCTACCATCCATAGTTCCTTGTCGGTATATTAAAGATTTTCTGGAGTTTTGTGTTTGAAAAATGTCGAAAATGCAAAGAAATTTCATTCTTTTGACTATTGGTAACGAATGCTGATCTTAATTATTGATGACACGTTATAATAGTTTAGACTAGTTAAAAAAAAGAAAATATCTTCAATTAATCTATGTTCATGTTTTGTATTTTTGTTTCTGCTTTGAAAACGTTCTTTTATGCCTTAGACTAGGGGGGAATTTTTTTCTTTGCTGTATTCCATGTTCTGTTTTAATATTTCCTTTCAGATCTAGTGAGTTTTTATTTCTTAGCATATTCCATAAAAATAATAATATAAAACATATATTAGCCACTCTGGCGCAGGGAAATTTATCTTCCGCAGCTGGAGTAGTCAATCGTACTTATACTAAGTATATAATATTTTTTTTCTTTTTGACCGGGACATTAGAAACCCTGTAGAAATTTGAGCCTACAAAGGGCGGAAGAACTCTTAAGGAGTCAACGGCCAGCTAACTAGCGGTTGTATCTCAATAAATCACCGTGGAGAAGGCAACGGGATACCACTCCGCTATCTACCCCCCACCGCTTAATCATGGTTATTCACGACAAATATATGAAAACCAACATCGTGAAGGGTGTTACTTCCAAAGGAAACAACTCCTTGCTCGGTAAGGATTGGCATGGCCAACAGGTGCCATCTGACCGTCATCCGGCGACTGTACGCACCAACGGCGTAAAGAGGACATTTTACTCCAAAACTTGTCCCTCGCCCGGGAAAGAACGACATGAGCAACAGGTGTCTCTGGATCGTTACCCTGCGACTGTGCGCAACAAAGAAAGCATTACTTTTGGTACATGGAACGTCAGAGCACTTAACAATTGTGAACAACTAGAGAATGTCAAGCAGGAGATGGACAGACTGAAGATCAATATCCTAGGCATATGCGAAACTAGATGGCCTAATAACGGAGACCTCAGTTGTAGGATAATTTATGCAGAAGGCAAAAACAACGAAAAAGGGGTCGGCTTAATACTAGACAAAGAAGTGAAGAAATGTGTTCTTGGATACTATCAGCTTTCAGAGACAGTCTTCTTGGTTAAACTACGGGGACGGTCCTTCAACATAGCTGTCATAGTAGTTTATGCACCGACAACTCAAAGTACTGGACATTGCCAAGGCTCAGTGCAAAAGCCAGGAAATTAGGATCATAATGGGGGACTTGAATGCCAAGGTAGTTAAAGAGAGGGAAGGAGACACGACCTGCAACTTTGGACGAGGGAATCGCAACGAACAAGGAGAAAATGGGTCCAATGGTGCACAGCAAATGACCAGGTAATTACTAACGCCTGGTTTCAAGAACAGCCACGAAGTCTATGGACATGGAGAAGCCCAGGAGACGACACGAAGAACCAAATAGACTACATAACTATAAACAAGAGATTTAGGAACGCAGTGGTTTAATGCAAAACGTATCCAGGTGCCGACTGCAGAAGTGATCATGTCTCAGTCATCTGCAAACTAAGGATAAAACTACGGAGAATGAAGAAGCCCAGCACATCACCAAGGCTGAAATACAACACGCTTGTGAATGATCTCACCCTGCAGAAAGAATATACTAAGAGCGTGAGAAAGAAATATGAAGAAATATGAAGAACAAATTGGAAAATGACACTCAAAATGGGACTCAACAAAGAATAGCGATGGCGAACAACATTGCCTTAAAGGAAATCCGACGCACATGATGCAAAGAAGACAAAAAATAAAGGCCAAGGCAAGAAACTACACAGGGAGATAAGGAACAAATGCAGACAGAGAAAAAGCTCAATAGCAAATGCGCAAAAGTAGAGAGACTGAGCAGGACCAATAAAGCAGAAATGCATAAACAGATAAGAGAACTGACAAGACAAAAACCTGCTCCTCAACAGGATGCATAAAATCCAAGGATGGAACAATCATATTGGAGAAAAAGGAAATACTCCAGAGTATATAAAGTATTTTTTTTTGCGACAGGAGAGAACAACCGAGAATACACAAGGTGAAGGATGGACCGAAAATATTAAAATCCGAAGTGAAATCTGCAATGGCCAAACTGAACAGAAACAAAGCAGCTGGCCCAGACGGCGTCGTAATAGAGCTGTTGATAGTCCTTGAAGTATGTGGCATAGAAAAAATTACCGACATAATAAACGAAATTTATAGCAGCGGAAGAATACCAGACGACCTATGCAAGTCGATATTTATAGCACAGCCGAAGAAACCAGGTGCAAACGAGTGCGAACTACACAGAGGTATCAGCTTAATGAGTCACATTACAAAACTGATGGTCAGAATCCTGATGAATAGAGCGAGAAGCAGAATCAGGCCAGAGACAGCACAAGAACAGTGCGGGTTCGTCAAAGACACTGGAACAAGGAACGCTATATTTATGATTATGATGCTCTCCAAAAGGGCAATACAAATGAAGAAAGACTTGTACCTATGTTTTATTGATTATGCAAAGGCATTCGACAAAATACGATACAAAGAATTGATGGAGATGCTCGGCAGCCACGACAATTTTAGGAAAGACATCAGAGTAATCAAGAATCTCTACTGGCAGGAAACGTCCTGCATACGGACAGGTAACGATTTCATGAGATTTACAAAGAGAGAAAGAAGCGTAAGACAAGGATGTGTCTTTTCACCGGATCTGTTCAACTTGTTCAGCGAGAATATTTTGAGGACCCTAAATAACACACCAGGATTTGTTATTGGAGGCCACAACTTGAACAACATAAGGTATGCAGATGATACAGTGCTGATTGCAGACACGAAAAGGAAACTACAAGATCTCTTACAGAAGGTATCGGTGGAGAGTGACAAAAAAGGACTACAAATAACTTTAAGAAAATTGAATGCATGCTCATCAGCAAAAAGTGCAACCCAAAATGCCAAATACAGGTGGGGGATATCAGAATCAAGCAAGTACAAAAATTTAAAACTTAGGAAGTGTTCTAACAGGAGATGAAAAGTGCGACACAAAGATCCGAAGGCGAATTGGCATGGCCAAGAAAGCGTTCCAGAAGTTGAGTAAAATAAAAACACACAGGAAAATTTCACTAGAAACAAAGAAAAGAGTGCTGGATTGCTATGTGATGTCAGTTCTTCAATATGGCAGTGAATACTGGAAAATATAATCGAAAATGAGGAAAAACTTGAAGCAGCGGAAATGTGGTTCTACAGAAGGATATGCAAGCAACGATGAGGTGTTGGAAAAATAGCAAAAGAAAGAAAATTAATACTGAGCATCAGGAAGAGACAACTGAAGTTCCTGGGACATGCACTGAGGAAGGAGAGCTTGGAGAACCTGATAGTACAGGCCAGATAGAAGGAAAAAGAGACAGAAGAATGCAGCGTCTGGGTCAGTATCATATTTTCCCCCGTCCATGTTATTTTCTTCTCTCTAGTCCCTGTAGAAAGAGAGCTTCTTGATTTTGTCCTCTGAACGGAATACAGTGAGTGACCTCTTGGTTTTGGTGGGTTGATTGGGTTCAACTAACATTATGTTTATGTTTGTATTTTGGGTTGAAAAGTTTTGTTTTGGGGAGTTGTCGTTATACTCACTCCCCATGTCATTTCACTCTGAATTTTTATGTATATTTTTGTATTTATATTACACTGCAAAGTTTTTATGTTCATTTGGAATGGTTTTAGGTTCCCGGAACGTTTTATGGTATTTTGGTACATGAAAGATTGAATGTTGATGGATAAATTCTTTTGGTGATTGCGAAAATTGTAACGTATGTCTGGGTCGTGAATCGGATTAGCTAGGTATAAGATAGTTAGTGTTGACCATCCTGAGCTTTTTCTCCTCCCATTTTGGCCTTGTGCCCCAACTGTATTCTTTACAGTAAATAAATTGATTCACTGTTGTGTCCCGACCTCACTCATTATTCCATCTTAATGTGCTGGAGGCTTTATATATCGGGCCCCGCAAACCTTCACTGTGCAAACAACGTGAGTTGTTGGGGCTCGATATTATTAGCATTGAGCGCCTTGCATTCACAATTTTTTTATCCCACTCATTTTCCATGACACACTTTATTAAAATCTCCCGTAGAGGCCTGATGAGCGCGATTATTATATAATTTTCTGTAATTTCAAAAGTTCCGCGTCAAAAATTCTCTAACACGAAAGCGTTAAAAAAAAACAAAAAAAAAACAATGTTACGTGAGCGTTCTTTAAACCCCCCCCCCAAAAAAACGGTAAAATCAGTTATGTAAAATTGCTTTAAGACACCACTCATGGTAGAAACATAGGTCGCGTAATAACACCTTTACGAATGGAAAATATTAAAAAGTTCTACAAGATAATAGTATTGTTGAAGACTTTTTAATACAAATGCGCACTGGTCTAATTTTATTATGACCAAAAACTAAATAATTAAACAATCAATCAATCAATCAATCAATCAATCAATCAATATATATATATATATATATATATATATATATATATATATATATATAATTACAGACAAAATGAACTGTTTATTAAAATAACTATCTCCCCTTATAGGAAATCCATATATACTAACAAGTACATGAGATTTATCATCTATTATAAAAATATCAAAATGTTTCATGTAATTCTTAGAAATCATCACTTCAATATATATATATTATATGTAAAAATATGGTTGCTTTTGAATTTTTATATCACTTGGGAGATTGTATCTCCAACAATCACAAACAAAATTTAATTGTCTCATTACCTACACATACACCATACTCTCGCGTAGATGTGTCAACATTTAAGTGCAATTTGCGAATGTATAGCTGAATATATGACAAAGAATCAAAATATTAGCATAAGATAATTTTTAGTAGATAACGCAAACATTTTATTTAAGATACAGGGCAAATAATTCTGGAGTCTGTTCAAATAAATGTGAAGCAGGTAACATTAAATAAACTATTTTTCTCCATAGCAGACACTATAATGCATTGTTTTTTAAAACAAAAATACACATAAAAATTTAATTTTGTTTAAATGACGTTAGATTGGGTGACTTGAAATTGGTTCCATTAAAGGTGAGACGCAAAAATTCCAATAAAGAGATGCATAATCTTACACAGAACAATGCTTAAAAACGAATGTAACAAGATTCGAAATTATTCGTAAAAATATTATGAAATAAAAATAAATACGAACTCTCGCAAATTTACCGATTACATAAAATAACTAATTTGAAAAATGAATTTAAAAAATGATAAACAAAAACGGTCGATACTGTTTAAGCAAACATGTTTGAAAATACATGTACACCCTTGTGCAAATGAATTAAAACAAAATGAAGAATATCTTTCTAAGATCTTTCACACTTTTCCTGATCACGTATACGTCGTCTCTTGGTATTGTTTGTCTTTTCCGACCGCATTTTCCTTTATGAATTGGACTGATGCATCTAGCTTCTTTCTTCTTCTTGATGATAAGGCCAAATAAATTTCATCATACACTCCAAAACTAGATTCATATTACTGCACACCACTGAAAATGATCTAATCGGAGAATAAATTAATGCAAAACTAATTTTCAAACTAATTTCATTAATTTTATAAAAATTCAATTCTGTCGGCATTCTTTGCTTTATGAATTAAACGCAGGACTTTTTAGAGAATGCAAGTTATCTTCTTTTTTGTTTCAAACAACTGCCACTTTGGCGAAAATCTGTTCCGAATAGTAAAATAGAAAAATGAAATAAAACCATGAGATTATTTAATTAAATAAGCATTTATAAATAATATATATTAAAGACATTATTGTCAGAAGAAAAATAAATATGGAAAATAAATTTTTGCAATAATTATTTTCGATTTTTCTTTTTTATACATCATAATTTATACTTTCAAAGATATCTTAAAACAATCTTTTAAAAATTCTGCAAAATTTTGCATTAGGTTACAATTTAGGTGAAGACTATACTTACTGAACGGAAATTGAAAAACCTGATATAAATCAACCCGCTCTAAGACTTTTGTAAGATTATCTTCAGGGATAAATTACAAATACAATTAAAATCTTTGTTATTAGGTAAAATAAAAAGCAATTTAAAATGTAATGACGAAAACAAAATTGAAACGATCTACAGAAGCAAGCGATTCCAGTCTGGCAACACAATTTGCGCACAAAGAAATTATAGATATTCAGAAATACCATATATACTCTAATATAATCTGCGTTCTACGATCATTTTCTTATACAGGTCATTTTTAACGCATTTTTGGTGACCGGCTGTACTATGAACAGGTCAGTCATTACTGGAGTGTTTAAAATTAGAGAAAAACATAACATAATGCGTAGCAATATACGCGTGTATATACGGTAATACTTGTTATATAATAAAAATAATTCTTTTAACATTGTACCATTCACATCAGTAAGATTTGGTCGTATTAGTGTTGACTTCAAGAATTCGAACTAAAATCAGACATGTTCAAGCTCCTCACCGGCGTTCGATAGGGTTGAATTCTGTCACTCTTGTTTTTTCTACTTATAGTTGATGTGTATTGAACAAAACCGCAAATGAGCCTAACAACGGGATATTATGGAAAGAAGATACGTGACTTACCGATCTAGACTTTACTGAAGACTTTGTTTTTATGTTAAAATTGATGAATACCTGCATAAGCCCAATGTAATATTTGAATATAATGCTGGGAAAATGGGCGAAGAATCAGCATTAAGAAAACTAAATTCATATCGGGGGACAGCAGCAACAACCAGCTTTCTACGATTATCCAGATAAATACTCAAATTTTGAGGGCTTCGAAAATTTCATCTCCCTGGATAGCATAAGAAGT
Source organism: Ascarosepion bandense (assembly GCA_037127315.1). NCBI lineage: Eukaryota > Metazoa > Mollusca > Cephalopoda > Sepiida > Sepiidae > Ascarosepion > Ascarosepion bandense. The sequence goes on from JBBBDQ010001349.1 coordinate 1,804,846, forward strand.
AAGGATGGAAGTGTGTAAGTGGATGTTAACAACGGAATAGACGAGGAAGCAGTAGTCTTCCAAATAATTCGCTCTATTTTTATTATGTCAACAACTACTATCTGTGGAAGGAAAACATGAACACATTCAGGAATCATCACAAAGAAACTAGTGCCTGTGGAAGATTTTTATTATTAATTGGCAAGAGTGTTTTACCAAATATCAGATTTGGAGAAGGGAACAAGCACTAAATTGTCGCAGATAGAAGAATAAGGCTAACTGAAAACATTCTGCGACTTTTTGACCAGCGACACTCAAAGAAGCTATGAGGTGGATATGACCGAAATGAAAACAAAAACGCAAAAGGTAAAAGAACGAAGGCTGAACACCTGCCCAACGAACATTTGGTGGAAAAACCTCTAAGATGATTAAAAGGCAATAAGTCCTGAATGGCATGACATTAAAAGAACAACGGCTGAGAGAAATTTCTGTCCAATGTACTTAGCAGTTCGAATGCTCTATTTTTTTTACAATTAGAATACGAATGTCGAAAAACTTCAAAATATATTTTTTCATTATCGTTTTCCCCGAACAAGGTACTAATGCTAGTGAAATGCAAGAAGTTACTAAAAGTGAAAGAAGCTGAGACATTTTTCTTCTTTATGTGCCGCATCCCTTAAGGACGTGGGCGATCATGATCCTCTACATTAGTTTGTACCTTATAGCTCTTAATAGATTTTGTCTTTCTGTTATTTTTCCCAAACATGTTCTACCATACATTTGTTCAAGCCTATCAAGTATGTTACACGCTGTTTTCTTCTGTCCTTCTTTCGCTCAGTCTCACCTGCGAGTATAAGACTTTCCAAGCCTCATCATGTACACCTGAAATTTCAACTTTTTTATAAAACCTCGACGTTGCTTACGCGTTCGGTTCATGGTATCCCCAGCATCCTTTTCTAGAACTACATTTTCTGTTGCCTGAAAAAAAAAGAACAGGATTCAAGATGATAAAATACGACGAGTGATGTTGCAGTTATACCTTTCAAAGTAGCGGGTAAAAAGAAAACCAAAATTATATGAGAAATGCAACGGTATATTACCAAAATTCAAATTTTTCGTACGACGAACAGTGATCTAGCCATATATAATTAGAAAAATGTGTGTATTACAAATTGTTTTCTATATTTTTTCAATCGAAAGTTTGATAACGTCTTTTTAAATTGACGCTTGTTTCATCACTACAACCATTTGCAAAAGACCCAAAGGCACGTCTTTCCAATATATATTTTCTTTGCGTGTATTTTTGTGTTCTAGAAATGTACTTTTCACGTAGGGAGACAGTGTTTATCAAAAATATGTCACTTCAGGTCAGACATCCAATATGGAACAGGCATGAAGATGACAGTCATAAGGTTTTCTTTTACCTTTTATTTTAATTAATATTTTCCGAAGTTAATCACGATTTTTTACCAAATAAAATCTTAGACCAATAAACACAATGAATGGAATAAACAATGAAAGTGAAATTTTCACGACAGGCTTTGTTATAAAAATAAAAATGAATTCTATTAAAATGTCCATGTAAGCTGCGAAATCTGTCAGCCGTTTTATATTTGTTAATGTCTCATTTACACTGATAAAAAATGATCTTCATTACAGTCATCCCGAGACTGATTTGCAGCGTTTTATCTTTATTTGTCTTGAAGCAAATTTGAAGGACTTTTAATTAATTTTTATTATTTCTACTTTTAAAGAAACGAATTTAATTTTTGGTTTCTTTCTAAAACTTAGATTATCTTTCTTAATATTCATTTGTTGAAAATTTAGAATTGTAATAGATTTATTCAGAGCTTAAAACTAGTTTCCAATTACTGATCATTTTATTTATTTATTCCACGTCACCTATTTTAAATTAATTGTTACTTTAGTTGTGGTACGTTGTTTAAAAACTGATACAGTGGAACCTTTGTTATCGGGCACCACCGAAAGAAATTGTCATTTACTGGTATACCTGGTGTGCGTTGTGATACAATGAATATTGGTCCGGAATGAAAAATCAGAGATGAGTACGAATTCTAGTTGTATTCGTTACATTTACTTAGGCGCAGATACCTTTGGGAAAGTTATTCATCTGTCTCTTCAACCGCCTTAAAAACAGCAGGACAGATTGGGTAATATAGCTTCGGTATACCACTGAAAGAAATGGCAATCTACTGCGAGAAATTATTCTGCCGAGTCAGAAAAAGACATGATGACCCAAAAGTGTATCACGTATGGCAATTAATTGACTGACTGACTGGGTTATCGCGCAAGGAAATTGGTTCGTCGAGGTGCTGTACATTCTTGTTTGCTAGTTACGTCTGATGGCCACACACACCAAAAAACACAAAGAATAGAGAGCAAGGCAGTAACCACAGAATATTTTTTTTAAAACATATCACCCCGAGCAAGGCGGTAACGCCACTGATGTGCAGGGGGCTACGTACGTGTGAAAAGATTTGAAGAGAGAAAGCCGTAAACCACATCCTAAACAGGGAACAAGGGATGAGCCTCTACACCTGTTCAATAGACGTGAGTAGAGTGTAAACCGGGCGATAGTTTTGTCTATCTACACCAATTGAAAAAAAAAAAGAAGAAAAGTGAAAAGAATGGAAAAGAGAAAACCGGAAACCACATCCTAAACAGGGAACAAGGGATGAGCCTCTTCACCTGTTCAATAGACGTGAGTAGAGTGTAAACCGGGCGATAGTTTTGTCTATCTACACCAATTGAAAAAAAAAAAAAGAAGAAAAGTGAAAAGAATGGAAAAGAGAAAACCGGAAACCACATCCTAAACAGGGAACAAGGGATGAGCCTCTTCACCTGTTCAATAGACGTGAGTAGAGTGTAAACCGGGCGATAGATAGATCTATCTACACCAATTGAAAAAAAAAAGAAGAAAAGTGAAAAGAATGGAAAAGAGAAAACCGGAAACCACATCCTAAACAGGGAACAAGGGATGAGCCTCTTCACCTGTGCAATAGACGTGAGTAGAGTGTAAACCGGGCGATAGTTTTGTCTATCTACACCAATTGAAAAAAAAAAAGAAGAAAAGTGAAAAGAATGGAAAAGAGAAAACCGGAAACCACATCCTAAACAGGGAACAAGGGATGAGCCTCTTCACCTGTTCAATAGACGTGAGTAGAGTGTAAACCGGGCGATAGTTTTGTCTATCTACACCAATTGAAAAAAAAAAAAGAAGAAAAGTGAAAAGAATGGAAAAGAGAAAACCAGAAACCACATCCTAAACAGGGAACAAGGGATGAGCCTCTTCACCTGTTCAATAGACGTGGGTTTACGGGAAGTCTTTATGAATAAGAAAACCCTTCCAAAGAATAACACTTATGCTTTCTCTTTCTATTCTTATCTTCTTACGTAGACAGTTTTCAATATAGGTAAATTACTCAAATTTCTAGAATAATAATAGCCGTTGTTCTACTCTATCAACTGTTAGTATTCTGATTCATCTCTCTCTTTCTCTCTTATTGACCTATTTGTTAAGCTATATTTATTTACATTGAGAAAATATAATATATAAATTTCTATATAAGAGCACAATGTGACACATACGAATGACAAATTGGAAAACATTCTGTGTAATGCGTTTCGACCTCAAGAAGAACATCATGAGATTAAAGTAATGCTTTTGTTGATTAAATTATATGAATGCAGAGAGGATTGGTCGGGGGATAGAAAATCTCGCGCGCCGATTATAATTGTGCACCGAAAGGCAGCACCGGACATGTTAGAAAGCTGAAATTTGAAATTTTAAAACTGAATTATTTTTTTAAGCATGTCATTTAAAAAATAACTCGTAAATTTCTAAAAGAAAGCTGCAATCCTTTAGCTACCATAGAGAAATCTACCTACTTTCCATCAGTATGGTTCATGCTACTCTCCCATATACTATACACTGAATACTGTTGCCATATCGGGTGTTTCCGCTATTCATCACTGGGTTCATGAGAAAATCCAAAGGACGATTTGCAATGTAATCGATACAAATCTGGCAACTTGACTTCAGTCACTTTCTGACCGACGTGATGTGGCTTCCCATGGTCGTTTCTACAAATACTTTCACGGTTTCTGCTCTAACTAAACGAATTTACTCAAGCTACTACATTGGCAAATAATATACTAAAGGATTTAGTTATATACAATGTCATTAACAAATGTATCTATCTACTATTAATTTCCGGTCGAATCTGGAAATTTCTATTTCTTTGCAGCTCTTGTTGTCTCCCCGCCACCTTCTTCCTCCTGTGCATTTTCTCACTTTTTCTTCTTTGTTAAGCTTAGACGCCGTGTGACCGATGTCTGTATGCTATATGCTTATACTTTACTTCCTACTTCCTTTATATAATCATTTATTTAAATAAATGATTCTATAAACAAAATAAATTTGAGGTTTATTTTTTCCTTAACTCATTCCTTATATTTATTTATTTATTTATCTCTTGTTTTCCTCTTTGTATTTTTATTTTTTCTGGGTCCTTCTCTTTCCACTTTTTTTATTTCTCTTTTTGTTTTTTCATCTTTCCTCTCCTCTTTACCTCGTTCGAAAGATTTTGCCAATAAAAGGAAGTGAGTTTATTACCATCATAACTGATGAGACATTGTTCTTTCAATCTCAAAACAAAGTGTACTCTTTTGTAGTAGATTGTAGTTTTTACATGTTGTAAAGTATAAATTATAATAAATATTAATTCCTCCAATTCTATATTGAGCACTGTTTTAAATTAATGTTTTGAACGTTGTAATATTTTATTCGTTCATTATTCATTTGGACACACACACACACACACGTATATATATATATATATATATATATATAAATTGTGTATTTTGGGCGGCAAACTCTCTTTTATACAAGTTTCAATTTTATTGTGATCGTATATTTGTCTAAATTTATGGACATATATTATGTAGAAATTGACCAAATATATTGTATTTACATTTGCTTTCAGCTATGCTTTTAACCATTATCAAAGATGATTGCATTCTTCTTTTTCAACGAATGTATTGTTTTACGTATATATCCAGTTATATAATTTATTTCGAAACAGTCAGCACATTTTCGCTGTGTTCATATTTGATGTAATAGAGTGTTGTTTTTCTTTTTGTATTAATACTATTTTAGAGTTTTTTACATGTGAATGAGACTATTATATTTGTACTTGTAACACTGCAGGCTGGACTGCTGCCCTCAAGCCAAATCCTGGTCGAAACGACACCAGATATGACGCCTCAGCCTGGCTGGGCGTCTGTCTAATGTGACGTTCGTTCTCGCCGAAGGTCGTGACGATCCAGGTTGTGACACTGCCACTCGGTTGTACGGTTGGTTTGGTCCCTGTCGCTGGTCGGGAAGATTCCGTCCGATGATATCACCACAAAAGCTGAGTTACAGGACGTCTTTTGCAACAACGGGCCACTGTCCCACGTTGTGATTAGACCCCAGTCTCGTCTTGCAATCTTAATAGTCGTCCCTTTTAGCCAGTCCGGGCACTAGTGTACACTTGTGGTTATATATATGCAATTTGTTATAAATAATATATATTATATATGTGCGGTACTTATTTGAAAGCGCTCGATATCAGTGATAGAGCTAACATATTACAGAATTGTGAAAATACCAGAATACGTTTCATTTTTTTCACCATGTCATATACTTTGATAAACATCATATATATATATATATATATATATATATATATATTCTATCTTTATTCTTATGTATAAGTTTTTCAAATTTTTTTATTATTTCTTTTATTTAAGATGATTGCAACTATTCTTTAATGTAATTATTTAGACATTGTCTGTTATATAAATACCCACAGACAATCTAATTATTGCTAAGCACGGTGTTTTATTGTGATTAACAAGCAAGGCGTGGTAAGTGCGATTCTAACTCGGTGGTCTATACACAGGTATATACCACCCAGTGAGAATCGTACATTGTGCCAAACAAGACTAATTTATTAAATATCAACTCTTTAATCAGTTTGAACTTTACTTGTGCCAATCGGATAGATTTTACCAGCTACGTACGATGCCAAAACAACGGGAATTATCGAAATGAAAACGATTGACCTCCGTCAAAACCTTTACATTTAACATCTATGACCGGTTTTCAAAATAATAGACCTCCATGCTGAGCGAAACACGTGAACTTATGGCTTTTCATTCTGCGGGTCCAATTCTTTTCCTCTCCTTACTTCGGCTTGCTTCCAGTTCTAACCATTCTGTTCGGTATATACTCTACGCAGTCATGAATAACGTTCTCTATTTTGATCAGGGACATCACAGACGACGCCCTGCAACGGAACGTCGCATAACGAGGATTACTTTTCAATCAACGCTAATACTGATATAATACATCTGATCTTGCATCTTCCTGGCCTGGAGATCATTATTGATAGATACAATTCTAGCGACATAAGATACGCAGGTGACATCTTCTTGATGGCAGACAGAGAAAACTGGAAGAAATGAGTGGAAATGAAGCTGAATGTACGGTCCTTGCCAAGACGAACAACACCGGATGCGAACTACAAACTGGAGAATCAAGAATCAGACAAGTACAGATATTTCGCCATCGAGATGTTTTAACAGATGATGAGAAATGGAATACATGAATGAAAGCACATTCAAACAATGAAATAAGACATCCAAATGTTTAAAAGTAGAGGAAAAATCTGTAACTTAACATAACGTAACAAGAAAAATGATTAATTGATTCGTTTTCTACGGCTTATTTTTGCAGGTTATTTAAAGCCAGAAATATTTTAGATGTAAGATGTTTTTTTCGGTGGAGGAGATAATAATGGTTTAGTCAACACATGCTTTACTATTTAATCTATAGCTGATGGAAAAATGGTTCATACATTTATTTAATGTAAGTGAATATAAAGAACCCAACGGGAATTGAAATTCTGCTAACAGATTAAGCGTTCCGAACCATTATTTATTATACCATCCGCACATCCAAGTTCATAACACGTGGTATTCCGAAGCGGTCACCTATCTAGGCTCAATTATCTGTGATCGTATGGGAACAAAAAAGAGAGTGATGAACTATTATGTAGTTATCAAATCTCAGCAGTGAATTCTAGATTATTTCCATCCAGATGAAGAGGAATCTCAGTGCAAAAGAGATGTAGTTCTACTAAATGATGCTGACATTTTAAGGATGGATAATGGAAAGCAGCTTCAAGAAAAAAGAGAAGACTGAAGTTTATGAGACACACAAGAAAAGAGTGCTTGGAGAATTTTGCACTACAAAGAGATATTGAAGGCAAGGAACGGAAACAGAAACAGCATGTAACTTATTTACTAACTTCTGTGACGAATAAATGATAGAATAGTGAGGGGCAGGAGGGTAAATAATGTCTAATGGCTAAATTGTAGAAAGCCATGATTATTCATATCCTTAAGTGACACGGTTCGTTAATTAAGACTCTTTATCTATTAACCTGGCTTCGTTCTACTAAGGACACATACTTCAATTTGTCTCGTGTGGATAATATACATTATTTCAAATTCCGCAGATATTCGCATCTTTTTTCGATATAATACATATTTTGTATTCATTTACGATTTCCATTTTTTAATTCACATTCATTTAGTGTGGCCGTGTGACCCCAATACATAAATCTGCATTAGAAAAAAAATATAAATAATTATTTAGACTCGTTGCCAACTACAGCTCAGTCTCCCTCACTATTTAACACACAGATGTGAGCATGTATCCATAACTTCTTAAAGAATAATTGTGCAAGAGTGAATGTCACGAAGTTGACCGGAATGCGCACACGGTTTGTTAATTTTCCGTTCCAAATTGATAACTATTGTGGAACTCGCACATCTTTTTTTTTCCTTTCTTTTAAATATAATATGGCAATTTTTTTAAAATTTGAATTTTATCGATTTCGCATGAAATCCTGGAAATTTTTCAACCTATTTTAGCAACATTTTCTTCATCAATCTTGTATTATGTAATTATAATTTAGGTATATTGTAAAGATGGTACAAGTTGAAATTGGTGCCAGGACAAAATAGGTTAATAAAGTCTACCATTTCAGGATTAGCGAATAAAATGCTCATTGAATAAACCAGAAACATTCTCGTATCATGAGACATATTCATGCTAGATAAACGATTATTTAAAACTATTGTTCTACTGTTTTCTCTTCCTATGTAAATACTTTAGAATGAATATTGTTTCTATTTCTTCTGTTTCCTTATTCTTCATTTGTCCTCTTATCAATTATTTCTTCTCGAATATCTTAAATTCCTATTTTCCTTCTTTTTCTGAGATTCTTACAACGGCTATTCGTACCAATTTTACCCTCGTTTTCGGTACTGGTCCGTTTTAACAGCTTTACATTCTTTTCTCTAAAATTCTGTCATTGTTGAATTTACTAGCATTTTATTGTAATCTATTTTTCTCTTTCCTCTTCAAACATAACTTACTCATTTTCTACCGCCATTATATTCTCGGCAACTACAAAAGAATTTAATTTGATTTTTTTTATTTATTTATCTATGTCTTTTCTTCTCAAAATCGGCTTTTGGACATCTCTCTTCTTTTAATTCTCCATTATTTGTTTTCTTTCCTTCTTTCTTATTTTTGACCAGTTGCCAAACCTCTGACCTCCGACTGTCAGAACATTTACTTCTGTTTTAGGCCGTTCATCTGATCCGCTGACCAGTCAGAAAATTTCGATTTTGTTAATAACCTCGTGTTCCCCAACTGACATTATAACCTTCTTCTACATAAACTTGTGATAGTGTTCATATATACGCATACATATCTAGCAATATACATACATATATATTCGTAAGTACAAGCAGAAAATACGCATACAGGTTGCAATAGATAAATTGTCATCTAAATGACGCAGAAATGAAAATAAAACTGACATCTCATTTTAACAAATATATTTATCAAAATTACACAAAAATAGCATGAAATACTAAAGAATAAATTTATTCAATAATATCATCAGTAGATTCAACTACGACTTTCAAACAACTTCGAAATCTCCTGCACCTCTTATGGACGGTCTCCTTGTTTAAATTAAGGAATGCTGCCATAATTCTCGCCTTCATTTCATTTTTGGTGTTACAATGAATTTTGTTGGTCTCTCGCTTAATTGCGTCTGATATATAATAATTAAGGGGGTTATAGACTTTAGAGTTTGCTTCTGCTTGTGTGGCTCACTGCCGAGTACTATTGCCAGACATTAGGATCTTTCAGAAACCCTACTCTTCGCTACCTTCTCAAGGCACTTGATGATGTAGGCCTCTGTACTGAGTCTGAGGCCGTGTGTGAAAATGAATGGAGGCATAACGTCGCGTTCACTGGTGATCAATTTAAACACCATTCACCGGACATATCATCCAACTTTTTCCGAATCCTCTGTTCTGTTTTCAGATTGACACCCCAAAATTCTAAAATATTCATATTGAAGTTTCCAGCGTTAACGTCAAGCCTACTGTTTAAAAATTTCTAACAGAGTGCATTACGACATCGTGCTTTTTCTCTCACAGACGGTGCCCAACTGACCCTACTATACAGTCCATCAATAAAATAAAAAACAATGCGCATGCGTGAATCTAAAAATATAAAATGTCGACAATTTTGCCACTTCACCATGTAGATGCACACACGCCCACTATATATATATATATGATTTAATAGTTTGTTATTTTTAATGGATAGTTTTATTTGTGCTGATGCTTTGGTTTTATTATTAAACAATAGATTTCTTTCTTTTACATCTACCTGTTTGAGTCTTGTTAGAAATATATGCTTCTTTCGATATATTTTTCTAAGAAGATTTCTAATGCATTGTACCTTATGTGCTGCAGATGTAATAAAAGGTTGGCCATACCGGCTCTAGTGTGTAAATATGAATCAAAAACATCTATACGGAGAAATTGCACGATCTGTAGTATCGCCGTTGTTTATCTTATACTACGGGATAAAAAGAAATGTCTATTAACCGAATAGAGTATATTCTAGCTTAGTCCATTTTATCCCCGAGGGTTTAAATTAGACTAGCTGAGAATAACCTTAGGTATCACCTGTGCTAATACACGTTCCTTAGATGACTGACAACTATTTAGAAAATCACGAATGTAATTGTAACATAAAACGGTTCATTTAATATATACACCGTAAAATATAGCTCATTATTTTGGAATCATATGAAACAAAATATCCACTGAGTTTGGTGTTGTGATGTCGAGGCGTACAAGGAAAATAATTTGGGCTCAAAGGTTAAGTATGGTGTGATATATTACAGACTTTAAAACTTACGAATTCTAACTTGGTATCAACGGGGCTCTTATTCAAGACACTCCAGAAGGGGTTCTGAAGATTCAAAAATAAAATTTAATTAGTTAGATGAGCTTCTCTCTGAATATAAATCCATTTGAACTTTTGAGGAAATCACTGGATCGAAATGTAACAAAAACTAATAAAGAAAATGGAGACTTTCCAAGAAGACTGATTTGATAAAATACCTACCGAGAAAATAAAAAGAAATGACATCATCGTGTACATATCCCATGAGGTCAGTATCGTTAAAAGTTCTTTTATGTGTCGTGTCTTTTCAGGGCCTAGGCGATCATGTACGTCCACTTACCCCTATACCTAATCACTGATAACATCTTTTATCTCTGTAACTTCCCCAAGGCAATCTCCGCCATTCACTTGCTCAAGCTCATCAAATATGTCTTGTATTGCCTCACTTGTCTCTTTTTCCCTTCTATCCGCTATGTGGGTCAATTTTGGTCTGAATACAGGTGAATACGAACACTTGTGAGTAGTAAATATTTAATAAAATATTCAGGTAAGGAGGGCTTAGAGAATCTAAGCCCTCCTTACCTGCCCTAGAAACTTCTGCTGTCTCTTCCTGATGTTATGTATAAAGTTTCTTTTCATCTCCTAAACATTGTCGTTTCTCATATGTTTGGCTAATAATATCCTCAGCATCCTTCTGTAGAACAACTTGTCTGTTGCTGTCCATCATCTTTGAAGAGATTGTCCAGTAGTCGCCGAGATGTAGGACAGATACCTCATAACAGTGCAATACACTTTTCTTTGTTTACAATGATATTCTTCCTCTTCTTACTCTGCTTAGCTCGACTCTCATTAGTCTGCTTAGCTTTTCGAATGTATCCTTGGCATCCCAATACGCCGTCGGATCTTTGTGTCAAACTTTCCGTCATCTGTCAGAAAACTTCTGAAATATTTAACTTTCTGCAGCTGCAGTAATCCCCGACCAGGCATTTAGGTTCTTCTTTTTGCTACAGTTTATAAAGAATAAAGGTGGACACAAAAAATAATGTCTTTAAATAAGCAATATTCAATAGTAAGTTATTGATTTTTTTAATCATTTCACCCCAAAGCAAGGCATTCCACTGCCACTATAGCGCATGGGGTTACAGAGGGGAAGGCACTGAGAGAGCGATTGGATATAGGAAATGTCAGAAGGAGGGATGGTACATAGAAAGAGTGTTGCTAATCTAGTGTCTCGTGAAAATTCGTACCTAGTGGGCACCAGTGATCTAAGTTCATCGGAGCAGAAACCGTGAAAGTATTTATAGAAGGGGCACAGGGAAGCCACGTCACGCCGGTGAGAGAGTGACTGCAGGCGGTCAGCCAAGTCGGTATCGATCACATTACAGATCCTCCGTTGTATTTTGTCAAGAACCCCGAGGAGAATAGCAGGGGCACCCGACCAGATGTGGCAGCAGTATTCAATACACGCGCGGATGGTAGATTTATATATGTGCAGGATAGATTCAGACGGAAAGAACTTCCGGGCCCTGCACAGAGAATTCTATATAGATTCTATATATGGATTCTATATAGTCATTCCATTTGAGGTCCGCTGAAAGTGTGAGGCCAAGCACGCGTAGTATTTAACGGGAGGTAGGTGCGGCTGTCTATGGTGGTTATTGATAGCAGCTTTCATTTCTTACCCCAATCCACCACGGATTGGAGGTCCTTTTCAAGTTCGGCAGCGAGGTTCTCCTTGCCCACACCAGATTTTTAATCGAGGCGAGAGTAAACTGTGGTCTCATCGGTGTACATGCCTACTTGGGATGTTATGGCATCAGGGAGATCATTGATGTAGATCAAAAAGAGCGTATGACCTAAGATAGAGCCTTGAGCGACACCCGCGATTTTAGGGTAGTTCTGGGAGTCATGACCGTTTAATACCACCTTCAATATGCAGTTAGAGTTCAGTTGTCGCAGTTTCCATAGAAGGCCAGCATGCCAAACTCTGTCGAACGCTTTATAGATATCCAAGGCAACGTCTCGGGCTTCAACATTCTTGTCGAGAGCCTGGTATATATCCTCGGTGATGGTCGTTAGCATATCAGCAATAGACCTGATGAAGCGGAAGCCATACTATTTGTCCGAGAGGAGCCTTTGGGCTGTGAGATGCTGAACCACCTCGGCTTTGATAATGACTTCGAACACTTTGCCAAAGATCGGAAGAAGGCTGATAGGGCGGTAATTTGCGGGGTCCGAGGCTTCTCCAGTGTTCTTAAATATAGGAACTACAGAAGAAAACTTCCAACAGGCAGGAAAGCAGGAAGAAGATAGGCCGAAGTTGTAGAACTTAGAAAGGACAGAGGAGAGTTCAGGGGCACATTTCTTCAAGACTATGATTGGGATTCCGTCCCCACCGCTCGCTTTGTGAGGGTCAAGTTTTGAGATTATGTTAGAAATAAGCGAGGGCGTGAAGTGGACGTCATTCAGTTGAGCTTCAGTTCTAGGTGGGAAGTTGGATGTATAATCTCCAGACAAACCCAGTCTCGAATTTGTCGCGAATCTACGAGCAAAGCATTTAGCCTTGTCCGCTGAGAAGGTGAGGACCTCAAATTCATTGATTAGTGGGGGCATTGAGGACTTAGTCTTGTTAAGCACGCAAGAAATATTTATATTATGTGCACAATATTTATGTGCACAAAACATTTATATTTTTCTTTCAATTGTGCATGTATTTATCATAAATAATACCTCTTAATGTTCGGTTTGTGTAATCTTCCTGTTTGGTTTAGGCGTAGCCTTTCTGTAAAAAATTGTATTCGCGCACATATTTATGGATTATACTGCATGAACAATAAGAGAAACTTTAATTTAATGCCGATAATATAAGTTGACTGAAAATATTATTAAAAAGCTAGAGATGGATGTTGATTGGTTAAATTTGTTAGGAGGCAACAAGCCTTTATGAGCTATTTAATACCGAAATCTAAATATTTTATACGCAGTTTATTTTGCCTTCAACTACAGATATTTAGTAACTGTTTTATACTTTCAGATTATGCGTATATTATTTTTAGATTTGTAATTTGTACATAAAATGTATGCATTGTTGGTAATTTTATTATAAGCATGTACTACTAACTCGTTTTATTTTCTATTTTTTGGGTGGAGAGGTTACTTACTATTGGTTCGTAGCTGGGACCCAAACTGGTGCTACTTACATGGATCAGGGAACAACAGCAGTCTGGAGTTTTAATACTCAGAATCTCTAATCTCATGATCAGTGGCCTTTCTAACGGATGTAGTTTGTCGTCATACCCAGGAATGGATTTATGCTCTTTACTCTTTATTGGATGTGCGTTGTGGTGCAGAGGATATTGGCTCGGAACGAGAAATCGAGGAGCCGAGTTTGAATTCCTGTTAAATTCCTTGCATCCACTTACGCGCAAACACCCCTGGGTAAGGTATTAATGTGTCTCTTCCCTCCAGTTATGGGTTAAATAACAAGACAGCTTGAATCTTATAGCTTTGGCTGGCAACCAGTCTACGGCAGAGAGTAATGGCAACTTACTGCGGGATAATCTTTGCCCCAGTCAGTCGTGTCTCTTTCCAGATATTATCTCTCAAATATGGCACTAAACTGACAGACTTACTCCTTTTTTATTTTCTAGTGATTTAAAAATGTTGAAAAGGATTTAACAATAATTATGGATACATACTGCATATCAAACATATAAACAGATGTGAACAGACTGGCATGGGTAAACGGGCACTAAGAAAAATAATCAAATATAGCTAAATAAACACGTCATGATATTTAGCTTCTGTGAATCAGAAATGACATTGCTCTTCGCTTTTACTGTTTCTTAATCCAAGATCTTACTGACAAAGCAAATATACATAAGGGAAATAAGAGAACTACAACAGTATTGCGTGCAATCTAAGGACTGAATACTGTTCAGTAACACAGAGAAAGAAAAATACTTTAGAGATGGAATGTATAGATCAGAGAAATTTTCCACGACAAAGGGGGACAGCCGGAAATGCAAAGACATATTGAAGGACCAGAAATATTAAAATCTGAAATGAAATCAGCACTGGCCGAATTAAACAGAAGTAAAGCAGCATCAACAAAGCAGAATTGTAATAGAGATGATGACAGCCCAAGATTAATTCGGCATTGACAAGATTACAGACATAATAAGAGATGTATCGGATGACTTGAATAGATTTATTTTCATATCACTGTCTAAAACGAAGGTGCACACCAATGTGATTCCATTAGACAATCAGTCTAATGAAGTATATAACAAAACTTATTATCGCGAATTCTGGCGAAGATAGCGCGCTGCAGAATTAGACCGAAAATAAGGCTGGGATAATGCAGGCTTCTTAAGGACACTGGAACAAAGAATGCGATATCTATGTTTAGATTGATATCGGAATAGATTCCTACCTATGTTTCATGGATTACGCAAAATATACGCCACAAAGAGCTGTTGGAACTACTAGGTAACCTTGACGTTTTTGAAAGAGTATTAAAATAATCCAGAACCTATATTGACTAAAAATGCCTGCATACGAGAATAAGATGCCAACGTTTATACCTACAGGGATATGTGCCATTGAGGACACATGGCCAAGTGGATATAGACGTTGGTTATTTCCAGTGATTGACCCAAAGAGTTTTGAGTTCAGTACCAGTCTACAGCAGTGGTGAACAAAATAACTTAGACGAGTTGAGATAAAGGAAGATAACTACATAGAATGAGAATGATGTACCTCATTGATAAAGGGTTTTGTTCAAAATTCTTAGCACTTGAAGAAGACCGTCTTGTACAACGTCAGAAACGTCGTACACATGGCAGTAAAGATGGGGGCAATAGCCAGAATAATGTTAATATTATAAATACTACCTCATCTCAGGAGTGTAGACAAATACTGGAGATAACAAATACAGCAATTTAAATATATCGGAAGTGTTTAACAGAGGATAGAAAGTGCAATGCATTGGGGTAGCGAAAGATGCATTCTAAACATTGAGCAAAGTATTAAAAAGGTGTATGGGATTAGAAATCTTTACTGAATATTGTCAATATCGAAGTACAATTGGCGTGTCAATTTCAAGATGATCAGAAATTCTCCGAATTAACTATATAGTTTCTCACAAACCTCGTTTTCAGATACCTTGCCAAACAATCGAGCAATACCATCAGGCGTGTATATAAGTGGGATGAAGGCTTTTTTACTAGAATCTTTCGCCACATTTAACAATCTGTTTCGGTGCACTTGTATAGTTTTCGAAATCACAAAAATCACTGAAAACTGAATAGTTTTATTAAATATTTACTTATCACAAGTGTTCGTATTCACCTGTATTCAGACCAAAATTGACCTGGTTATTTCGCATTGTTGCAATTTCATTTGCCGTTAATATATATATATATATAATTATGATTAAATTATGGTTTTATTTAATTTTATTTTAATCTATATTGCAACACGTAAATTTATGTTTCGATATTTAAAGTTTATTTTTCTTGTCGTCAGGCAATGTTCAATGATTTGGTGTAAATGATTCACATTTGAATGTAGAAAAAAATACATTTTCATATTAAAGAGTTAATATGGAGACAAAGTGACAGAAAACTTTGATCATATGGGTCTGTTTAATTTAACTAATCAGAATGAAGGTCGACTTTGAGAATTTAAAATATTGGTTAATGTTAGGATGACCAATTTGTCAGAGCAAAAAGTATCACTGTCCATTTAACAAAATAAAAAGAACTATTTTGGACCACTCTTAAAAGGACTTTTGGTATGATGAATATATTTTTGAGATTTGTTCAAGTCTACAGTGTATTTCTTTAAAAATACCTAAAATCCATTGAATTTATATTATTTATATCATAATACAAAATAAAGAAAAGGGTATGTATAAGTTAGTCACTATGCTTATATGAATAATTATCAACTATATTCTAAATTGAACATTTTACAATGTGATAGTAATTTTATTTCATTTATTTAATAGATCCTTATTTTTTAGAAATTTAATAATATATACTAATTCATATAAACAAAAGAAGCATGGGTCATTTAATGACCTAAATATTCTCGTTTTTTTTAATATTTTTCATTTTACTGTTAGAGTTATATTCATTTCTTTCAAGTACCAAAAATATTTTGATAGAAATTTTGATTTCGGTATTTACTGTTATTAATGGAAGAATAGTGCCGATAAAATATTCATTTAAACGAATTTTTAGTAATTCCGTCATGATTTTTTTTTTTGTTTATTACTAGGGATTTCAATAGAAGAACTAGTACATTGATAAACGATAGATTATGCAAGGCATTTATTTTCCAGTAGACACTCTAGAGTTTCTACAATTACATTTTTGTACTGTTTATATATATATATATATATATATATATATATATATATATATGCGTGTGTGTGTAGAATAGTGAAGAATTAATATTAGAAAGATGTTCAGTCTTTTCATGTTTAAAAAAATATTTCGTTGCCCGAGATTTGAATTGAATAATTTTAGGAAATATTTTCAGATTTATAGAGATGAAACGAATTTATTTGATTAAAAAATAATGAAAATATATTTTCAATCAGACTTTTCTCTCTCAGTTATTAAGTTTAACAGAAATTTGAAAGTTTTTGTCATCTAAAACAAAAGAAAAACAAAAACTGTCTATCTAATATCATCGCACTGATAAACACGCACAATCTCTCTCCTATATATATATATATATATATATATATATATATATATATATACACGTGTGTGTGTGTGTGCGCGCGCGCGTGTGTGTGTGTGTGTGTGCACAGCATTACATAGAGATATTTATATCGAGAGCTATATGTCTGGATATTAATTAATTTCTATAGCTTTTCTTTCGAGTCATGCGCTCAAGGGGCTTTAATCTGAAATATGTATTAGGTTTCAAAGAAATATAATTTAAAACTTCATATTACAAACACACACACACTATATATATACAGGTACATATCAATGCATATATAAGTACATTTCTGCATATATATATATGTGCAGAAATACGCAAAAGAAATTACATAGAGACATGAATAATTATCACACACACACACCAGTGCACACGCAAACACACACAAACGTGTATGTATATATACATGTATATATATGTGTGTGTATATATATATATATATTGATATTTATATATGTGTATATTTATATCTATATATGTGCATAAAACATCCTCAGCATGTAATCTACCTAGATTTTAATAAATAAGCAAAAATGAATGAAGTAGAAAAATGTATAATTTTCACAACCAATGCATCTATCTATAAATATATATATGTGTGTGTGTGTGTGTAATGTGTGTACGTATGTGTGTGTGTGTGCGTGAAAATACGATGAAAGAAACGGTTTCAAATATACGAGCGCAGTTCCGAATTTAATGTCTTCTAATCTATAATATTACTCAATGCCATAAACGAATAACGTTATTATGTCATAATTAATTGACCTGTAATTGTTATTCGCTTTTAATATAATAGATATATGACTGTTTGGTGAAACAGCATTGGTCATGATCGTGCTTGCAAAGCAGTTACGTGTCACTGAAATTTCGCATGCCGAAAAATTGTTCTCCTTCATGTATATCAACACTCGTTGAAAGATTGTATAGACACAGTCGGTGTGGTTAAGCCTTTGAGAAGTTCCAGCTACGATTCGGTTGAAAGCGTAGGTACTCTCCTTTGTTGAAAATTTTCCAAGCAATTGCTCACGTTCGTCTTTCGTTGTGTTCATTAAACATATATATAGTGATACGTAAACAAAAAATAAACCGGTGGAAATTTTCTATTTTATTTGTTATTTGTTATTTTTCGTAGGTGCTGGTGGTGGTGGGGAAAATGTTAGTCATTATTTCTGAGGCTCCCTTCCATGTCTTTTCATTCACAATACAATTGACACTTTTTAAAACTAATGTACATCGAAAAGTTACAGACATATATATATTTAAATGCAATCTCCCTTAACGATGTTATCGACCATGTTTCTTTACGTCTAGCTGTCTTCGTTGTCTGGAAATGGGTTTGTCAAGGACAATGGGTTTGCTTCACGTTTGTTTTCAAATCTACTGCATCCCTCATGACCACCCAAGGTTAGACTCCACAGTTTTGGGGGAAGAAGAGATGTAGAAAATAAACATAGCACACTAGACCATAATTTAAACTCGACTCAAGGATTTTATATCCCACCACATTAGCCGTTACGAAACCCTGTATGATGTAACTGTTAAAAAGGGAAATTAAAATTCTCATTTTATCGACAAATTGACATTATCTTTCCTTAGGCATCTTAGGCAGCGCTAGGCAAATGAATTTACTCAAGTCTTTCGCTAAATCACCTCTGTTGTATATATCATTTATTATATCTGTAATCTTGTCAGTGCCAAAATCATCTAAAGCGACCACCATCTCTGCTATAATTTCGTCTTGCCATGCACCTTTGTTTCTATCAGGTTATTTGAGTTTGAAAAAAGAACAAGTAATCCACTTGACACATAGTATAACCTCTTCCTCTTTCCTAAAATATTCTACAAATTAATTTAAATTATAACTTATAAGATTCTACTTTACAATTTAATGTATAAGTTTTACAAATCAAATTATATTATACAAATGAGTAAATAAAAACAGCTTCGCAGCATTACAATATATAACTACCATGAACAATGGTAGAATCAAAAATTCAAATTCCGGAACAGTCAGTTCATAATAAGCGACCGATGAATGCATAATGCATGAAATTCCAAGTTCTCCTATGGGAGTAGTATAACATATATATATATATATATATTGCGTATTTCGTTAGCAATCTCTCTTTTATGCAAGTTTCATTAAAAATAACAAACAAGATATCGTGGTTAAAATTTTTATATAACTTTTCTTGATTTATGATATATTCTTTAAAAATGTCCAAATTCTTTTTTTTCCTTGTCCTTTCGGCTACACTTTTAATCATTATCGAGAAATTATTTTACTTTAAGTCTGACTATGTATAGTGTATAAATCATAAGAACACGTGAAAAATTACATAAAAATTCTAACAATAATAATTTGTCTAACATTTTTAATGAAACCTGTAGACTGATGAGCTGTGATACAGCGAAACAGATCTGTCTGCGGATGACTACGGAGTCTAACCGTACTGATGAGCTGTGATACAGCGAAACAGATCTGTCTACGGATGAGAATATATTGAGCACTCTGGAAAAATAGTAGACTTTGATAACCAGTAGCTACTCGGGTGTGTACGCATCGCTCATTCAGTGAAATGAATTAGAGTGCTCTAGCTATTAGGCGCGTATAATGATATGCGCTAAAAAGTCTGCCTACTTCCACCGAACGCCCATAGCCCAGGGGTAGAGTCGACGACTGACGCCATTTCGGTCGGGTTTCAATCCTGGGTAAAAAAGCAATCGGAGTCTAACCGTACTGATGAGCTGTCATAAGGCGAAGCAGATCTGTCTGCGGATGACAATATATATATATGAATAGAATAAGAAAAGAGAGGAAAAAGTATTTTTAATCTAACGGGTTTCCCTTATAACAAGCTTCTTCAGAGATTTATGAAAGATGAATGATTTAAAAACCTGGGAGACAGTATGTTGATTAAAGTACAATTTCATTGTTCAGATACATGTCACGTGTGATAAAGCAATGGATGAATATTAAATGTAGAAGAAAAAAAATGTCAGTGCCAACGCGTCTTTTTTTTTTTCCTCGGGTTTTTAAATCATTCGTCTTTAATAAATCTTTGACGAAGCTTGTTATCAGTGAAACATGTGAGAATAAAGACACTTTTTTCTTACTTGTCGAATTCCGATCCATATATTCAACTCATATATTTAGTATATCGAGGCAGCAGATATTGGTTTTACTACAACCAAGCTTCCCCGTAGACATACCTGTCACATTTCTGATTTCAGAGTTCAAGTAAACAACATTTCTTAGAAACACATAGTCATGTAAATAATATCAGACAGATTTTAGTTAACAATACAATAATACTCACACGTACACAGAGTAAAAAGAACCTTCAGATATCGGAGGCATTCTACATTAAATTAAAACAACCCACACTTAATAAAATCATGTTTAAATCTTGTCTTAACACATTACATTGCATTTAAATATATGGTTCTGTTAACATTTCGGGCTCTCGCGTGGTGTGACGTTATATGACTGCATTACAAATTTACGAGTTGCGTTTGCTATTTGCTGACTGTTGTCGTTGCTTAGCAAAGTTTTATGTCAACACGACATAAAATCGTCTTTGATGGTGGATGTTTTTGTTTTAACATCTCCGTGACCTCTCTGAAGGTGGGTCATGTGAGCCGAATGCATAAAACTAACTTAATGAAAAATTATCCAAATGTCGGAGAGTTTTTGTCTTTATTTTCACCTGAAATTAAAGACAAAATACGATTTTAGAACGGCTTATGATTAAACATAATAGACATTTGTTGTCTATTATATTTAACAATATATATATATATATATATATATATATATATATATATAAATTTAGTGTATCGAGGCAGCAGATAATTTTCTAAACATATAAATAAATAAAAATTTCGGTTTCTCATGCGGTATGACGTCATAGAACTGTATTACAAATTTAGGAATTGCTTGTGCTATTCGGTGGCTGTTATCGTTGAATAGCAATGTTTTATGTGAACCAAAGATAAAATCATCTTTGATGGTGGATATTAACGTTCCTATAACCTCTGAAGATGGCTCATGTGAACCAAAATCTTAGAACTAGCATAATAAAAATAATACAAATGATGGACAATTTTGTCTTTATTTTCACCTAAAATTAAAGCCAAAGTTCGATGTTTAGAACGACTCATGATTAAACATAATACACAATATATATATATATATATATATATATATATATATATATATATTATGACTATATTTTTCAATTAATTATTTGACATTTTCGAGAAAAATTGTCTGATGATTAAATCAAAAATCTATTCATAAATATTGTCTTCCTTTACATGAGAATACAAAACTGGACAGATATGTATATTCTCAGGAATGGGAAATATCTGTGTTTAAAAGCACGTTTCGAGGTTTGCTTGGCGAGGAGCTTGATACTGGCTGATAATTCAAGGCACATTAGATTTCAAAACGATTTCCTCTAGGCGACGTAGATTCAAATCCTGTTGGCGGGACCTTATTTTTCGTATAAATGGTTACTAAATATAGTTTAATGAACACAGAAAGACTGAGCATCGACTCAAATATTGGTAAGCATTAAAATAATATTTAAGTAATTAATTAAAATATGCCTTATTAATAACAAAAAAATAATTTCGAAATATTGTCTTTGTTTAAGTTAGATTATGAAAGTCAGCAGATATTTATATTTCTAGAATCGGAAATCCGTGTTCAAAAGCATCATTCAGGGTTTGTTTAACTTGTATGTTCTTCGTGTTCGACAGGTCAAGTCGTATCAAATTTAATTACAGTTTCTCACCCGGTGACACAAGCTCTAATCCTTCCAAAACGTGCAAATTTTTCTAACAAGATTTTTCAAATATTCAAGCCGGGAGATAGAAATTTAAAAAAAGGAATAAATTTATAAACATGTATGTATGTGTACTGTATATATTTACGCTTAATAAATTTGAGTTTATATATATATATATATATATATATATATATATATATATATATATCGATATGAACATAGTATTCAAATATTGAAAATATGTTCAGAAATACTTTGAAAATAATCCGCAAGTCAGAATACAAAGGGATTGCATTTTAATCATAATCTGTGATCTTCGATCTTCTTTCGATACGACACTAACACGAGCATATATACATCTGTGTGTGTGTGTGTGTGTGTGTGTGTAACACAAATCAACTCTAAGCAAGTATACTTTCGTCCTCCGACTTTTCAGATCTTAATTCTAGGATCAAAATTTTGATCCCAGCACTCGATTCCTGAAGAGTCCGAAGACGAAAATACACTCGATAAGAAGAGTTACA
Organism: Ascarosepion bandense; assembly: GCA_037127315.1. NCBI lineage: Eukaryota > Metazoa > Mollusca > Cephalopoda > Sepiida > Sepiidae > Ascarosepion > Ascarosepion bandense. The sequence continues at coordinate 1,827,237 of JBBBDQ010001349.1, forward strand.
ATGTCCTTGTCTTTTAATACCATCTTATTTAGGCATTAAAAAGCATACTTTGAGATATTTTTTCCGCTTTCTATCTTTCATGGCATAAGAGATATTTTATTTGCCAGTATTCTGATAAAATAGAATTTACAATCTCTCTCTGACACATACGCACGTATATACAAACATGCAAACATACATACTTACATACATGCATATATATATATATATATATATATATAGTGTGTGTGTGTGTGTGTGTGTGCAGTGGATAATTTTTAGTCTAAATTACGCAAAAATGAATATAAAACTAACATCATATTTTAGCAGACATATTTATTTACCAAGATTATACAAATATATCTTGAAATACTAAATAGTAAATTCATTCAATAAATACGTCATTGGCTTCAACCACAACTTGCAGATTATTTAGGAATCTTCTGCATCTTTTCTGGGCGGTCTCCTTGTTTAAGATAGTGAATGCTGCTATAATCCTTACCTTCAGTTTATATTTGGTGTTACAAAGTGTTTTGTTGATTTGTCCTGATAATCAAGAGGATTGCACCCTGGGGAGTTAAAACGGCAAATGTAAGGGTTGATGCAAATTTAGAAATTATTAGCCATTACTAGATTCACTTGTGTGTATGGCATTGTGTCGCATCCTGTTGTCAGACATAGGGACCTCCAGAAACCATCATCTTGACTCAGGTTAGCACGATCTTTTCAAGGCACTTGATCTAGGATTCCGTGGGAAGATGAATGGAGGCATAACGTCGCCATCTCTAGTGATCACTCTAAATACGAAAATATTGACTGAATATATCACACAGTTTTTTTCGAAAAAAACCCTTTGTCTGCTTATGGTAGAAAACCTGATGTTATTAAGTTTCTATACATAATGATTTCTAAAAGAAAAACATTTCACTACCTGACGAGGTGCTAATAAGATAGTACCGAAACACAACGGCTCTTGTGTTGCAGTAACAAATGCTTTATTATAAACTTATAATAAAAATATTACCATATATTAATATATTAAGAGACAGAAGGAAGCGACATCCTCTCGGTAAGAAAGTGGCGGGAAGTGAGCTGCAATGTCGGGACCGATTATATTACAGATTCTCTTTTTGAGCCTATCGAGAACCATGAGATGAATAACAGGGACGACAACCGTATTCAATTTACTGGGGGATGGTTGATTTGCATATATTGATTTTCATATAGACTGGAAAAACTTCCTAACCTGACACAGTGACCCAACCATCCTAGCATTGGATTTAGCTATAGATTCAATGTAATGGTTCCATTTGAGGTCGGAAGAAAGCGTGAGATCAAGGTGGCTCAGTGTATTGCTTTCTGGGAGATTAGTTTGATCCATGCTGATAGTTTGGTAGTAGAGACGGCCTGTGGTGGTTGACAGATAGAAACTTCGGTTTAGAAGAATCAAAATTTACAAACCATTTTTCCCTCAGTCTACCACAGGGTGGAGGTCCTACTCAAGATTATCAGCGGGTTTATCTTTGTCCGCCTTGCCAGATTTCTTACTGAGGCGTGAGTAAATGGTGGTGTAAATTAGCGTACATGCCTATTTGAGAGTTGATGACGTCAGGGAAATCATTTATGAAGATTAGAAAGAGCGTCGGGCCTACGAAAGAGCCCTTGGGGATACCTGCGTTCGTGTGATAGTATGTGGAAGAATGCCCGTTCTTCATTGTGCGGTTTGATAGAAAAAAAGATATCCAGGGTAACAGATCGAGTTTTACCGGTTTTATCGAGGGCCTGGTATATTCACTCGGTGATGGCTGTTAGCATATCGGCACGAGATCTGCCAAAGCGGAAGCCATACTGTCTGTCCGAGAATAGATTTTGGGCGTTGAGATGTTGAATTAAATATTCTAATACTATAAGTTTTTCTGTGATTGCAGCTTGGCATGTATGTGACAATTTCGAAATATGGGCTCTTTTTTTTATTAAGACAATTATTTACATTGCTGGGCTGTACAGTCACGATTCGAATTCGCCATTTAAAACCATTTAGTTTAGCCCTATGAGATTAAAATTTAGTGACGTACAGTTTAAGCACAAAGAGCATTACTTGTTTCATGAAGTAGTCTGTCACTATTTTTTTATTTGTGACAATGACCACGAAAATATGGCTTTGCAGTAGTCTTACATTGAAGCTGGTGGTAAGCTATAAGGCAGGCTGTCGTATTTAAACGATATTTTATTGATACCAATGATAAAAATATGCTATGAATATATTCTCTATTTTCATTAGACTACTACAATCAGTCTTCATATACATAAGAACGGGTCAGTATTTGGTCCTTACGTATTATCGGGAGGACCTTTGATTTTTACTTTTTCTTTTTTTTCCCCGCTTATAACACCAAGGAACTGGAAAAATCAGGCTTTCATCACCTCAACGTCAACCACAAGTACAACTTTGTGGATTCGAACACCAGGGCTCATACGCAGACAGTGGAACGCCTATGGGGATCGACAAAGTGGCGAAACAAGAAGCACTGTGGCACTGCACGTCACCATTTGGAGTCGTATTTGGCCGAATTCATGTGGCGGAAGCATGTTGCCTGTACTGATGTCTTTGAGTCACTTTTGGAAGCAATTGCGACGTTCTGGCCTCCGGAATTACAAATGTAATGTTATTTTATTGTTTTAACCGTTTCAATAAATAATTTACTTTAATTTTTGAGTCGTTTTTTTAAAGGTCCTCCCGATAATACGTAAGCACCCAGTATTTTTGGCTAATGTCGCAGTAGAAATCAAAACTCATCAGGATAAATGACGTTTTATCAATCTTGTACTGCACAGGTATTTAGCAAATTTTAGCTTTAATTTATTGTTCTTATCTAACAGATGTGGCACCCTGTGTAACCAATCTGCTGGCCAATTTACTTCACAGTTCCACGTGTGTAGAAACAGAGATGAACTTCGGATTAACCTTTTTATAAAAAGTGAGTATTTTAGATAATTTTTCCATTTTTATCAATTCGAACTAGTCTCGTCATTCCCTCCTGATTCATTTCATAAATAACTGATGTTCGTCCACAGAAATACAGCTCACTGACCTTTTTTCTTTTACCGGTCATCCTCTGCATACTGCAGAAATAACTCGCAACAATGAATATTTTATATTCAGTCAGTTAAAACAACTTTTCTATACTGATTCAGGAAATGATATTCAGTGGGTTAACAGTAAAATGTTACATGAATATTTTCATGACAATCCTGTATGTCTTTGATGTATTATAACAGAGCAATTTTTTATGTGTATTTTAATAGCCAGAGAATATATATATTTTTTCTATTTGAGTAAATGTGACATTCGCTAGGTGAAAGTTGTAGTCGACTTTATTTCTATGTCTGATTAATGCATATGATAAATTGTTGTGTCTAATATTTCTTTTATGTTCATAAATACTTTCTTATTTAATTCTGAAACTTAGAAGAAACAGTTATGCAAAGTTATTTTGTATATATCCGCTTTATAATTATAATTGTTGTTCCAAGTTTTGGTCTTGATAATATCCATGATAGTTTTGGATTTGGTTGTAATTATTTTTATATTGTTAGATTGTTTTCGATATTGAATTATATGAAGTTAGTAAGTTATATTACATATCTGCCTTTTTTTATCTAGTTTATTTCTGTTAATAATTGTGTTATCTTTTTTTGCTTGTATATTTTTATCCTGTATAAACCTTGGGGTAACTTGCAAACATCAAAAATCTTATCAGTGAGCATCAAAGAAACCTTATTCACGACAATTAATCAAATGCATTAGTCATGTATAAAATTAAATAGGACCACAGGTTTCATCTAACAAATTTTACACTTACTTATATATATATATATATATATATATATACACACACATATATATTTATTGATTGATTGATTGATTGATTGATTTAATTAGTTTTTGGTCATAATAAAATTAGACTAGTTACACATTTGCATTAAAAATTGGTCAATACAATTATATTGTAGAACTTCTGAATATTCTTCATTTTAAACGAGTTATTACGTGACCTAGGTTTTTAACATGTTGTGTCTTCAAGAAATTTGCAATAACTGATTTTACCATTTTCTTTGATTTTTGTTAAAGATCACTAAGGTAACGGGGATTTTTCTGAACACGCAATTTTTAAAATTACAAGGAATTATGACGTTTTCATGCATGATTGTATTAACCTAATTTCTGTTCTTTTATTTAACAATTCATTTTTGTTTGGGAATAGCATAATCGCTAACTATTTTCCTGGCACAGTCTACATATTTTGCCACCGTTATAAGGTTTGGCTGTTTTCATTTTACTCCACGTTATGTTTGGGTATTTTCCATATTTTAATTTTAATATTCACACGTGGCTAGCCAATTCTGTACAATGTTTTAAGTTTTCTATTTTAAATGAAGACATGTGATGGAACTACATGAACTTAATAGTGTTTTTGGGAGATTCAAAATATATTTTGTTTTAACCATTTAAATCATGTACTTTTGCTTTGTAAATGACTATTTTTGTATTTCAAAGTCCTTGAAGTGGGCACTAATTTTTGTCCTTGCAGTTGCATTCTTACATGGTAGAAACCTAGTTCGCGCAATAACTCGTTTACAAATAAAGAATATATATATATATATATATATATATATATATATATATATATATATTCTTAATTCCATGTTGCATCCGGAAGTAGATGGCTGTAGTTCTCCACAACACACTTTTCTTTTTAAAAGCTGTGATTTGTCAAGTTTTGGAGCTTAAGTTGAATAGATTTGTAAGCCATTGTATTATTCACGGTTTTCAGTATATTCATTTTTTTTAGAATGACTGCCATAGAAGACTCGAGAGCCCAGTCTACACTACGATTTAGCCGATATATTACTTGTGAGTAATAGTGGATTTTTAAATTCATACGCACCAGTAACAGTAAAGCTACCCATAAAATTCTTCTTTCTATTTTTATAGATGTATCCATGTATAGTGAAAGCGTTCACTAAAAACGTGTTATTTTTAAACTTTTCAAAAATCTTACCAGTATATAATTTTACACTTATTTTTGCTTAAAAAATTATTATAAAAGTTAGCACTATATTAGAGTATATGTGGTACATTTATTATTCCAGTGAAATGCATTATAATTAAACGCCAATCTTGACCGAAATATTATGTTTATATTGCATTTTGATCAGGGGATCTTTCGAATTTTAAATATTACTTTTTCTCTTATTTTTGACTTTTCCGAAATTCTTACTATTATACTGGTCTTTTCTTTTCATTAGGCGAAGATTACTTTGCTAATTACTGTAGCTTCCTTTTCAAAACACTAAAGTGACCATCATCAACATTACGAGTTGATTGCTGATTCTATTCTGTCTATCGGTGTAGATGACTCGTCTTTCAGATAATGACAACCAGAAGCGACCCAGCAATAAACATTTCAAGTTGATTAATTTCTTTGAGCAAAGACCATAAACAGCAACCTTTTCTTTCCAGTCACTCTGAATGTTTTGTTTTACACTTAATTGTTACTATTTCTTTCACACTGTTTCCTTTCGTGACACGGTATTTCATTTATTTACTGTTAATATCGTCTGTTTTGTCTGGTGATAAAAATTCTTCCCGTTCATATGCCCGAACTGTTGACTCCTTGTTGATCCTCTTAGTAAACGAAGCTGGGAAGCTTTTTAAAGTTCTATGCGGACATTTCTCTAATGTTACTTCTTTGCTTGCCAAGAACTCTATACCTACAAGACATATACCTAGGCAATATTTATATACATAGTGATTTTTTCTATGTAATTCATATTTATTATATGCTATATATATTCCGGGTGTTTAAGAAAATTTCTTTTTATTTTAATCTAATTTTTATTTGTTTTTCTATTTATAAAATCAATGTTACTCTCTGTTTTGTTAATTTGTATTACAATCGAGTTTAAATGGATTTCCAAGAGTTCATTTATGCTAGTAGATATGGGTTTTTGAATTTATATATATATATATATATATATATATATATATATATATATATATAAGTTTTGTTATTACAATGATTTATAAAAGCATAATATCACTACACAAAATTTTTATGTTTCAGAACAATATTGTTGTTCTTCAAGTGATATTTTAAAAGTAAATAGTGAAAATGGTTTACTTGATATAAAAAGTCTATAAGACTAATTCATGGTTATTCATAAAATTAAGGAGGGATGGTTGAAGGAAGTTAAACAATAAGATTGTAGGTGTTACTGTTGCTCAATCAAAAGTGAGAATTAGTTTTAACTATGCATTTGAAAAATTAGATCTCGAAAGAGAACAATGTTGATTACTGTCAAAATATGACACTTTTAAATTTTGAACAATTATAATTAATTAAATTTTAAAGAAATATTTACGATATTTACTTAATATTGACAATTCATTTCTATGGTTTAGTAGTACTCTTATTTTAGGCACCTTATAATCTGCAGCTTATTATTCAAGCACAGAGGGCAGATGTCATGAATGACAGATTACAGACTTACAGATTCTTTTTTTCCAGAATTTTCTATTTTACTTTGTTTCTTTCTTTTATTTTTTGTACATTTTAACTGCCAAATGTACATGATAGACAAGGCATGATCAAAAAGTTTCTTTCTATAAAGCATGTTTTTTCTGGAAGGTTGCAGTGTTAATTTCTTCTTTAGATGCCGGGTAATGTAATTTAATATACATACATACAGACATATATATATATATATATATATATATATATATATATATATATGTGTGTGTGTGTGTGTGTGTGTGTGTGTGTGTGTGTGTGTGTGTGTGAGCTGAATATATGGATCAAAATCAGGTAAGAGGAAAACAATAAGTTTAGAACTGGTAAGATCTAACATTTTTCTCTTTAACAAGCTTCCTCAGAGATTTTTTTAAAGCAGAATGATTATATATTTTTTTAATTTTTAAAATCCACAAAGACAGTATGTTGATTGAATTCTAATTTCATTGGTCAGATGCGTCGCGTGTAATAAAGCAATGGATGGATATTTTAAATAAAATTGTATGTATGCGTCAAGCGTATTTAAACTATAGACAAATTAAGTGCGTTTATATGTCGGTAAGGTTAGTGTGTGTAAATGACAAAACGAAATACAATTCTATTCAAAATTGAAGCGAAATAATGTATATAATTTATTTTAAAAATAAAACCAGAGAATCATGTACGAATGTGTGTGTATGATAGATTCATGTATAAATGTGTGCATTTATGAGTCGGTAAAGTTAGCATGTGTGTGAATGATAAAACAATATATATATATATATATATATATATATATATATATATATATATATATATAATTGTTAGGAGTGTTGCCGTTATATTTATTGCAATATTTAAGACGTTTCGAGCATTGTATGTTTAGGCCTCCTTCAGGTGCTTGGAATTTCGAATCGAACCTTTTATTTTGATCACTGGGGTAAAACGTTTTTGTTTAACGCTATTTCAGGATGTTATCTCCTTTTAACTCAACTCTCTAAATTAGTCGTTCACCACTGTTGTAGCTAGATATTGAACTCTAAGCTTTTTAGGTCAAGTCAATGGACATAACCAACTTTTTATCCACTGGGCCATATAAAAAATACAAATCTATTTTTCGTATTTTTCTTTCTGTAAAGCAAATATCGTATAATTTTCAGTGCCTTCGTTACAGGTTAATTAACTGCTATATAATTTGTAGATAAATCTTACAGGAGAATAAATGGTTTATATATGTAGATAAATTAAGCCGATGAAAAAAATCTACAGAGAAAAAACAGCAAAAATAATACTACAATTACTACTACTTATAATACGACTACTACTTAATAATAATAATAATAATAATAATAATAATAATAATAATAATAATAAAAAAAAAAGTTGGTCAAGCAAATAGAAAGTATATTGACGAAAATAAATGGGCCAATGTACGTAGGTATATTATTCGTAATAACCGACTGACAGAGGCTGAAATTCATGAAATTAAAAGAATTGTAACAAGAAGAGTCGAATCAACAAAATATGAAAAGGAACCGGAACCAGAAATAAAAAGTAATAACATCAAACAAATCACAGGTCATAATGTAGAAACCGTGAAACACGCAAATCACTGCGAAGATAATGATGTAAGTTTAAAAGTGCTGGAAAGATGTGATCTGAGTCTGAGTCAGTTAAAAGACAAAAATAAAACAAGTTCAGAACACATCGAAGATAATTATTTGACGGAAAATAAGAACAATATACAGGAAGCCAAGATAGAAATAAAAAACCATCTAAGTCAAATACAAAGTATTACAATGGAGGAACGTGAACAGATCCCAAAATTCCAACCAACAAAACAAAACCTCCGAACTATTAAACTGTACAATGCAGCACTGAAATCAATACTGGATGAAGACCCTCATACAAATCTTAACGAAATAATATATGCATCAGCAACAGCAGCAACAAAAAAAATTAAACATCAAAATAAAAACAAGGCAGTCTCGCAGACGTGAAGATCCACCTTGGAAAAGAAAAATTGAAAAAGAAATCGAACAACTAAGAAGTGAACTGTCAGTACTGGATGAACTGAGTAGAGGAATAAATGTAAGAACTAGGAAAAGAAGAAGAGCCGAAAAAAAATATAACATCAGGAATGAAAATGACGTCTTACCAAACAAAGAAAAAATAAAGCAAAAAATCCAACTGAAGGCTCAAAGAATAAGACGCTATGAAAAAAGAGCAAGATTTTACAGACAAAACAAGATCTTTCAGACTGATACAAAGAGATTTTACAGGGAAATATGTAAAAAAAGAATTGAAGTGACAATACCCCCCAGAATGGAAGAAGTCACACAGTTCTGGGAAAAGATATGGGCTTGCCCTAAAGAACTTAGCAAGGAAGTACATTGGATTACGCAGGAGATAGAACGAATGAAAAATAAACCCGAACAGACATGGTCTGGAATTACAGAAGACGATGTTAAATTTGCACTAAAAAAAGCACACAATTGGAAATTCCCAGGTATAGACAGAATTCCTAACTTTTGGCTATATTATTTAAATGCAGCACATAAAAAACTAGCCAAAGAACTTCAAGAAATGGTTGACGATCCCACTAAAATTCCTGCATGGATGACCAAAGGAATTACATTTCTTCTACCCAAGAATGGTGACACAAACAACCCGAAAAACTACAGACCAATTACATGTCTTCCGACAACATATAAACTACTAACATCTATTTTAACAAAACAGACATATTTATTCTTAGAAAGAAATAACATGATACCGCTTGAACAAAAAGGGTGCAAACGTGGCTGTTATGGTTGTAAAGACCAATTGCTAATTAACAAAATGATCCTGGAAAACTGCTACAGTACAAAGAAAAATCTTAGTACTGCCTGGATAGACTACCGAAAGGCATTCGATAGTGTGCCACATGACTGGATTTTAAAGACTTTAAATATATACAAGATATCGCCCGTCATCATCAATTTCATCAAACAGTGCATGTCTATATGGAAAACAACCCTTTACCTCAATCATATAAATGGAACCTATAAGTCTGATGAAATAAACATCAAAAGAGGTATATTTCAAGGTGACTCCTTATCTCCCTTACTATTCTGCATATCATTAATAGCACTAACCAGTCAACTTAATAAGACAGAATGTGGTTATAAAATAGGCCAAAAGAAAATAATCCATCTATTTTACATGGATGACTTAAAGTTATATGCTAAGAATGATAATGAGCTGGAAGGTCTTCTGCAAACTGTAAAATACTTCAGCGAAGACATTGGAATGAAATTTAATTTGAATAAATGTGCTAAAGCTACAGTTTTACGTGGATCAATACAAGAAACATCCTCAATTAGCTTAGACCCTGCTGTAACAATAAAAGAATTGAAACCAGAAGAAGCTTATAAATACCTAGGTGTAAATGAGAGCGAAAACATTCACCATAAAAAATGAAAGAAATAGTGCGTAAAGAGTACTATAGAAGGCTACGAATGATATTAAAAACTGAATTAAATTCACAGAACAGAGTTATGGCCATTAATAGCCTTTCAATCCCAGTTGTCCAATATAGCTTCAACATCTTAAACTGGACTCTAAACGACATCAGGCGAATGGATGCTAAAACAAGAAAGCTTCTTTCTAAGCATAAGATGCATCATCCAAAGGCTGATGTAGACCGTCTATACATACCCCGTAACGAAGGTGGAAGGGGTCTTATTCAGCTGGAATTGTCATACAAGACAACAACTATTGGCTTACTAACATACATAGAAACAACAAAGGATTGGATGATACAATTAGTAAGGCAACATGAAGAAAGAAAGAAAAAATATTCAATAATAAAAGAAGGCAGTAAATACAAACAAGATTTGCAGTTAGTAGATTCTGTAGAAAAGCAAAACAGAAGCCAAGAACCAACTAGTGCGGCAAAAAATATGAAAATGAAAGCCAAAGATAAAGCTCTTGAAAAGATGAAACAGCGCGGCCAAGACAAACCTCTGCATGGCCAATATCCAGAACGTGCCAATAAATCCAATGTTGACAAAGTTAATACTCATCGATGGTTACGTGCATCTGGATTAAAGTCTGAAACTGAACGATTTATACTTGCAGCACAAGACCAAAGTCTTTTCACGAGAAACTTTCAGGCAAATATTATGCATAATAATATGGATCCAAAATGCAGGTTTTGTGATAAACACCAAGAAACAATAGACCACCTAATCTCGGGCTGTTCTGTGCTTGCCCCAAACGAATATAAAAATCGCCACGATAGAGTTGGGCAATATTTACATTGGGCAATGTGCAAACATTATGGAAAAGCTGTAAACAAACACTGGTATGAACATCACCCAGCACCGGTTACAGAAATAGAAGATGTAACCATTCTATGGGATTACACCATCTACACAGACAGAAAAATTGAAGCAAACAGGCCAGACATTATTGTTAAAAACCAGAAAGAGAAAACTTGTCTATTAATTGATATGGCTTGTCCAGCGGATTGTAACATAGCAATCAAGGAATTTGAAAAACTGTCAAAATATAAAAACCTGGAAATTGAAATAGAAAAAATGTGGAAATTGAAAACAAGAGTTGTGCCAGTGATAGTAGGTGCACTTGGAATGAAAAAAATGGAACAAAACAACACATTGAAAGAATCCCTGGAAACCCCAGCTTAAGAGATATACAAAAAATTGTCTTATTAAGTACAGCCCACACACTAAGGAAAGCTTTATCTATGTAATGCTGGGGATGATAGGGAAGATAGAAAAACATGAAATGGAGCCATAACAACACGCCACTACCTACCTTAGGTCAGCCCGCAGACTTGGTTGGTAGTGAGACCAAAGCAGAAATCGAAATATGATGAAAAATGACATAATAATAATAATAATAAATCTTTATTATCCAACTTCACAAACATTACTTGGATGTGGATAAAGGCATGCTGAGTTCCACACAAATACCATATAATACTTGGACAAAATAACAAAATATGAACCTTTGACAATTTATCCACAAATTCAAGAACAATACTCAACACCATATACGAGACTTGTAAAAATATAATAAAAAATTAAACAGGCAAACCCTGTCGGTTCTTTTTAATGAAATTTGTTTGTAAAATTACTTGCTGCCTAAATATACCATATATATTCGTCCTCAACAATGGCTCTGATGATAGAAGTTCGATAAACTGATTTACCTGTCTTTCTTTAAACAATCATATTGTAAATCAATTGTAACCATAGAAAAGGATTTAAATGAAAATCTCTGTTGGATTTTATTTGCATAATCAAACCTGATATCCACCAAACAAATGTGTGTATTTGTTATAAGGGTAGATGTTAAAGACTGAATTACACACAATATGGTGCACATAAAGTATATGTTGAAAATGTTACCAACATAGATTTCTTAACACGAATCTTTTTGTGAAGACATCGATTTGCATAATATAATCTTACATATTGCATTTATAATAGCGATATTCTATAAGTATCTGCATATTAACGTGTATGAGCGTGTGCCGATGTAATTGTCAAAGTGTGTCCGCACCGCTGTCCGTGTAAGATGACCGACCGCACACTTCCTTGTCTTTCTTTCATCTTGTCCAGATAAAGAGGTGACCCATCTTCTGACCTCTGGCCGTGGAAATCCGGAAACTAAGAGTATCCCTTGCGGTCAACAGCTCTTCATAATTTGGTAATCTTCAAAAGTGACCGTTTTCTGTTTGATCGCTCAGTGCGTCTCCTTCAGAAGGCGACATTATTATCCATATCCCAAAGAGGAAGCGACCACCTTCACAGTGACGTACGCACATTTACATATATAACAATGAACCGCACCCACACACACACATATATGAAAAACTATGTTGCTGCATGCTGAATATACGCAGTTACACACGCACACAGGTATATATATATATATATATATATATAGGGATGAGAGAGAGAGAGGGATGAGGAAAACGGATAAAAGGAATGAGAAGGAAGAAGAAGAGGAGCTGAAGCAGAAGGGGAAGAAGGGTGAGAGAGGGCAGAGAACGAAGATATATACATTAGATACAAAGATAAGCAGGCTGGTTTCTCTCGCCCTTGTGACAGTGAGATCGATCGTCTGAGTGTGCCGCACAATTTTGCCCTTTGTTAGCTTAGTATAAAGTTCAGTAGTTGCTGGGAGATGATCACAAACACGTGCATATATATATATATATATATATATATATATATATATATGCACACATGTAAACGCTGATAGTGTTTCGAAGTTTTATTCGTATTCAAGCCAGAAAACTTTCTCAAACTTAAATATAAAAATTAGTATATAAATCATATTTTACTAATCGAAAATATTATATATATATATATATTTCATTTAGAGCATGAGCGTTGTTTGCTTTTGAATTTTGGTAACTGCACATTATAGTAGGGTCAGTTGAGAGAAAAAACACCATGACGCAATCTATCTCGCCAGAAGCTTGGAAATAGCTTGTTGTACTGTTTCATATTCGGACTTCATATTTACAATATCAACGTTTATTATTACGAGCGTCAATAATTTACCTTTGTCTATATTTTTGTGATGAGGTAATATTTATAGTATTTACATTATTCGGACTATTGTTCTCATCTTAGTTGCCATTCGTACGACGTTTCGGTCGTTGTACGCACCGGCTTTCCTCAGGTTAGAAATTCTTAACCGAACCCTTTATTACAATCACTGGGATACATCGTTCTTATTCCCTTGCTTAAAGCATCTTCTGGTAGTCTAACCCTGTAAGTTATTGTTCACCACTGCTGTAGCTTGGACAATGACTATAGACGTTACTTTGGCTTGACCCAAAGAGTTGTGAGTTCAATACCAGAATACGGCAGTGATGAAGAAGTAACTTACATGGTTAGAGTGAGATAACTCATGACTTCAATAATAGGAATTAGGCATTGAATAGAGTTCAGTGAGTGTAATGAAGGGTTTGGTTCGAAATTCCTAGCACCTGTAGAGATTACAACGGCCGAAACGTCGTACAAATGGCAACAAAGATGAGGACAATAGTCCGAAAAATGTAAATACTGTCAATAATTTACCTTGAAAAGTTAATCCTCTTAATCTTAGTATATTTTGTCTTTAGGAATGTCTTATTACAACACTTTTATAATTTGTCAAAATTTCGAATTCACGACTTTCCTCCACGTTACAAAATTGTACGTAAAGCTTGTTAATATTTGAATTTTTCTTTTCATAATCTTTTCATCTCAAGCAAGACAGTACTTCTACTGGTGCGCAAGAGTCTACATAAAAGCAGAATAAAAGGTTACGTAAGAGGAGAGCGAAGAGAAAGAAAGAATCGGTTACAGGGTCTGTCAGAGAATGATTAAGAGAAGGATATGAATGCTGGTGTGAATAGAGTTACGTGAGAGTAGAGAGAAAAGGGTTAACAATAAGATGCAGGGCTGTTAAGAAAAATGATGAGAAAAATGGGAATCAAGGGGAAAGAGATGGCCATTGACGTTGCATTTAAACTCTTGGAGATTGTAGCTATCAGGGAAACAAGAATACGGAAGGGAGTTCCACAGACGGGAAGTGCGAGAAAAGAAGCTGGAGAGTAGAAGTTACGGCTGCATCTGTTTGTTTTTACTGTAAAAGGAAGGACTTTGTTGCAAATTTTGATGCTCGATTAAATTCATGCAGAGAGGGCACCAAATAGCTAAGCTTGTCGCAGCCGAAACCGTAAAAATATTTATAGAAGAGACAGAGGAAAGCCATATTTCGTTGGTGAGAAAGTGACTGGAGTTGAGCTGCCAGATCTGCATCGATCCCATCTTGTCGAGAACCTTCAGATGAATAGAAGGGGCACCTGACTAGATATGACAACAGTATTCAATTCAAGGGCAGATGATTGATTTTTATATGTGTAAGAGTGATTTTAACGAAAAAAAAACTACCTGAACCGAGACAGTATCCCAACATGCCTATCAGTTTTAGCTACTGATTCAATGTCGCTCCACTTGAAGTCGGTTGAGAGGGTAAGTCAGAGAAGGCGCTGTGTATTGCTTTCGGGGTGACTAGCTTGATCCATGCTGATGGTGGGGAAGTTGGAACTGTCTATGGTGGTTTACAGATAACAGCTTCGTTTTAGAAGCAGTAAAATTTACGACCCATTTCTTACCCCAGTTCACCAGAGATAGGAGTTCCTTTTCAAGAATAGCCGCAAAATTTTCTATGCCTGCCTTGGCTGATTTCTTATTGAAGAGGGAGTAAATGATGGTGTCGTCAGCGTAAATGCCTACTGGGAATACAGATATATCCACATTAATACTGTTTTAATGAAACAAGTTATATCGAAAATATACATTTTAGTACATGGCATGAAACAAAATAAAAGTAAACAAAATAAACAGGAAGTAGTTTTTGTTTTATTTGTTTTTAAAATTAAACTATTTGATATTGATTTATTCTGTAACAAATATGTTTTTATGAATGTAAAAATAAAAAAAAGACTTACTTTTTAAAAGTTATGTTTTAACAACAGGGCTAGCGTTAACATTGTATATGCCTCCATTACAAGCTATTGAAATAAAATTTAAATAATGACACTAATTTCACGTTTTTAAATGATTTCTCATTAACTTTGTAATGTAATATATAGCTTTTTTCTGTTAATTCACTCCACATAATATAAAATTACATATAGCAAATATTAATTCACCATAGGTAATTATCGATTTTAAATCAAAGTTTGTTTATTTCTTTATCAAATCTTTGACACACTTTTGAAAATATAAATTTTAAATCAAGTTCTGTCTAGCTTTCCCTGCAACAAAAATAAAAAATTACAAAATATCAAGTAGGTATTCCCATTTAGTAAGTGCGGATGATATTTAGAAATTTTTAACAGTTTAAAATAAAAAAAAAACAATATGTTTTGGCTTGTTATTTAAGTGAGCACAAACGTAGAAATAACACACCAGAGTCGCCGAAGAAGTGCAATTAAACGACCTCTCTCTGGGAAAATTTGGTATGAATTTTAGTAAATATATATTTTATTTTTATTTTAGGGTGAATTAATATTTCGGAGAGAATTAACAGAAAAGATCCAAACATAGTATGTTAATTCTTATTTTACAGTTTTTTTTTTCAATTATAAACTAAAATCCAACGCATTGGCAAAGTGTTCGAAGCCATTATCAACGCCGAGGTGGTTCAGCATCTCACAGCCCACAGGCTCCTCTCGGACAAACAGTATGGTTTCCGCTTCACCAGGTCTACTGCTGATATGCTAACGACCATCACCGAGTATATATACAAGGCTCTCAACAAAAGCGTTCGACACTATACCATACGAACGCGGGTGTCCCTCAAGGCTCTATCCTAGGTCCTACGCTATTTCTGATCTACATTAATGACCTCCCCGATGCCATAAGATCCCAAGTAGGCATGTGCGCCAGTGATAACACAGTTCACTCTCGCCTCGATCAAAAATCTAGTGTGGGCGACAAAGCAAACCTTGCTGCCGAGCTTGAAAAGGACTTCCAATCCGTAGTGGACTGGGGTAAGAAACGGCTCGTAAACTTTAATGCTTCCAAAACGAAGCTGCTATCAATTAACCATCATAGACGATCGAACCTACCTCCCATTAGCATGGAACAGGCTTAACTCCCAGAGAGTAAAACACTACGCCTCCTTGGCCCCACACTCTCAGCGGACCTCAAGTGGAAAGACAATATCGTATCCATTGCTAAATCTGCTGCTATGAAAGTCAATTCTCTGTGAAGGGCCCGGAAGTTTTTCCCGCCTGAATCTATCCTGCACATATATAAATCTACCATCCGCCCGTGTATTGAATACTGCTGCCACATCTGGTCGGGTGCCCTTGCTATTCTCCTCGGGGTTCTTGACAAAATACAACGGAGAATCTGTAATGTGATCGATACCGACTTGGCAGACCGCCTGCAGTCATTCTTTCACCGGCGTGACGTGGCTTCCCTGTGCCTCTTCTATAAATATTTTCACGGCTTCTGCTCCGATTAACTTAGATCATTGGTGCCCCCTAGTTACGAATTTTCACGATACTAGATTAGCTACTAGATCCCACCCTTTTACACTTAAACCGATAAAATGTAACCGCATTTTCTACTCCAACAGCTTCTTTTCTCGCACTTCCCGCCTGTAGAATTCCCTTCCACATACTTGCTTTCCCGACAGCTACAATCTCCAGAAGTTTAAATGTAAGGTCAATAGACACCTCCTAACACACTAACTCGCATCTATTCTCTCAAAACTCTTCCCATCTACATTCTTACCCGTCTATCACCCTCCTTCTGACATTTCCTATATCTAACCACTCTTTCTCACCACCTTCGCCTATATAACCCCCCGCACAATATAGTGGCCGTGGAATACTTTGCTTGGGGTGAAATGATTTTAAAAAATTTAAAAATACTTTACAAAAAGATAAACACATATTACTCAAAAACATCTAAATGTCATTATCAACATATTTGTTTTTATGAATAACAATATCATAGAAGAAAATATTACATTAAATTTATTTAGCAAATAACATTTGTAAATAAATTATATTATTTATTTATAAATAATTTATTATAAAAACAGAACTGAAGAAAAATATTTGGGATGAAAATCTTTTACAAATTAAACATAAAGAAAAATTAAAATTACATTTCTTGGAAGATAATTTTTAACATTTTTACATTTCGGTATAAGACGTATTATTATTTTATCATTTGTTAGAAACAAAAACTCGTATTATGCAAAAATATAGTTGCTTATTAAGGTCTTTGCATTTAAGAATAAACATTTCAAAGAGAAGGCTATTAACTTTAAATGAACAATGTTAAATTAATTTCCAAATAACAATACCAAGTTTCTTAAATTACTTTTGAAAATTTCGGAAATTTCTTTCAAATTATTTTTTTTTGCAATATAATATATCAAATTCCAAAAATAAAATAGAATCTTATACTTACTTCAATTAAATGGGCCAACGTTATTACAAATGTAAAAAAACATTTTTAAGCTGACTGCCACAAGCCCAGGTCGAAAAAAAAATTCATTCATTGTGAACGACGAGATCTCGTCAAACTAAATAATACATAATTCTCTCGCACTGTTACATTTTAAATATGTGAGAGTCGGAGAAGCTTAGTGTTAACTGAATTTACATGCTTACTTATACTATCATCTTTGTTGCCATATTCACACAGGTGGTACGTACCGACCTTCTTTTGGTGATTGGAATGGCCGTTGTACGCTCCAGACGGAGAATGGAATTTCAAACTAAACACCGGGTTAAATTGTTCTCCATGAGTCATCCCTCTTCCAGATGTCTCAGTATCAATTGTCACAGTTTTTTATTTGTTCAACTCTGCTGTAACCAGGTGCTGAAGTCACAACTCTTTGTGTAAAGTCACTGGATTTAACCAACGCTTTTATCCAACCAACGATTTTTCAGCCTAATGTCACAGTTAACATTTTTTAACCAGAGCTCCTATTTCAATCTCATTGTTTGTAATTGTGTTTCTTTTGAAGTTTGTATTACTGATTTCAATAATGTATTCATTTCTATGCTCAACTGACTTAGGAAGTTTTGTTACCTAGCGTATGTGCTAATCCTTTACGTTTTCGTATTTTTCAGTGGTATTCTTGTTTTATTATTTTAACTTCATCCCTCAGATAGATCAGAAGAAATGTATAAGTATTTTCCTCAAAGCTGTCTGTCAATTAATTTAGCCCATTGTCTTGATAAGTACAGCCCACCCACTTTGTCCAGGTAACGCTAGAGGTGTTATGGGAGGTAGAAAAACAAATGAAATGTAGTCATAATAACACATCGCTACCTACCTTAGGTCTTCCCGTAGATTTCGTTGGTAGTGTGACTATCGCAGAAATATAATAATAATAATAATAATAATAATAATAATAATAATAATAACAACTATATACAATCAATATTTTTTCTCAGAAAGCATGCACAGGAGAATCACAAACTAAACAAATAAATTCTAAGAAATCTAAGCAAAAGATATGCATACGAGATTTTTAAAAAATAACTATCCAGATCGTATATGTCTTTTTCATTTTAACAGTGTCTTTTCTCATACTCATCATTTGTGTAAATACTTTCTGATTTCTTGCTTCCTATCCATCAACAATCTTTAAAAATTTAAATTCAAGGTCAATAGCAATCTTCAGACTTATTGAATCCTGATTCTTAGTGCCCTTTTCCGCACTTCTACTCATTAAATTATTATCTTTCTCGTTCACCTTGCTGCTTCTTAGTGGCATCATTGCCCCGTACGATAAAGCAACAATAAAGTACAAACAGACGGGGTAGTTGATGAAAATCAGATATGACATCAACAGATGTATGAAGAAATCATCCAAGGAACAAAATTCGTAGTAACAGATGTGAAGATATCAACAACAAAAAAATAAAAAAAAATAAAAGAAATGAACATTTTGCTGGTTGATATCTTTGTGTCTATTGGTCTGTATTTTGTTTTAGACTTTGAAAAACGTAATCATTGAGAAAGCAATGGACAGTTCTTATTAAGACACTTACTGAAAAAAATTTTCAAATAAATGACGCTCATAGTTTCTCAACTAGAATTCCATGAATGAAACATCTCTCTCTCTTACACACACACACACACACACACACATCTCTCTCTCTCTCCCTCTCTCTCTCTCTCTCTCTCTCTCTGCAATAAAAAAAAGAACTGAATATGTACAGCTAAAATATTTTTTGCCTGAAGTGACCAGTGTGACCGGTGCGGTGAAAACCTCAGTAGCAGGTGGTGTCTTCAGGAAACTTCGAAGTCGGCATAACAGTGCTCAGTTAATTAACGTATCTCTCAACAATAACCTTATTAACCGCTATATATCGATATCAATATCGAACACTTAATATGCTTGGCAAAATAACTTTTTATAAGTAAATCTCTAAAAAAACAACAATCTTAGATCTTAGCATTATCACTACTGAACAATATATATATATATATATATATATATATATATATATATATATATATATATAAGTTGCGACAGAAATATCTGCCACATTAGTAAGATATTGACTAGATGAAAATATCATTGCCTTAAAAGTCTTATCATTTTTTGAGAGCTATTTCTACCACACACCATATACATAAATTACTAGATTTATATTTAATCAGACACTTCAGTTAATTCAAATGTTTTTTAGTGATATTCGTATTTAAAATAGATACCCCATGAGTATTAAACAGCAAGTATAACGTCGAAATTCGAGTGCCCAGGCCGATAGATGTACACTGGTTTCAATAAAAAATAAAATAGAGCATCTATTTCAAATACGAGTATCCACTAAAATAACACTTGGACTGTGTTATATATATATATATATATATGTGTGTGTGTGTGTGTGTGTGTGTGTGTGTGTGTGTGTGTGTGTGTGTTGCGTAATAACTCTTTTACAAATGAAAAATATTCAGAAGTTCTTCAATATAATTTCAACTGACACTTTAATACAAATGTGCACTGGTCTAATTTTATTATAACCAAAAACTAAATAATATATATATATATATATATATATATATATATATATATATATGTTTGCTTATTTTTAATAAAATCCGTTCATACTCACGGATAATCTTTCCCGTATTACAAGCAAAAGATGTCAGAAATGAGCTGTAACGTTGACAGATGTTATTTTATTCATTTCTTAAGGTACCCAAGTACTTTCAATCTTTTTCCGAGATTATCTTCAGGTTTGTGAGTTATAGTAACAAATGTAACCGGAAAATGTGTTACTAAAAGTTACTATACATTTTTCCTGTTTCGGATATAAGGGCTGACAAATTGCTAGTGTTCATTAGAACGCGAAAATTCATCGAAAATGAAATTTTTTAATATTTTGTAATGTTATGGTCATGCACGTATTAAAGCATAAAAAAACTGTTCTTTTTACAAATATTTCAGAACATTACTACAATGTTCATAGCTGATTCTATTAATTGACGGCTTAAGTGTTTTGAATATTGCCTCGAGAATCTGTAGTTTGCGGTTGTTGTTTTCTTGGATATGTGTTGTTTATTTTAGGATATTTGTATTATCGATCATTATTTTTTATATTGTGACTGTAGACAGGAATGTTGTTGTGGAAGTCTACATTGAATGAATGGTCAGACAAATTTAATGTAAGAAGTCTAGTAAATGTGCTTGTCATAAATTTAACATATATTTTTGTTTTTTGTAGGAGATACATTCTCCCAAGGGATATTTGTTTGACCCTAATATGTATTTTATAGTATGGTTACTGTTAGTCATAATTTCTGTTCATTCT